>JXTC01000005.1:778530-1210575 GCA_002914845.1 Trema orientale
TACGAGGGAGAACCCTAATCTATTTTCCAATTCAGATGCAAATGAAATTGTTTGAATTTAAACCCCAGAAATTGTTTGAACTTTTTTTGGGTAAATGAATAAAACTAATGCAGATGCAAGAGAAGAGAAAAGGAGAAGGAAATTTCGAGGCTACCTGCTATAGATTGAGTCGAGCTCGTCAATTGCCGGAGCTGGTCGATGGCAGAGGAGGAATCTGATTGAGTCAGCGAGCTTCGTCCATGGCTGGAGCTCGTCAATTGCCGGAGCTGGTCGATGGCAGAGGAGGAATCTGATTGAGTCAGCGAGCTTCGTCCATGGCTGGAGCTCGTCAATGGTTAGAGGAGCTGATTGGATCGAGCATCGTCAATGGCCGCGCAGAGGAGAAAAGAGCACGGGTCTGAGTTTTGAGTAATATCCCAAAACGATTAAAAAAAAAACCGTTTTCTCAATTTTAGCCTATTTTTTGAGTTGGGCTTGGAAACAGTTTTGTGATACAAGCCTACCAAAACAAGTATTTATTGTACGGTTTGTACTCCGTGTTTTCAAAGTTTTTGAGCTTAAAAAAGTGGATCCCAATCTGATTCCAAACGTGTCCTTAGGGTTACTGATCCGGCGAATCAAATTTCGGCTGCGACAATGAAAAAGATTCATAGAAAGTCAGCTTTGTTTCAGAAAAAAAAAAAAATAAATTGAAAAAAGATAGGCAACAAGAATGATAATTATGCCCCTCAATTGGTGGCTCTTTATGTTTTCTTGAGTTTACCTAGTAAACTCAGGAGAGAGATTGTACAAGTGAGGGAAAAGGCGAAGGTGAAAGAGAGGGATTGTCTTTGCATGAGAGAGTGATAGAGAGAGAATAAGAGGGCACAGAGAATATAGTTTCAGAACATTGAAAAAGCTGTAAGTGTTGTTGAATCTGATAGAGCTTTCTGGTAATGGCCAAGGGTCAAATATGAACTGAAAAGACCGAGGGGAAATGAGAAGAATAAGAAGCTCTCCTAAGGGAAGGGCTAATTCCTTAACAAGGTAAGAAAGGAGCATAGAAGCAAAGATTTTTGTTTTTGCACCCTACTTTATATAAAAATGTGAGCTGAGCCGTGCCGGCCCGGCCCGGCCCAATCTTATTTTTCGATATCCGTGTCGGATTTTGGTTCGGATTAGTCTGACCAAGCATGATTATTGATCAAATCGGGTTGGCTCACATAGTAAAAGCTTAAGCTTAGTCCAATATAGAGATATATATTGGCACATGTCAAGTTTGCACGATTTGGATTTTTTGATACTCTTGGTGGGCCTTGGATTAAGCTAGCCTAGATCGACCAACTTAATAGTATAACTCAAATTTATGTACATTCATAGTTATTCAATCTGAACGAATAAGGAAAAAATCATTCTAACTGATAAAATGATTGGGAAAGAAATATACATAGGGATATAGTGCAGAGACAGTATTAACATAATCTGCACAATATTTGCCCCGAAATACGTTGTCAAATAATAAATTATTACGCATATAATTATATATTTTATATAACACTACTCTTATTTATATATCTTTTGAAAAAATAATGAGTTTGAAAATATATATACTTATATAATTGAATTTTAGAGTTTCAAAACTACTTGGTACATTGTTATGTTCATTATAAAAAAAATTAAAAGATTATGTATACGTAGAATTTTAATTTTATGATCTTCTTATTTTATCATGATTACTGAATAATAGGTAACCATGATTTTTCCTGTTATCTGTTGATTATTCCCCACATTGTGCCTGTATCTAAAATAATGATTAATATAGTAGGAATGATAGTATACTTAAGCTTCGGGGATGGGATGGTAATTGAAAACTCATTCTTGATCCGTCCTATTGTCATTCCTATAGTTAGTCAGAACAGGTTGGCTCACATAATAAAGGACTAAGTTTGGCCTCATTCTTTTTGAGTTGGGTCAGGCCTCAGTCACCAACCCCCCCCAAAAAATGTCTTTTAGCAAAATGGCTGAATTTTGGGCTTATTTTTTTTCAAATATTGTACTAAAATGACTAGTATATTAGTGTATATACTGCGTGGAAAATATGATGTAATACGTATAAAAACTAATATACTCAATACATAAATTAAAACTGGTGTATAAATAGATAAATTAAAATTAGTTTATAAATAGATAATCAAGTGTAAGAATACATATACTCCATTTAACAATAAAAAGAGAAAAATAAATATTTATTAAAATAATATATAAAAAATATATACTTTAATATTATTTTTAGAAAAATACACAAAAAAATCATTTTGGCCTAAGTTAGTCATATCCAAGTCATTTTCTCCTTCAACAATTGAACAGTGATATCCTGAGTTCAGGATAACTGTCTAATGGAAAACTTGGAAAGTGTAATATCGATTTTGTAATTTTGAAAATTTATGGACTTGTTATACCGTTCCCTAGTTTATGAATATACTAGAAGGACTAATCTTTAAAATATTTCTGAAATAAAAAAATGGTACATTGTCGTTTAGGTTATAAAACCAAAGCATGAGCTTTTTCATGTGCATGGGTGGGGAAATAACTAATTTGACCCCAAGATTCATTATGCAAAAGGATAAATATGTAAATAACAGGGTCATCTCCACTATCCTCGCCTTTAAAACCTGTCATTATCCCAACTACGGGTATTCATTCAATCTAATTTTTTTTTTTAGCATATTATATCTAATCCACACTAAATGCAAATTTTAAAAATTGCATCCAATCCAATCCACAAACAATCCAAATTGATCCACAAAAGGTATAAATTAAATCTGTAACTTTTAAACAGTTACTTTTAGACTTGATTAATAAGTCCTTATAATTGGACTCTATTTTACCTTTATATTTTAATAAGTAATAATCATGTTTGACAAGTTGTATAGCAAAACTCTGCACTTTAAACTACAAACAATATAAAATTTTATAACATATATGAATTATAAAAAAAATGTGATAAATCATATATTATATGTATTTTAAGTGCGGATTGAATTGAAACAATTATTTTGAATATAAAAAAGTATATCTGACTCACATAAGTGCGAATTTTTTAAATTCAATTCAATCTAATATGCACAAGTACAAATATCCGCACTTTGAAGCTATATACCTTGATGTTTGCTAAATCTGAACCCAAACTAAACATAGCACGTCAATATATATTTACACCAACCAAAAAAAAAAAAATCAATGTACACAATAAAAGTACATATATTCAGTCAAATAAAATTCGTATATTTTCAAACATACCATGTCAATATATAAATATACCAAAAAGAAAAATTAATATACCAAAACCTGGAATCAGATAACAAAAGTAGCTAAAATCTGGTATAATAAAATTGTTACATCTTCAAATACGTCATTCTGATATATGGATATACCAACACCAAAAAATAAATGTACCAAAACTTGAAAAATAAAACAAAATCTAAAAGACCATTTATCTATAACCTAAAGCAGTCAGCCATTTTCTTAAACACAAGGATCATTTAACGAAAACTAAAAGGTGATTTATCTATAACCAAATAACAAACAACCATTTTCCTAAATACAATGGTTATTTAGCTATACATTAGTAAAAATAAAAGGTCATTTATTGAATGGAGTTTAAGAAAAAGGACACCCTACCAAAATTCTCTATTACAAATACATATCAAATGGGATATGAAGAAAGTTTGAATAATTAGTCATTTTGTCCCAAAATTTTGTACTTAGTATGATTTTGATCCCTTATTTTTAACTTTATATTCAAGTGTCTTGTCTTTTTCCTTCTTAATACTAATATATTTAAAAATACATTAGTTAACAAGGACAAATTAATCAATTCACTAGAGTTTTGAAGATATGAAATTATGCATATTTTAAGATATGACTTCTAAAAATATTTAATGATAATACAAATGAATGAATGCAAAAACTATTATGTTATTATTTTTTTTTTTAGTTTTTCATATATATATATATATATATCCCAATCCAATAGTATTTTTTTTTACCTATCTATTAGAATTTCTTTTTTTAGCCGTTATCATAATCTAAATACTAATTATTTAATATTTTTCTATTTTCAACTTTTACCATAAAAAAAGGGCAAAACAATATATATGAATAGGTAAAAAAAATATCTAGGATTGGTGCCCATATATATATATCTAACTATGTTTTTCTTTTCTTTTTAAATTTTTACATATTTTTCATTTATTTCATTTATTTAATTATAAAAAACATAGTTATTTGGAAATATCCATTTTTTATTAAAAAAAAAAAAACTACTGAGGAGTGAGTGTTTACATATTTTTCGCCTCTTTTTTTTAAATATTTTTTTAATTATTATGCCTCTTTTCATGAATTTTATTTATTTAGTCACTAAAAAAATAACTATTTGGAAATTTTCGATAAAAAAAACTAGTATGGAAGAAAAACCATTTTGCTCTTACTTTTTGAGAGTCCTCTAATATCCCCTAACAATGTTGGTATTAAGGGAGCAATAGAAGAACAATACAAAGTCAGAATTAAGTGAGCAAATTCAAAATAATTAATTATTTTGAAAGTTTTGACAATGAAAACTACGCCACAAAAATATACCATAAAAAAGAAAAACTTCGTCAAAGGAAAATTTGAACATTCACAATTTCATAATCGATATGCTTTTAAAAATAAAAATAAGGGCAAATTACAAAAAAAAAAAAATACATTGAGGTTTGAGCATTTTATAATTTAAATATTGGACTCTACAAAATAATACTCTGAGATTAAGAATTTCAATAAATTAATACCACGAGTTGACTTTTTGAATAATGTTAACTGGTAAAAGACAATAATATACTCATAATAAGGATTAATGTAGTTTTAATGGAGGATATTATTATTTTTTCATTATTAAAATTGGTCAAAAAATTAGTCCAAAGTATTAACTTTTAGAAATTAGTATTTTGTGGAGTCCAAATTAACTTCAGGATTTAAATTGTAAAACACTCAAACTTCAAAATATCTTTTTGCAGTTCACCCATTAAATTAATATGATTTGTCCATATCTAGCGTAGTATGATAAGAATAACAATATGATCAAGAACTCTAACTTGACAATTAGAAGATGTACGTATGTAATGACGAATGTCTATTTCTTAAGAAAACACCCGATGTGTGAGGTTTAATCGCACGTAAACAACCTTTCTAATGAATACTAAAATATTAAGCACCAAAAACTTGTTAATATTGAGTATTTTGAAAAATTAAAAGAGAAAATATTCTCAGTTTCATTCATCTTTGAGAGTACATTAGTACATGTATATTTATAGACAAAACGAGAAACATGTCATAAATGCAAAATTAAAATAAAATCCCAAAAATGCTCTTAAAAATGAAATAAACCATAAATGCGAAACTAAAATGGATATCTTAACTTTATGAATAATACTATGGACAATAGTGATGTCAATATCATAATAACGTGTGGGTCCTATATGAGTTTCATTTAAATTATAATTATAATTGTAATTAGCCTGTGATATACTAATATATCATATAATGTTGGACACCATTGGTGGCCCGTAATATTATTCTTATTTTATAAGCCTGATTCAAACATAATATAGTGATTCAAACATAATATAGAGACACTTATTATTATATACTTGTCACTTGTGCATGACTATATGAAAATTAGTATCAAACGTATGCCACATATTTATACATAGCTTTCCCTGCTACCAATGTAGTACGTGTGTTGTAATTGGCAAACGGCATCAGTTCCACATTGGTTCTACGTGAACTGATGTCGTGGTCCCGTGGTGACTCCCGGATCATATGAAGTCAGCTTGACAGGGAACAACCGTTGTTTTTTTTGACGTTAAGGGCTATTTTCCTCGTACTAAGGCCAACGGAAGCATTGCTTTTGTCTTTTTGTTTTGTTTTTTTTTTTTTTCCATATAGAGCCAAATTTTGACCCATTATTCAAGTAGAGTAATTACAAAATATAAAATAATTACATTTAGTTCTGTAAATTTTTTATAACTTTAACAGTAAATAAAAAAAAAAACACACACACACAAAATAATATTGGCCGAGGCCAACCATCAACTGACAATCCTAAGAGGGCTTAAAAGTTAAAACTCCCGGGACTGAGCTTCTCTCTTTAATTAAGGACTAGCACAATATCATCGTGCACGTCTCGAAAAAGGTTCCCAAGATCTTGAAAATCAAACAACATTTATTGAGTTAATTAAAACTATTGCAATTAAAATTAAATCCATATATAATTCTTCAAAGTCCAGATGCACTACACATACATTCGTGCAGTTCTTGTTCGAACGGTCAAATCAAGAATTCCATATAATTTTTGGAGTTATGATTAATTATTATCACTTTCTGTTAAACATCATTCACATTTGTCTAACTACGTGTTGAATAACATTGAGCCACACTATCGGGCTAGAAGTGTGAAATTCATCACAAAATTTAATAGACGGATCACACTTGATTAATATATATGTGGAATTGAACACCATATTTGCTCTTTAATATTTTCTTTTCGTATTCGTAGTAAGTGAAACAATACGATTTATATAAACAAAATAATATTTAACATGTTTCTGATTTAAAAGTAGATTATTTGCCTAAATAAACCAGTTTCAAAACACACGTATACATACACATATGAGGTTAACAGCATATTCAATGGCCAATGAACGTACAACTTCATCTAGGCTGCTAGCTCTGTTTGGAGAGAATTTATACTCTCTTTTGATACAAAAATTTTGTAGTTTCCCCTTCACATTAGCTTATATTCCACGCATTATTGCAAGAATTCTTCATGTAAAATCATCAACTGTTCTGCCACCTGTATAATTTATAACATTAATGCTTCAAATCATTAATCATATATAAAAATGATGTAACACATAGTCATATATAATATATATACACATACATAATATATTTATATATTTGTGTATATTTTATGTGTAAATGAACATATATGCATACCTCTTCGATGCTGCCATCTTCTATGTCTGTGTTAAAAGAGAGAAGCAAGCTCTCGTGGAGTAGATTTTCTACATCCTCCACGTATAGCGGTGCTGTTCACAATATAATGTACTAATCAACATAATCATGCATATTATAATTTGATTAAGAATTGAAAAAACTAAGAGAAGGATTAACATTAATATAACTTGATTAATTAGGTATTAGGCAACACGTACGTACGTACCTTTGGATTGAGAGAAGCAGGAGAAGATATCAGAAGCGAGTTTGTGGGATTTCTGGAGAGAGTCAGGTCCACCCCAGTGGTTGTTCACCGCCATCTGGAGGCCGTTCCATCGCGAAAGAACCGTCGCGATGCCGTCCAGGAGGTGGCGGTGTTGCCCGCCGGCGACAGTGGCCACTTCATCACGATGATCTGGCTTTTGAAGGGTACTAGTGGTATTACCACGTTCTCCTCCCTTCATGGATTCCATGGAAATCTCTCTCTCTCCTAACCCCTTGAGAAATCCCACTACTGCTTTCTCTCTCTTTCTCTCTCTCTCTGTATCTTTTTGTCTAGAGACAATAACGATGGAGGAGAGAGAGAAAGAGAGAGAGAGCCGGAAAGTTTGGTGGACGAGAGAGACTCGGGGTTGACGAAGCAAAACCAAAAGGCTTTATTAAGGTAGTAAGGGTGTGCGTGAGTTGGCCCATGGCCTGAGTTGGTAATAAGATCTAAGAATTCATGTGCTATTCACGTTTCTTTGTGGACAAAAATTAGCTTCACCTGGCTCGAATTGGAAAATGGAGAACATACCATTTCGGCTCTAATTGGAATTTTTATAAGGCTTAACTTTCATGGGACACGTCTAACCAATTATTTATTTTATTAGGCTCATAAAAATGGATAGCTACGATGCAACAGTGGTTAGAGATACGATTATTAATAGCTAAACCTTTGGTACAATTGGTGAAATTCTTAGCACTTGTAGTGATCAACATATAAAGCATATTGGATTTTCGTTACTTTTCTCTATTTTGTTGTATGCAATTTCTGCACATGCTCGCTTAACAAGCTGATTCAAAGCTTGTTAGTAGAGGTGAGCGGGTCGGGCCGGGTTTGGAGGAAAAGCCTGGCCCAGATTTTTAAATTGTGGCCCAACTCGGCCCATAGATCTACTGGGCTCCTAGGCGGGCTGGGCCAACTAATTTTAAAAGCTTAAAAAAAATCTAAAAAAATAAGATTATTGTTTGCATAATTAGTTAAAAATATTAGAAATTTAAAATAAAATTTATGAAAAAATAAATAATATGTTATGTTTTTTTTCCTATTGATAAAAATTTAAAAATAATTAAATAAGCTAAAAGTATATAAGTAGAATAGTTGATAAAAAAAAAAGTTTAAGTATTAGAAAATTATTTAGAATTAGATTGAAATTTGAAAGTGTGAAAAAAAGAGTGAAAGAATGTATAGTATTAGAACAAGTTTGTATTTAAATTTATTTTAAAAAAAATTTTAAAAAAAAAATTTATTTTTGGCCGACGAGGCCGGGTCGGCCTATGCGGGCTAGATTGGCGGGCTGGGCTGACCCGGCCCTGCAGGCCTAGACATATAGCCCAACCTGGCCCTTACCTAGGGCCGGGCCGAGCCCGGGCCCGTTATAATGAGGGCTGGGCCGGGCTGGTCCGCGGGCCACAAAGACAAGCCACGGGCCGGGCCAAACATTTTGACACCTTTACGTGTTAGGTTCGAGATAATCGAGTTGTTCGAAGAAGCGTGAGCTCGTTCGGACTTGGTCAAGATTGAGATATCCAGGCAAGGTAAATATACAAGTATATCAGCGTAATCAGATTTCCTCATTTAAATCACCCCAAAATCTAAGATATTATTGACAATTTCGAGAACTTCGGGAAATAAATTCAAATTGAGATATTTCCTAATTTTATAGGATAAATACGAATCAAATTCGTATCAAATGTAATCTATTCAAATATTCAGTCACCAAAAATTTGTAACAAGAAACCCTAATTTGAAAAAGCCTAGAAATATACGGCTAATGATCTTAATTCTGGGTACTGAAACTCCATTAAAATAAAAATGACTATGTATATGATCTGAATTCGAAACGCTAAACCACTTTAAAAGTTTCTTGTTTTGTTTACATTATTTCTATTTTTAACCAATCCCGTTGTTATATCAAAATCTAGTATCAATATAGACTGAAGGAAAAAAGAAAAAAGAAAAAATACTTATCATAAAACATATCTCTGCATACAACAACAATAAAATTAAAGTAAGATAATTACGTAAACCATACTAATTGTTGGCGTGGATTTTAGTCCGTAAACCAAGGCGCATCACGCGCTTTCGAGTGGTTTTTTCTCGACAGAAGCTAAAATCTAGATTTAATATAGGTGTAGTCTATACAATCTTAAAAAAAATTATAAATAGACTTTTCACCAGCTAATGGGATGAAACTAGTGTGAGACCTACCAAATTTCATCTACAATAGGTGTTAGTTATATCTTCAATGAATAGTAAATAAATAGTAATGAGAATGTATGAGGCGATGAAAATAAGATATCACTAACAAAACTTGCACAGCCACATATACATACATGGAGCTCTTAAACAATGCCCAACCCAAGATTATTATGTGTACATGAACATTTTAACTACTATTCAAAACGTGGGAGATAGGAAGTAGGCTCATACTTGGCTCCTGGTCCTAGTTGGAAGGCTTCATTTGATAGTCTTTTTGAACCACTGAATCAAGTCATGGTGAGCCTCGTCTGCACTCTTACGAGCTGCTTCATCTGAAGCATTGTAAAGGCAAAGAGACAAATAAGGATTTGGGGACAATTTATAGTAGCATTGTAGTCCCCAAAATACTAGGATTGATGTCCACATGTTCGTGAAAAGATAGGAAAGAATCCCACCTACCTGCTTGCATGGATAAGAGCGTGTCATTGGGCCAGGTGTCGGCCACTCCGTAGCTTGCACTGTCCTTTATTTTTGTCACTTGGTTGGAACTATGCTGTTACTCAGTGGTCGATTGGTTTTTCCCGTTATTTGTTGTTGATCTTTCACTATAGGTGTTCAACTGGTCTGCGCGAGTTATAAACTCTAAACTTGTGTTAGTCTTCACATTCGTGGATTTAGCTTCTTTAGTATTTCGACCAAGTCATTTATCTTTCAAGAGTTGCTCGACTTGTCTCTATGGGTTTTAAGACAAGATTAGGAATTGGTTTTCCTTTTAGCGTCCAACCAAGCCATTTGAGTTTTTAGGGGCTGCTCTCCCTATAAGTGATAAACCTACTTGGTTTTTATTAAGGTGGTAAGCTCATAATGAATTTAGTGTCGTTTTAGGTATTAGCCACGACATATTATTTTTTGACTTTATTTATGAGTCGCGTGTCATTTTCTGATTGGTTCAGAGAAAATACCTCCGACACCAATCACTACAATTAACTACATATTTTCCACATATTAATTTTAGGACTCATGTATATATAGCTTTTTCAAGTAAAATACAATGTGGAGATCTTCAAAATGTTAAAACTAAAAATGTTGTCAAGCAGCTCTAAATTTATGGCTTGATATGACTGGATGATTTTTTTTTTCCAAGGTGAGAGATCAAATTTTTTTGTCTTTCTCTTTTCTCTAGATATTGGAAAATAATAAACTGAGTGACTCAGTTATGACTTATAACTTGAGAGTACTAGTCATATCAAAAAAGCTGGTTATCCCAAGTTTTTAGTCCAACTTGAGCCATGTGGGTTCAGTGTCGGCCTTTTCCCTTTGAGTGTGGGTCCCAGTTTGTGTCGAGATGTTGCTTCTTCTGCTATAGTTTTTGATAGAATTAGTCTGTGAAATGATGTATCTCGGTGCTCTACGATGTCTTTGTATGTGCAAAATGGTGAGGAGGAAAAGGCCTGTGAGGTCTTTCTGCAGTCTAGAAAAGTAGGAATTGAGCCTGCTTATTTAATGGTTTCGACTGCGCTGGGCTTTCGAGGTTTGAATTTGGCAAATCAGTAGCCGTGAGGGCATGCGTTAAGAAAACATCTTTGTTGGGAGTGCTAACATGTATGGAAACTGTGGTAGTATAACAGATGCAGAACGTGTCTTTAAAGAGATGACTCGAATGATCTCAGTTACTTGGAATGCGATGATAAGAAGATATACACACCAAGGGCATCATGATATGGCTTTGGCATTGTTCGAGGAAATGAGCTCTGGCAATGGCGAGACTACACCAAATTATGTCACATTAGTGTGTGTACTATCCGCTTGCAGTAGAGCAGGGGCAGTGCAAAAGGGCATGGATATTTTCAAGTCAATGAGAGCGAGGTTTGGGATTGAACCAAGGCCAGAGCATTATGCATGTGTTGTGGACTTGCTAGATGTGCCGGGTTGGTAGATATGCATGTGTTGTGGACTTGCTAGATGTGCCGGGTTGGTAGAGCGTGGCTACTATTTTATTGAGAAGATGTCAATTCAGCCCACAATTTTAGTTTAAGGAGCTCTGCTTGGAGCTTGTAGAATGTACAGGAAGCCAGAACTAAGGAAGATTGCAGCTGATATGTTTGCTGCTGTTGGCAAGTAACTAAATGTGGGGCCCACTTTTTGAGCATGCGCCACGTGTGCATTCAGGTGACACGTAGTAGAAAAACCACCTAGGAACCACGAGTACTCCACGTGACGGTAATTGGGCCCACGCTGTCGAAGCGGGTCAAGACAGAGCCCGTCCAGACCTGGGATGGGCCTGGCCCAACCAAACCCTTGTCCCGACAGCTGGGGGTCAGGAGCCTCAAGGGTCTTCCGCTAGAGGACCCTCGGGGGCAACGCGCAGTTCCAGACCCAGACAAGGCATTTAATGCAATCCTGGGTAGGTGTGCGTATTAAATGCGTTCTCCTGAGAGAACGGCGGAACTGTAGTCACCGCTCTATGTCAGAATTCATGTTGGAGCTGGTGACAGGGAGCAAACCGTACCAATCTCAGCCCGTGATTTCGGGAGCGAGCTATGGCGCTGGAAAAGAAACCTCGAAATTGGATCCCAATTCCAGAGGTATAAATACCACACACACCGTAGCAAACAAGTAAGCAATCTTTTCATTCCCTGCTATCTCTTTTAGAGCCGATATCTGACTTAGGCATCGGAGAGTCTTTGCAGGTACCCCCTTGGGGCCCTTCCGATCCATCCAGATATTGGGTACAGTCAGAGGTAGCAGAGATACGTAGACAGTTGGTGAAAACGGTCCCAACACTAAATACTTCTCAAAATCTGATCAAGGTTCATTTTCCAGATGGGTTTTATAGTTTTTACAAATATATTAGCCAGAATCATCACTTTCAATTTCACCTTGAAAAAACTAGTTAGATGAAAGTATTGCCTTCAATTTTGAGATGGTTTCTTTCGTTGCAACAGACATTTGGTAAGCATTTACTATTTAAGGCAGGTGGGAAGAAGCCACTCTTGTGAGAAAAGAGATGAAAGAAGTTAGGATCAAGACAGGTACGGTTCATATTTTCCAAGCTAAGGAAACCTCCCATGAAAGGAACTATGAGATTCAGGGAAGGCTAACTAAGTTGAGGAAAGAGATAGTGGAGGCAAGCTACAATCCTGACACCAATTTTGCTCTGTTCCATTTAGAAGAAGAGAAAATATCAGAAGTTTGGTACCACAATGTGATTTCTCTCCCTACAATGCATGATCGGAACTTTAGTGCAAGGGCAATAAAGTTCGGTTTCATCGATTCAGAGATGATCTCTGTTCTTCTTGTCGCGATTATTGGTCATGATTTGATATTCTTTATTTTAAAAAATCAGTTCTATTGTTTGATTGTATTTTTTTCTTTTTTGGCCTTAAGGTTGATGTTTTTCTTTGAGTTGAAATGATTTTAGCTATTTGATCACTTTCTTGAAACATTAGGAAATAAGAGTCATTTCTCATTGTTTAGAAAACTATCAAATAAGAACCTCAAAAAATTAATCACTTCTTCTTCTCTTGGAAAAACCTACCATTGATTAAATAAAACAAAAACTCTCAAATCTCATTATCTTGAAAAGAACAAAACACATTCGTTGAAGTATATTGTATCTATATTTCCTCTTATAAAATATTATGCATTTTTTTTTTTATGAAAAATTGCATACCTTAAAATGTTCTCATTTCTTATTCTGTCTGATACGAGAAAAATGTGAGAACTGAAATATGCTCCCGTGTTTAGTATGGGGAAGAAGTAAACGAAAATAAAGGTACAATTATCACGTGGATAATTTTTTTTTACAATATAGTAAAGTCTGATTATATAATATGAATCAAAATCCACTTGTTTGAGAAGATACTTAAATCCTACATTCTCTCAAAATTACAAAGAGTAAAAATTTGAACAAATTAAAAATCTTATCAAACAACTATTATATTTCAAATT
Organism: Trema orientale; assembly: GCA_002914845.1. Classification (NCBI taxonomy): domain Eukaryota; kingdom Viridiplantae; phylum Streptophyta; class Magnoliopsida; order Rosales; family Cannabaceae; genus Trema; species Trema orientale. The sequence goes on from JXTC01000005.1 coordinate 791,963, forward strand.
CATCATTCATTGTTACAGACAATTAGAAAGGAAAAAAGAAGTTTTTGTGATGTGGAATAACAGTATTGCAAATATGCGAGTTTGATACGAGGATAATATTAGTATCTTACCTTTCTGATATACATATTTATATCGAATGAATTATGAAAAAATAAATTATAGTTACTTAATAATTTATCAGATTTTTTTATTTTATTTTAAGTTTTAACATTACTAGTGAATAAAAGTTAATTAAGCTTTTTCCCAGTTTGATAATCTTGCTTCGGTCTGCATTTAAAAAAATGATTAATGAGAGGACTATAATATTACAATTAAGCTTCGAAAATGGGAATAATATTCTAAAAATCGTTTTCAATCTGTCTCCTTGCCATTCCTACCAATAATCCTCCCACCTCTTTTTTTCCCTCCGTCTACTTCTAGCTGATACAAAATACACCCTTTAATGACTTTCTTTTCCTCACATACACAAACTCTCTCTCCCTTAGGCTAAGTTTGGTAAGAAAGAAAATGGAGAGGAAAGAAAGAATAGGGGTAAAAAGGGAGGAAAATATATATTAAAAAAAGGGTAAATGGCACCACTCTCTAACGTATTACCATTTTCGTATTACCATTTTCATATATTGGTCTATAATCTTCTTTTTTTTTTACATTCAAATACCTAATATTTCTCTTTTTAGCACTGTTACCCGTCTTGGCGTATTCCATCTAAGATTCCATTAGAATTCATTCAAATAGAATAAATTTTGTGCCATAGATCTCTATTGTTTAAATTGTTTAGCAATTTAGTCCCTATATTTTTTTTTTGACATTCATATCTCCAATTAACAAATTGCATCCATTAGCAACTTGAAAAAAAAAAAGAAACAAAAAACAAAAAAAATTATCCAATTCTCGTCAAAATTACAGTGATATCTCATAAATAATTAGAGTGGAACTAGTTCGCAAAAAATAAAATAAAATAAAATCTGCAAGTTTAACTATAATACTTTTTACATGTAAACAATTAGTTATTTTTTTCAATATAAAATAATAAAAGGAAAAAATTTATAAAAATTTCCAAGCTTATTAGCTACATTGTTTCGGTAAATAATTAGTTAATTTTTTTAAAAAATAACTATTCATAATTAAAAGAAAATTTAATGGATATAGTAAATTTTCAGTCAAATTTAACTAGTAGAAAAGATTGTATATGAAATTTTTTTAGTTTTAAAAATAGTGCGATAATTATTTTTTATCCATAAGGATTACTATAGTTTGATATAATTAGGGTTTGTCTGTGTGATTTTTTTTATTTTAATTTGATTCTTAAATGAATTGTTTCTTTTATATCAGTTTTTGAAGTTTAATTTTTTGAAAGATTTGTAGATGCAATACTGTTAATCGAAGACACAAATGCAAAGAAAAAAAAACTAGGGACCAAATTGCTAAAATTAATAGAAATCAATGGCTCAAAATTTTTTTCGTTCAAATGAATTCTAATGAAAATTTAGATTAAACATGCCGAAAGGACTAACAATGCGGAAAAAAAAAAAACCGTTAGATACTTGATTACCAAAAAAAAAAAAAAAAGGAGGTTGGGACTAATATTCCAGAATGATAATACATTGAGGACCAATGATGATATTTACCTAAAAAATTAAGGTTGTTTGGTAAGAATAAAATGGAGGAAAAAAAATAAATAGCACCCACACAAAAGTTTTCCACTTAAAAATGAGAGAAAATGGGAAAGAATAAGTGTTTAGAAATGAGTGAAAATTAATTTACAAAAATGTCTTTATATACTAATTTCAAAATATTAATTAAAAGAGCAAAACAATCATTTTATAATAAAGTAGTTTTCTTTTCTCTTTATATATCAAACTTCTATAAAGAATCTCTCAAAAAATAAAATAACATCTATAAAGAAAAACACTTCGTTTTCCATTTTATATATTTTTTCTCCCTCTTTCCTTCTTACTTTTTTTTCCGGCCTACTAAACATAACCTTTTTTTTCCCTTCTCATTTTATATCCGACTATGCACTCAACAGTTGTTAAGCGTGAACACAAATGGAAATCCTCCACTGTTGGCAATTTCAAACTGAATGTTGATACTACACTTAATAGTTCTACCAACTCTATTGAAGTAGAAGCAATTCTTCGTCACTATAAAGGAAATGTTTTGGCTGCTCTCACCAAGAAGATTGTTGGGAACTATACACCTTAAATTGTAGAAACGAAAGCATTGGCACTTAGTCTTCTCTGGGCACGTGACTTTGGTCTTACTCTCTATGAAGTTTAATCTGATGCCTTAGCGGTGGTGCAAAGCTTACAAAATTCTCGACAATCACAATCAATGTTTGGTGCTTTATTATCTGATGTCTCTCATTTGTTGTCTTTTTTTTTCGGGGAGTTGTTGTAAATCATGTTTATCGTTATGTTAATATGGCGGCACATGATTTAGCAAAATATGTTCTTAGGCTAGATGACGAATGTATTTAGATGGAGAATGATCCTCCTCCTATTATTATGTCTGTTCTTGTATTAGACTCTCCTAATTAGTGTTAGACTCTCCTAATTAATGAATAGACATAGTTTCACTAAACAAAAAAAAAAAAAAACCTTGTTTAGGAATAACCGACACTCTCTCTCTCTCTCTCGTTTTCTCTCTCAAAACTCGCGTGGTTACACGTGCCAATCTCAACAACAGCAAGCACAACTCGCGTGGTCACACGTGCCAATCTCAACAGCAGCAAGCACATAGACAAAATAAATAAAATAAAACCCCCATAAACTCACTGCCTAATTCAGAAAAACTAACACTACAGAATATCACAAATTAATATTACTGAATTTATAGCTTCTTCTCCCACCCCCAAACCACATAATAGCACACTACGGGCAAAATTTTTAAAAAAATTGAAAAAAATAAATAAATAAATGGCTGAAGCGGGGGGACGGGCCATAGCCGAAGGAGTGAGCCTCAACCATATCTCCAGAGAATCATCTGATATTAGGCGCCTAGCTAATTTCTACAAAGAGGTTCTTCTTCTTCTTCTTCTTCTTCTTCTTCTTCTTCAATTTAAGCTTTTTTTTTCTTCTTCTTTTGTTCATTGAAATTTGTATTCAATTTACAGTCGTTGCTTTTGTATTGCAGATATTTGGGTTCAAGGAGATAGAGAGTCCGGACTTTGGGGATTTCAAGGTGATATGGCTGAATCTTCCCTCAGCCTTCACTCTCCACCTCATCGAGAGGAACCCCATCACCAAGCTTCCAGAAGGCCCATGGAGTGCCACGTCACCCGTTCTGGACCCAAGCCATATCCGCAGAGGTCACCATATCTGCTTCTCCGTCTCCAATTTTGAATCTTTTGTTCACACCCTCAAGGTATTTATCTCTGTTTTATTATTATTATTATTATTATTATTGTTTTTTTTTATAAAAAATTAGTTGAATTTTTTATCCAAATTGCTTGAATGGAATGAAAATTTGGGTTTTTGCAGGAAAAGGGTATTGAGAATTATCAGAGTTCTGTACCCAATCGTGGAGTCAAGCAAGTTTTCTTCTTTGACCCTGATGGCAAGCTTTCTTCATTTTTTTTTTTCGGTTCCCTTTTTATTGTACATGATGTGTATATTTATTTATAATAAACTATTGTGTATTTGATCATGAATGGTTTTACATAGTTACAGTCTGAATTTGCTGGAATTACATTCCGTAAAGGTGAAATTATATTCACGCTGGTATATAATAATGTATGTGCAGGGAATGGACTGGAGGTAGCCAGTCAAGGGGCGCCGCAGCAGTGAGGGAGAGCTCTATAAAAAGGTTGCAATGGTCTGGTCAATAAAATTTTGTGGAGAAGATGAAAATGGCACTGTCATATATAGTTGTAATGGTGGATATTTTGGGGTTATGATTTACTGGTGTATTAACATGCAACAAGGGTTGCTTGTGTATTGTTATGCAACTGATGTATTAGTTTTGGCTATACACAACTTGTAGTAGAAGCATTTATAAAGCACTTGATTTGGTGTTGAAAGATTTGCTTAATTTGGCTCTTTTGTTATGAGGTCCGTATATAGGCAAATTTTAATAGAGATGTAGGATTTGTATGTAATTTTGGTAGTGGTCTTACGTTTTTATTAGTACTGTGACACATAACGTAAGTGCGCTAGATATAACATTGTTCTATAATCTATATTAATAGATCATACCTTTTATTGATGATAAATTAGCTTAGGTGATGAGTGATAATTCTCAACTATGTCGTAATCTGTTTCCCCCCATTGCGGTGGGGACAAGTGAAATGATACGTTTGATTTAAGATTAGCTTTTGGAGTTAAATTTTATAGATTTGATGAACTTAATTGAATGCAGTAGTTGGATTGCCCTGTTTTGTTATCGGGTAGATTGTGTATTGCGGATTTGTACAAGGATTCTCTAGTTTGACTATATGCACTATATAACAACTAATTCAATTCTTAGTTGAATTCAAAACCAAAAAGGAAAATTAAGAGACAGATAAAATGGGAAAAATTATTTCTCGCTGTTGTTTCAAAAAAAAAATAAAAAATAAAAAATAAAAAATGAAAGAAAAAACTCAAGCTCTTGAAGTAACTAAACAAATTAATCATTTCAAAAATAAACAAATTAGTAATGTACTGGCTTTATAGTTGCAACTCTTGGATATTGAAAAAATCCTTGATTTGTATGTTCGTATAAGCGGAAATGGCATGGGGAATAAGTAAAGATTTTAGATTTAGAAGAGTCCAATAAAGATTTTCAGGGACATTTTGATTTAGGAAAATGCAAGAGAAGTGTGATAGTTCCGTAACTTTCTCTAATTTTATTAGCAGGGGGTGTTAAATGGAACTTACCTAATTTTACATCATTATGTGTGGTAGTACCACAAACATTAGGCATTAAAAGTTTCCCAACTGGTACTCGCACTAGTCTCGTTTCGATATTTAACACCGTATCTTCTTTAGCGTGAACTTGAGAGAAAACACTAGAGCCGGTGAGTTCATGGGCTAAAGCTCCATAAGGTGCCAGAATTGGCTGGGACCCTAGTCTTAATTTGGCGCCATCTGTAAGTGCAAGTGTCGTCAATCTCATAATTCGTGGACTTTCCTCCCTCATAGATCAAACCCCAAACCAGAACGTGTACATCAAAGCTGCTCCTCTTCTTCATTTGCCACGTACTCATATAATCACACGTGTCAAAACCTCGGTGAACTATATATACACCTCGTTCCCTAAACCTCGACTTCCCACGGAGCACCGAACTAGCTATCTGGTATTGATCAGTTCAGGCTAATATCGCCTCATAAAGAATAGGAAAAATGAGTCAAGAGCAGCCACGGCGGCCTCGAAGCGACCAAGAACCGATCAAATACGGCGACGTTTTCAGCGTCTCCGGTGAACTCGCAGACAGACCCGTTGCCCCGCTCGACGCTTCCATGATGCAAACGGCTGAATCCACCGTACTGGGCAAGACCCAGAAGGGCGGCCCGGCAGCCGCCATGCAGTCCGCGGCGGCCCAAAACGAAAGAGCCGGCGTCGTTGGCCACGTCGACGTTTCCGACGTGGCCGCTGTCGAAGGCGTCACCGTTACGGAGACTGACGTGCCCGGATACCGCATAGTAACCGAATCAGTCGGTGGACAGGTCATCATAAAAACTGGCGATCAATCATCTCAACTCTTTTTCTCAAACTTTTTTTTATTTTCATTTTTAATTTGTTTTTTGTTTGTTTTTAGGTTGTTGGACAGTATATTCAGCCGACGCCGACGGCTCAGGCGATGGTGGTGAGTGCAATAACGATAGGAGAAGCCTTAGAAGCGACGGTGAAGACGGCGGGTGATAAGCCGGTGGACCACAGCGACGCGGCGGCGATTCAGGCTGCGGAGGTCAGAGCAACGGGTATCAATGTCATAACCCCCGGCGGGCTCGCCGCCACGGCTCAATCCGCGGCTTCTTTTAATGCCGGGATTGATAAGGACGAGAACAAGATTAAGCTCAGAGATGTTCTCACGGTACGTAACGTACATACGTATGTGTACGTATATAATTTGTTACATATATAGGCAATGATGTAGTTTCTACCGACGAGACGTTCATGTTTTGACCAACACATATCATGTTCTGAAAATATGATGTTTTATGACCTCCAAAACATGAACGAGACTATTTTCTTGAAAGCACTGTAAAATTCACATGCATGTATGTAATATATATTGATCACGGGAACTATATATATATATATACACGTAGGACGCAACTGCGAAATTGCCCGCGGACAAGGCCGTGACACGGCAGGACGCCGAAGGGGTTACGAGCGCGGAGCTACGGAACAACCCGAATCTATCGACACAGCCTGGTGGAGTGGCGGCTTCTGTGATGGCAGCTGCAAGGCTGAACGAGAGCACTAACATATGATATATATATATATGTATGTATGTATGACTTTTGCTCTTATCTAGTTGAATTGGACTTTTGTCACTTTATTTATTTATTTATTTTATTATTTAATTTGTGGTGTGTACGTGAGATGAATAGAATTTAGTATGTAAGATGGAACCTGAGAGTTGTGTGTGTGGGGTTTTTTTTTCCTCATGAATTAAGGGAATTTGAGAGCTTGCTAAAAATGTATACGAGTGTATACATATATAATGTATAGCTTGCTAGCTAGCTTTGCTAAATATATAAACCCTTTATTTTAGTTATCTTGAGTGTAATGTTTTGTCTTAACGTCATAACACCATTGGAATATAGTCGATTAATCCTAGTGGCTTTCTGAAGTGGAAAGTTTAATCACGTTGAACATGACTTTTTGATTCCAAGTCGATCGACAAAAATGAGCTCCATGAGAGTTGAGTTTAGAATATAATTCAAATGCCAAGATAAATGTACTCGTAATCTTATATGGTACAGAGAGATTGGTCAAAGAGATCGTGACCAATTTGGTCATATATGGATCAAAGTAAAAAAGCCGAGTTTGAAACTGGGTGCGAGTTAGATACTCCACGATGATTGATGAGTAGAACGAAGCCGAAAGTCAACTTATTATATATCTTGGTTTCTTGAAACAAGAGCACGAAGAGGATAGGACAAAGCTCCCGTGATCAAAATTGTTTTTAAACCATCGGTTACATTAATTAAAAGGGTAATACTATAGACACACTGCATAACAAGCTGAATTCACTCTACGCTGATGAAAGCCCCCAGTAGTTAAAAGCAGCTGCTGCGCTGCATGCATACCAATTAAAAATCAACAGAGAGCAAAAGTCGACCACTGTCACATGAACTGTCAACTACAACTACTACTACTGTCTGTCTTCTGTGTCCAGCTATAAAAGATGGAACAATTTGACATACTGCAAAACTGAAACCAAATTAAAGACTAAAGAGGGCTCGCTGGCCGGTCTATAGTTATAGCTAGTTGCGTATATATGCATAATCATATGTATCTAGGAAAATGCTACTAGAAGTTTGTTACAGCATAATATCATTGGACTAAATATTAAGTGATTTTTACATAGCACTATATGTTCGTCAACTGATATGCCCTTAGCCACGGCGACACATAATATAGAAATCACATTTGGAAAGGGCACTGGACAATCGTGCGGAGTAGTTAGTGTTGTAGCGAAACTGATTACAAAAAAGGAGAAATCGGCAACATTAAAATCACCTTCTGGGAGGTCCAATATTTGATTGGAAAAAAAAAAACCTGCTCAACAACGGTCGAACAAGTGGAGATTATTGCGGTGAACCATAAGAGTTTGGGTAGAGTCAAATCTAAATGTTAGTTAGATAAGTGTGACTCTTAATTCAAGGATTTCTAATCTAATAAGAATTTGGCTAGTTGGGATTATGGGAGAGTTTTATGGGAGTGGGATAGTTGTGTACGCAGTACTAAGAATAGAATGCTTAAATGTGAGAATTTCTCTTCAAACTAGGATTCCTATTACTATTGGAGAGGGCTCATTGGATTCCAGCAGTAGTGAAAGCTAATAGAAGATAATAGGGATGGCAATATAATTTACGGTATGGATATCCGTGGTTATTCGATCCGAACGGGGAGGGAAAAAAATGCTGAAGTGGATAAAATGACTGGAGTGAGAATAACCGCACCGTTAATATGCAGGTATGGTGCGAGGACGGTATTAGTATAATCCACATCGTACCCGCCCCGATATATATATTCGCATGGAAAAATTATTATACATATAGATATGTATTTAATTTTACACTATTTATATTCTTATATCTCTGGTAAAATAATGAATTTAGAGAGTTATATGTACTTATATATTTAAATTTTAGAATTTAAAAATTATTAGTATATTGTTGTGTTTAATGTTTTGTTGATTATTAAAAAGATTTAGTATTTTCGTCTTAATTTTTTTAATATTTTATTATTATTAATGGGTAATAGATAATCACAGTTTTCTCTGTTATCTACTGGTTATCATCTCCGATCTACCCCATTGCCATTTCTAGAATATAATTATAGGTTCTTAGGGTTTTCGGATTAATGAAAGCTGTAGAGCATAATTCTAGGATCTTTCAACTAGGAAATTATATATAATTTAAATTATTTTTATTCTTAGTAGAATACTTGTTGGTGAGCTCCTATGGATATAGGATACATACATATTATAACTGAATCATGTTAAATATTGTGTTCTTTATTTTTTTGTGTGCGTTTGCTAATTAGATATAAATTATTTCAACAATTTAGATGAAAAATAGTCTTCTTGGTAGTGTGGGTTTCACAAGACTATATTGTTATAATGGTTGGGTAAGTTTTTTGTCTGCTAAAACTAATGAGTAAGCATATACGGTCATGTATTTAGGCCCTCGACTGTGATTGACAACTTATGTAGGTAATGTGCAACAATTGGAGCCAAGTTGTTCAGGTACATATATGTGCCAAAGAATATATGTCAAGTACAATATTGGGGCGTTGACTCGTGAGTGCATTGCGTGATGGTAAATGGAATTTAGTCATTTACCATGTACTAAAAGATGTTGTGAGCTCTTTGGGTCGTACCATTTTTGCACCCATGTGGAAAAATGACCGTTGCCCAAATGGACCAAACTGAGTGCCTATTGGTCTTTGAATGTGGTAAAGAGGTTAAGAACTTTTCTTGTGTGGGTATGCAAAGTCACGCCAAGCTATAATTTTAAGAAAAATGCTAAAAGAAATTATAGTCTCATATCTATAAATTTACACTCACTTATATCTACATTAGTTGTAATTCTAAGCATTACGAATGCCCTTTAATTAGTGTTACTCTAATTTTATTTAAAGCTTCGTTGCAGGCGTTGAGAAGTTTCCGGGTCCTAAAACAGCTGACAAAAGCAAGGGGCAGCCTTTAATGATGTTTATGAGATTAATGAGATTTTAGAACGTAATAAGATTGATTTGCAAGCAGCTTTTGATATGGGAGTAATCATGATTATGAACAGTACTGTATCGAACTTCTAAGTTTTTCCAAGGTTACACATTATTGGTGGGTGGAGAGTGAATGGCCAGAAAGGCCACATAGAGCTTTTTAATGATGTTTATTGTTTACCTTCTTTAGGGGCTATTTATGCTACATGTTAGTACGGAGGGAAGCAAAGTCTTAGTATAGGCACTAGATCTTTTAATGGGTCGTCCAAGGCATTTTAAGATAGTTGCTCAATAAGAAGACATAGCCACATAGGTGCAGTCTAGTAATCATAACTCATCGTCTAATTTTAATCCAATATTTTCATCTTTGCATTTTCCCTTGTTTGGTCTAGTTAGGTCCAATTAACTAATTATGTATCTAATTCTCTTTGAAAGTGACCGTCATTAGCCCCAGTACTTCAATTCACGTGGCTGATTCACTAAGATTGATATTTTGAGCACAATTATTAGTTTCGATGGACTTTGATCTAGTGATTTTATAGTGAAGAGATACACATATACAGAAAGTCAATTCTCAATCCTGAATTTGAGTATTGTATCGAATAAAAGAGTAGACTGATAGCGAAAGAGAAATAACATCAATGTTATGTTAACTTATAGGTATACAAATACGTGGTACTTGTATTTCTAATTTCTTTCTTTATTGGTCTCTGAAACAGTACACTTTGAGCCAAAGAGCCGGTAAAGTGGATATCCAAGTCATTTTATTTGCAATATAATCCAAACACTGAATTTGGTCGTTTGGGTCAATTAATTTATAGTACCTACCTCTAATTCTATTCTATTACAACACTTAAATTGGGTCTAATTCTAGAGACTCTAAACCAGAACAAAAGAGGCTAAACTTCTTCTGCTTTAATTACAGAGCTTTTTCTTACATAAAAGGCCAAACTTTCCACTCTTTTCTTTACTTTCCTTTTCATCTCTCTCACTCATCTCAATTAAAGACAAAACCACCCAAACACCCCACGTTCCCCACAAATACAAGACCAACATTTTCTCTCTCTCTCTCTCTCTAGGCAGGCAGCCATGTCCACCATCTTCTGGAAGAAGAGCTTTCCTCTCTGCTTCTCCATATCGAAATGTCTCCCAACAACTCAGTCTCCACCGCCACCGCTCTCAGACGACCAAGACCACACTCAAACGACATCATCATCATCCTCGTCGTCTCTGGCTCTCAAAAACTACAACTCTGTATACGACATCTTCGCCGCCAGCAGCTCCAACTCCGACGACTTCTTCTTCTCCTCAGCCTCGGACGACTTCCGCGACATATCGGAAATACCCTCGTCGGCGCCGGACTTCGCCGCCGCCTTCGCTTCCCGGCGCTTCTTCTTCTCCTCCCCCGGAATGTCAAATTCCATAATTGAGTCAACCCCAGATCACGATAATCACAACCACCAAGCCAAACCACAACCCCCCATCGCCGGAAAGGGGATAACGCCGGCGGCCAAACTCACCGGCGGAGTCGAGGTGCCGAAGTACTCCATCGACCCTTATGTTGACTTTCGGCGGTCAATGCAGGAGATGATGGAAGCTCGGGATGTTAGGGTGGATGGGAGGACTGACCTGGAGTATCTCCATGAGCTTCTCTTGTGCTTTCTCGCTTTGAACCCCAAAGACACTCACAAGTTCATCATTAGTGCCTTCACTGATATAGTCGTTACTCTCTTGTCGGCGCCGGATAACGGCCGCCGTCACCGGGAAATTAAGCTCCGGCGGCGGCGTAATGGTGTAAGGCGGCTCAGCATGTAACAAAGTTATTATTATTATATTGTATTTACTCGTTGAGAAAAAAATAATAAAATAGTGAACAGAGTAAGAAATTAGAAAATAGATTCTTAAATGTTCTTATTTTATTTTATTTATTTTACTTTAAGTTAGCTTAGTTGATATTGTCTGGGGGGTTAACATGGGACATTGGTGAAAAATGTGGATGTTTTTGATAATTACAAAACCAAGGAAAGCGTGGGATAAGTTACTGTCTCGATGCTTTGTTTGTATGTATAGTTCTCATCTTGTCCTTGTGTGTATGTTATTGAAAATTATATATATGAGTTTTTTGTTTTTAATGGAGGAATTAATTAATAGACATAAAGTTTTTGTTTTTATTGTTGAGTGTTTTCTTGACTGTTTTTTGATTGGCAAATTAGAGCAAAGTTTGGTTTATTGTCCTCTCCAATATTCTGAAGTGGTCCTCTTCTTCTGCTAAACACAATAAAGCTCCCCTGCATGGCGGGACCGGGCTTTTGCACGCTTAACCATGAGGAAGATATAGTCTTATTGAGAGAAGTAAAATAAACATGTAGCTAGTTTGTTAGCTAAGAGGTTTTTTTTTTTAAAATTTTTTTTTTTCATTTTTTTAAGGGGAGAAAAGTTAGTATTATTATGTAGTATGTAATGAATTTATTTGTTTTTTAATATTAGGGTGAGGTGTTAGAGGGAGTGAAGAAGGTTTTAGATCTTTTTATTTTTTTGCTGAAAAGAAGGTTTTAGATGAGACTAGAAAGATATGTGTTAAATATTAATATATGTGACATAAAGTCCCTAAAAGAAAAGGAAGTCAAAAACATGGTAATTAATGTATCTAAGTTGGAATGATTATGCAGAAAGTTAATACTAAGTCCCCTAATGGCTAATGCAATTATTAGCCCAATAAATGGTTTTTCTCTTAAGCTATTGACCCCTTTTGGAATAGCTAAAGCTTTTATTCACGTTTCAGAAAACCGATCGATTTTGGATCAGCATACAAAACTACTCAAATGCAAATGGCAAAACAGGGTTAATTTGCTTTATTAGTAACAATAAATTAATTAATTAAGCGCCTAAACCATAGGATATACATTGTCTTAACGGTTGGAAGCCTCAATCTTGTACATTGGAGTTAACTATGTGCACTAATCCAAGCATAAGCATTGGAAAACACAAACTTTGCAAATGGAGACAACAAGAATTTGGTCCTTTATTTGGATGATACCACTATTAAGAAAGAAAAAGGAGCCTGGTTTCACTCCTTTCTTTCTTTCTTTCTTTCTTTTTTTTCCAAAAAAAAAATCTTTTCTTTTCTTGTCAAGACGACAGAATGGTGAGACAAACGAAGAGGATCCAAAGAGAGATTACCAACAACTACTGCAAAAGAATTAGATGCTTTCATATTATTATACCATAATTTATTAGTAAAGTTGGTTGGTTTAGGTAAGGCTAATACCAGAAAAGTTGTCCTTTATAATGACCTAGCAATTTTAAAGTAATATCCAAGCTTGTTTGTCCATTTTTTTCACCATTTCTTCCATGTGGGGCGGGAGTATTCATGATAATGTTAAGTATAGAAGACCCACAAAAGCATATCATCAAATTTAATTGACAAAAAAACGGGACATAACTAAAAAATTATAAAAATAAAAATTTGAAGGATTGAAATGCCAAATGCAAGGTTGGAGTCTTGGAGATGTAACCGGACATATAAGAGTAAGCCAAAGAATTCGTTAATATTAAACCTTTAATTTCAAGAGAATCTTAACCTTTGTCTAGCTAGGATGGCCTTTTACTTTTAAAGTGAAAAAGAAAACACACACATCTATTTATATATATACATATATATATATATATACACATAATGATTGCCAATAGTATTTTTTTATTTTACTTATCCGTATCTATTTTTTTACATAAAAAGACGTGTATTATTAATATTATTTTTTTATTTTTTATTATAAAAAAATATGTATAATAAATTTTCATTAATCAAAATGATACTTATATATAAATAAAAAAAATGCCTATTAGATTGGTGCCTATATATAATAGTACATAACATTCAATTATAATTTACATTGCTATAACGTGCATGCTAATTGACCATAGACTTTGGATCAAGGACGACATGCGAATATTAATTTAGTATCTCCTCTCTATACATAACTATATATATATATATAATCATCTCCTGAATATTAAAAATAAGAATAAAATAAATATGACTTTTTAGGATGGAAATTGGTATTCGATGTAGCTGTACTCACTTGTATTCAAGAGAATATTGCTACTTCGGAAGAGTACTTTACGGGAAATTGATAAAAAAAATGGCAAAAGTTTCAAAATAAATAAAAAGAACCATAGATCGAGGAATTCCAGAAAGAAACCGGGAAAAAAGAGAGAGAGAGAGAGAGATAAAGGGACATTTCAAGCGGAAAAAGAAGATAAAGAGACATGAAAATAATAATACGACATCTTGATATATGATCATTTCAAATAATTGAAAAAATAATGCAAATTGTGGAGAACAGGCCATATCATAGTGTATGTGAACATTGGCCGGTTATGGAAACTTCATCTCAATCAACTCAAAACTGATTTCTTGGACCTAGTGATCTTTCGAAGGGACCCATCAGTTGAACAATCCAAACTCCTATTCCATACATGTCCAACTCCTGTGCCCTTGATGACACCTAAAATGACCATTTACACATGCCCTTGATGATACCTAAAATGATCATTTATACATGGCGCCATGCATGTAATATATGTTATATTACTATTATGTACATTATATAAACATATATATCTGGAGCCCGATCATGATCATCACAAAAAGTACTTTTGGGTAAAATTTGTGCAACTTGTGCTTTTTGAAAAACACCAAATATGCTTTTGTAGTGTCAACAAAAAGTGTTTTTGTTGTCGAGCTTGCTACAAGCTTTACGTAAAAATAAAAGAGAGAGAAAAAAGAGCTTTAATGTTTTAGCAGCATGCAGTCTTAATAATTGGATGAATATATAGTAGGTTTGGAAATTGGAATATTACAACTTACACAAACAGCAAAATTAGTCATGAACAATAGATGTATAGTGTACAATAAATCAGGATATATGTGTTCAACATTCATTTCTCTTATTTTTTTTTTAAAAAAAAATCAAGAAAGAAAGTAAGTATTAAAAATATGTATATATGTTATTTCATATAAAGGTCCCTAAAGTCTTTAAATAGAAACTATATATATAGTTCCTAAACTAAATAAATGTCTATAAACTAACCTATTAATTAGTGATAATAACGTCTTCTTTGGTGAATATTGAGGATTTATTTTTTAAATAAGAGGAATTCTCAAAACTTGCTTGCAAGTCTGAAATAAAACTGATTTTTTGTGACTATCTAGAACGTGCACATTGCATGTCTTTCCTTGATAATATTATTGTTACGAATTAGTTAATTCATAGAGATTTTAAGATATTTATTTAGTTCAGAGATTAAATAGTTGCTATTTGAAAAACTCAGAAATCTTTAGTGACATAAACCCTATTTCATTCAAACCGTGTAACGAAAGAAAAAGATGTCAAACTTTGTCTGTTGTGATCTCTGTAATGCGTATCTAAAACGGGAAGTCAGGTAACTGTTTACAGAGATTGAGTTTCATGGCAATTCTCTTCCTTCTCGGGAATTGTTCGGAACAGCTCCACTTTGATCAATAAGCATTTTTCTGTACATTTTTGTACCTATCTGCTTTGTTGGTATATGCATACTTATAAGAGTAGTTACAACGCATAAATATAAATAACACTGCACGCTAGATTTTAAAATATAATTTTGCTAATTTGTCTTCAGCCATTATTCAAACCAAAGTCATTATCTTTTGCAGCCAAAGCTCAAAGCAGCCGTTTCAAATAATTAAGCGCCATATTTTTACTATGCCATCCAAATTCTAGGATTTGAAGCTCCAAAAACAAATCATGTGTAATCCCATTTATTAATCCTTGATCTAGGCAAGTTGATTGGTTGTTTGATTAGACGTTGTAGTATCACTTCAAAAATATGATGCGTATATCTTCATATCTATTTTAAGATTAATGTTCTACCCTATATGATCAACCTTTTTTTCCCCTCATTTTGTTATTTGTGGAAATATTTTTGGTATTTAAGGGAGTCCGTTAAAAATATGAGAAAATTAAAATATGAGGACATTCTGATTTTGTTTTTTACTATAAGTCACAGCCAAGTGCTCTTATGATCAGCAGTAATGACCAAATCACCAGCTGGGTGACTATGTCACACAAGTGACTCATGGTCATCTACCTAAATATCAGTAAAATATGAAAAAAAAAATACGTACTTCATTCGGTTACCAAACTTAATATTCGTACAAAATCTAATTTTCTGAAACATTTTAGCGGTCCCTGTCCCCGATAACATGATTAAACAATTGGTCAAACAAATGGGTTCAAAAGTCAAGCTCAAGCTGACCCAACATAGTGAATAGCCATGCATGCACTCCTTTTTCTTTTTTTTTTCCCCCTCCTAAAAAAAATAGATTTAGTGTAATTATTTTACAAATTAAGTGAAGATGTGTACTTTACTTTTTTCTCTGATTATTACGGTATTAAGGTGTGTAACCATAAACATTTGTGTGACAGCCACATACCAAGTGCCTTAAATGGGTGACCATGATGCTATTTAATGGATGATTCATACTAGTTGCAATCTTTATGACCTAGTCATCTACCATGTAATTACTTAGTAGGTGACTCCTACTAACTATTTGATCAAGTCATCTATCAAGTGACTCCAACGAGATCTTCACTGGAAATCGAGCTTGGTAAGACTTAAGTGAAAATGTTAATTACATTTTTATATCTTGCCTTTTAATTCTTTATTCAATTTATATATCGGATTTGGTTATTATCAACATTGATTTACAGATTAGAAATTTGTAACAAATTTATACTTTATTTTGATCAAACACCAATTTTAACCATTGAATTTACCAAAATAACCTTTTAAACTTTAAGAATATATATTTTAATATTTAATTTAAATTTAAAACTAATTAAAATTACTAACTAAAAGAACAAATATTAAAAAAATAGTTTAAAAAATGAAAAAACCTACAAAAATTAAATATTATTTATAGAAAGGTTTATGAATTTTATATAAGTTTTAAATTTAATTTCTTTTAAAATATATATTTAAACTTTTAGGTCATTTTGGTAAATATAATGGTCAAAATTTGTATTTGACCTAAAGAGGGTATAAATTTGTTACAAATTCTAAATTTGAATGTCCATGTTGATAATAACCAAAACGCAAAGTATAAATTAAACAAATAGTCAAAATGCAAATCGCAAGGTAGAAAATGTATTTATCCCTAAGTGAAATGCCATAATTTCATGAAGGGCAAGGACTTGTAGGAGATGTGAATGAGGTGGTTAGGGGCTCTATGGGAGAAAGAAGGCTCGGGCGTGCCTAACCTTATCAAGAACAGATTGAGCATGACCAGTAGAGGGCGAGCTTGATCGGGACTTAGGTAAAAATAAAATGTTCCAACAATTTAAAATTAAAAAAAAAAATTGAGATTTACGAAACGTCGAGTTATTTCCCTCATTTAAAAGGACCCCACTAGGAGTATTTGGGCTCAAAATAACTTTTTTTTTTCTTTCTACAAGGAAATTGATATAAATACTAATAATTTTGACTAAAATGATTTTTTTTGGAATGTTTTGAAAAAAGATTTTTTAGGTAGTATTTTAGTATTTTATGATCTTGTGAGACGGATAGTCACACCATTTGTGACTATTGATTAATTCTAGAAAGATTATAATTTTATAGTCATCACACAGCTTATGATATTACTAGAAATGTCAAATTTGGAAAAGTTGTGAAGGATGCAAGTGGGCCAGGCTATCAGTATTGGGCCTCAAAGATTTCTAGCCCAAATGTAAGTTTTTTTATGGGCTTTGGCACAACCACAGCCGAGTTCGGCCCAATCAACCAAACCAGGCTCAATTCAGAGTACGAGTCTCTCTCTCTCTCTCAAACTCTATCCAGATTTCACTTCACTCTCTCACCATTAATCACTGCATCTCTCACTCACTCCACCAAATAAAAAAAGGCGATTAATGATCCTCCATATGGCACTCGCCATGTCCGTACGGTTCCCGGTAACTCCCCCATCAACCGGCAGTCATCCAAGCTCCACCATCCGATTGAAACCGGCATCTCTCAGCAGCCATTCTCCGACCCAAGCAGCACCCCTGGCAATCAACGGCGGTGGGAGGAGAAACCTGTTCGTACTCGCCATCAGAGCCGTCGATGAGACCCAAGGAAGCTCCGAATCCGAGACGGTGGGGAACCAAGGCGAAGAAACGGGACCCGGTGAGACGAAGGCCGAGTTGAGCGAGTTGGGGTCGGAGATCAAGAAGGCTATGGAGGAGAGGAAGGCGGCGGAGGCGGAGAAAGAGGAGGGGTTGTTTGGGGGAGTGGCGGAGGAGATTAGGGAGATCGAGTGGCCGGCGTTCGGGAAGGTGTTGGGGACGACGTGGGTGGTGCTGGGTGTGATAGCTGGGTCGAGTGTCGTTTTGCTCACTCTCAACTTCGTTTTGGCTGAGCTCTCTGACCAAGTCTTCGCCGGTAGAGGAGTTCAGGATTTCTTCAGCTGAGCCTGTAAAAGGGTTGAGAGGCCCACTGAGGCCCACCCCACAAGAAAGTGTAAAAAGCCCATTTGTAATTTTGACGTGATTTTCTGATTTTTTTTTTTTTTTTTGACTAGACGGTAATCCATTGTTGTTCAAGTTCATTCCACACAAGGTGAATTGAATAATGCTAAAGATTCTACCTTTATGTCTTAATTTTCTTAATACTATTTAAAGTGTGACATATGTTTTGTTACCATAAAATTGGTGAATAATATTTATTTTTTTATTATAAGTTTCAATTCACTAATTGAATTATGATACAACTTATTTATTAAAAAAATGGTAAAATAAAGAATCTCTAACCCTATTCAAAGTGGATTATATTATTTTTTATAATTATTATATATTAAAATGAATAATGCTAGATACATATAATATACACATAAAACATACAATAATGTCAACATGTGTTTTGAACTACTTATATACATAATGAGACTTTATTTTAAAAATTATAAATAATTAAAATTAATAATACAATCATTACGTGCATATTTTGTCCGTCTCCTAATATTACTAAGATATTTTACATGTAATGAGACATTCGTAAATAAAAAAAGAATATGGCATATGCACATGGTTTTATGCTCCATCAAAAGCGTTTAGTAGCATAGATTCGATTAATCCCCACTAATAGATGGCTATAGATAGCGCTAGGATAAAACGTGTATCGGTGTATGTTAGCAAAATCCAAAAAAGAACTGCCACAATAACAAATAGTCTACTTGTGTAGATTACAGATGTCTCTGATTTAGATGATATCCGAGAAAGATACCATAACAATAATTTGTTGTTGTATATATATATATGTTTTTTTTTTTTTTTCAAATGAAAAAAAATCGTCCACTTGCGCAAAGGACTGTGTATGAACCACATAACACGGATTAAGGTTTCTAGACTGGCAAACAACAAAAATTGTTATAATTACATTTATTGACTTCCGTGAAAGACTCCGAGCTTGCTTTCATTTAGTAGTAGAAGAAAATTTGAAAGACTAAACAGCCATGAGAAGAGCTTCTAGAATGGCAACCAAAAATTGGTGGTTATATCATCAATAGACATCTTTTGTTCATTCCACTGCTTTTGCATGTAACAGGTCACTGAAAATCTTAAACGAGTATGTCGCATTAAACAGGATCTTTCACACAACCAAATACCCAATTCTCTTAACACCTAAGACATTGCAACAAAAGTTTAAAACGGTTCAATTAAGTTGACTAGGAAAAACAAAATGAGGTAGAAAGCAAGAGCCCTACCAAATCATTCACTACCACCTGCGGGACCCACTAGGACTCCCTGAGCAGTTCCTTCCTTCCGGCCGCTTTCATCCTTGGACTCATTACCATCACCCTTTCTTATCCTAATTTTGTACTTGGCCTCAAGGTCAGAAATTTCTTTTTTCTTCTTTTCTAAGGCCTCATTCAACCTAGCAATTACCTCCTCAAGGCCCTCTTTGTTGCGCTGCACAGCGGGCAAAACCTCTTTGATGGTTCTCTCCACCAGCACACCTCCAATCATGCGATAGCACCGCCTAGATGGGTCGAGTGGTTGAACGGCATTAATCACCAATGAGTGCTCACTTACTTCCATCTCTAGTTCAGTGATTTTCGAGTATATTTGGTTCAGTTCAGACCTTAGAGAAGCATACATGTTTGCGACTACTTGTTCATTTACTGGTTCTCTGTGATCTCCCTCAACTTTACTGGCCATGATTCCCTACAAATTATAGAAAAGAAAATGAAAATAAGAATACTGGAGAGTAGCAAGCATTTACATAGACAAGGCAAAGCAAAGATAGTCCACACGCATAAAGCAATTTAGTTGAAATTTGTCTATGTTAAGGAAAACCACTGGTTTAGAATGCAAAGGGTTGATCATCTTGTTAGAAGAAGAGAAAGCATGACGTATCCCTATAACAATTACACCAGTACCATGGATTTCTTTAATCTTTGATCATTAGGTAAGTCCAATAAATAAACTTTGAAGATGGATTTGAATGCAAGCAAGGCATAAGTTTAGATATGATATGTCTGAGGTTTGTTTTCAAGGTAACTTTAATTGCATTCACTGTTTGTAAAGCTGGATATGTCCTTCCAAAAGCACTATCAACACAAAAAAACTGGTGGCAACTGCAGCAAAAGGTCATAAAACTTTAAAACAAAAAAGCGGTGTCTGGATGACAAACAGCCCAAGTAAAACTTTAACCAGCATAGAAAATCCTGCAGAATGTGCTGTTCTACTTCAATGTCCAAAAACAACTTCCGACCTTGAGAATCTAATTGAGTAAAAAAAAAAAAAAAAGAGTCCTAGTAAGCTGCTACGTTAGTTGTGAGGGGAGAAGCGCTGGGGAATGTTTGCTCGGGTTTACAAGGTAATGATAATTGAATGCTAGATAAAGCAACTAATGTCAACTTCAGCAGAAGGTTATAGCTATTGAAAACAAGAGCTAGGTCTGGAGGACAGACTTGCGACATAATTTCGCCATCATAGAAAATCCTGAATATTACGTAGTTCCAATAGAATGTCCAATACGATTTTGGGCCCTAAAATTCTCATTGAGAAAAAAAAAAAAAAAGCCTAACCATTGTGTTTTTGGGTTGAATGTCTGCTGCCAATTTATACTCGTGCATCAAAGGTTTCTAAATGACAAAGCAACAAAAGAAGGGCAGCAAAAACAGCGATCTTTTGATCATGATTTTATCTCACAGAATTTATATACTAAAAAGGATATTATCATTTTTATACCTTGTATTTTGACACTTTGTTCAAATTATACTTTGTATTTTCGTTGTTATCAACTTTTAGATTTGAAATCTGTTACAAATTGATACCCTGACACCAATTTAGAACAGTTATTTACCAAGATCCCATTTAAAAAATTAAAAATAAACTGCATAAAAACTGATCCGAGAATAAGTTTATTAAATTATCTTGATAAATTAACGGCTTTAAATTAGTTTCGGGATATAAATTTGTAGCAGATTTTAATTTTAAGGGTCAATGTTGATAATAACCAAATTACAAGATATAAATTGAACAAAGTGTCAAAATACAAGGTATAAAAGTGATACTATCCCATACTAAAATCGTAAACAGAAATTCAATAATGAGAAACCCAATACCTAGCTTCAATTGCTTTGCCTACTTCAATTTGACTTTAGAACATAAATAAATATGAATGTTTAAATGCATAATTTCAGTTTCCTATCAGGCCAATCGACTCTCAAATGCTATAACTGATGTTCATGACATGAAAACAATACTTGCAGGCTTGTAATAAGATGAAAACTAACCATGAAATATCAAATTCATAAAGTTGGTTGTTTCCCAAAGATGATTGTGCATAGTGCAAACCTCAAATATTCTAGGTATTTTAACTAACTCAATTACTTCCAACCCCAAACAAAAAAACTTGGTCAACACATTCATGCACATACAGACAATTATAGTATAAAAGAATCAAAAGTAATGCTTACATGAAATATCATCATGTATCAAAATAGTATCGTAGAAAAGAAACAGTCATATAAAACTAGTTTTATCGTAGAAATGAAACAATCATATAAAACTAGTTTCCCATACGCAATTAGTTATGAACCCAAAGAGAGAAAGCACAGTCAACATGTTTGTTTTTCCCTGTAAAAACAGTCGAAAACTTCAGGATTGATCAACACTAACGCTCCCTTTTACTTATAACTCAACATTAATACAAAGTAATCAGCAAAAGAAACCACAATGAAGCTCAAAATTTCTGCTGGAGTTCAGCATACCAAGGTTGCTCAGTGATGACATTTTTGGTTCTGATGGAGACTTATAGCAATTAATAAGACCAATAAAAGTAATTGGCGTGACGTTAGTTTGGGTTTCAGGTACTTCATTAAGAATCAATAAAACTAGCTTGAATACAAGAAAACCCAAACCAGTAAAAGAATACTCTAAATGGAGTGCTAATTTATGGAACTTCAGGCAGCTAAAGGACTTACAGATTGATCTTTAGAATCCATTTGCAAAATGAACTACTGTATTTCCACTCCAACTTTGAGTTTCTAATGCCATTTTATACTTAAATTATGAATAATCCTGACCCAAATTATGTCACTAAGTTAATCTTAATCTCAACCATAAGAAGCAAATGATGCTGTTTTCGTCATTCTAACTTGAAACTTAATTAGCAACAAAAGGTTTTATACACGAAATCACTTTAACTAAATTTATATGGGGGTTTTGCCTAAATTCGAGTCAGGGTCAGCAAGTTATGGCTAATAATTTGTGCTTCCTACCCGCACAAAAAAAAAAAAAAAAAAAAAAAAAAAAAAAGATAAAAGAAAAAGGAAAAAAAAGATCCATATATCTCAGCAAGCTAGATGAGCTCCATTACATTTTACTAGAGAATAATATTTATAAGAAACCAATAATAATTTTGTACATGAATCTGAATTATATTATGAAGCGATTAAAAGCAAGAAAATATGTACTTAGAGATTTCAATACAGAGAGTTTATTCAGAGAGAGAGAGAGAGAGAGAGAGAGAGAACCTGATAGGAGTCGGAAGTAGACAGAGGTAGTGGTGACCTTGGGCAGCCGGAATCGTTGAGAGCTCAGTCAGGAGGAGCTTTGAGCTATGGCTTTCGTGCTTTCCTGAATCCCTTCCCTTTATAACCGGGTTTCACTTTCTTGGGTTGGCTTTTACAAAAGTGATGTCGTTTATTAACTGAAGGAAAAAACGACGTGTCGTTATTTGAAATATTGATCATTTTTAAATGGACTTCAGCCCCAAAGTCAAAAAATTGAGAAATCTCGCTTGAATGTTTTTTTTTTTTTTTTTTTGGGAAAAATCTCAGATTTATTTAGAAATGGATTTTTATTTTTTTTTAAATGACTTTGTAATCGGTCAAATTTCGTGTAGGTATTGGTCAAACGTGGTATATTTTTTAAAATTAAATCTAAATTTTTTTAAAAATCCAAGTAAATTTTTATTTTTCTTTTAATTTTCTTCTATATAAAATCAAATTTCCTCTAAATATTTACTAGGAATAATATCATATTACTTTTATGTCTTATATTTGACATTTTGTTTAAATTATAACTTTAGTTTTTATCAATATTAATCTTTAGATTTGAAATCCGTTATAAATTTATACTCTGACACTAATTTAGAGACGTTAATCTATCAAAATGCCACTTAAAAAGTTGAAAATAAATTATATAAAAATTAATTTAAAAACAAATTTATTAATTTATTTTAGTAAATTAATTGTTTTAAATTAATATCAAGTATAAAATTATAACAAATATTAAATTTAAGAATTAATGTTGACAATAAACAAAATATAAAGAAGAAAGTTTAAAATACAAGTATAGAAGTGATATTGTGCACCATATTAGTTGGTATTATTGATAGGGGATGGCTACGGTAGGGGCGTCCCTACGTAGGGCCATGCTTTAATTATCGTTGGATAGGAATCTGTGGAGAATAATGGAAATCTGTGAAGAATCTATTTATATACAGATTCTCATCCAACGGTGAATAGACAGGACTTACGGTAAGGGCCCTTATTGATATTGTTATTATTTCTCCAAATTTTGTTTTTATTTTGTTTTTTCCCAGTCTTGAGAAGGGGAGAAAAAGAGTAAAAAGTAGCCTGCTTTGTGTTTCGTCTTCGTTCCGTTCGAATCCGTGGCGCACCAAAATCATTTGGGAAGCGTCGGAGCGAGCGAGGTCGGAGCGAGCGCCATCAGAGTTTGAGTTGGTGAACCCTAATTCTATTTTACTCTATTACGCTCTTCGTCGTCCTCAGCTTACATCCCAACCTTTCCTCAATCACCTGGTATGCATTCTATTCTTTTCTTTCTTTCCTTTTAGGTTTTGTTTTTCGTTTTTTTCTTTTTAGACTTTTCATTGGTTCTTCTTCCTTTAAGCCCTAGGGTTTATATTTAATTTTATTTTTATTCTGGAACTACTCGAATGAAAGAGAGAACATTTGATTCTACTTCGGTTGAGTGCCAGGAAACTGAACCAGCTCCCAAAATTTAAAAATAAAAAATAAAATTGCTTGTTGAAATTTGTTATTATTCTGGTTTGTATCGAGTGGAGGAGGATTTTTAGTTAAGTTGGTATGGCTAAGTATAAGATTATGAATTCAGTGTCGTCTTTCATGAATTGAATTTCGTTCTAAGCAATCAATTCTTTCATCTTATTTGAATTGTACACATTTTTTTTTTTCAAAGTTGGAACTGAATGGGTTTCATACGTTTTCGAGTTCAATTGATTAATCAAAGACCGGTTTGGTCTGGGATTTGAGTTTTTTTTATTTTTTATTTTTTATTATTATTAAATATGCCAACAGTTTTGATTTTATGATTGTAGTAGTTAATGTGATTCCGTATTTTTATTGACAGGTTCGTTAAAATGGACATGGAATGGTCTGAGTATGAACAGCGTGACGAGAGAGACGATCGAGATGAGGTGAAGGATAGGAAGAAGAGTGGCCGAGGGGAAGAAAAAGAGCATAGAAGTAGAGAACGAGAAAGGTCGAGGAGGAGTGGTGATGACTTTTCGAAAGAAAGAGAGAAAGAGGCTAAAGAGCTAGAAAAGGAGCGAGGAGGCTCTGGCAGGGAAAGGAAGAAGGATGATAGAAGCGAGCGAGAGAAGGATAGGAGCAAAGATAATAAGGCTAGAGACAAAGATCATGATCGGGAAAAGAACAGAGAAAAAGAGCGGGAAAGAGATAAAGATCGAAAAGATCGGGTGAAAGAGAAAGACCGTGAGAAGGAGAGAGACGTGGAAAAGGATAGTGATCGGGGGCGGGATAAAGAGAGGGGAAAGGAGAAGAATAGGGATAAAGAAAAGGAAAGGGACAGGGCAAAAGAAAAGGAGAGAGAACGTGAGAGAGAGAAACATAAAGATAGAGACAAAGAGAAGGAGAAAGAGAAAATTAAAGAGAAGGATAGGGAGGCAGATCAAGATAAGGAGAAGTCGAGAGAGAGAGTGAGCAGGAAAAGTCCCGAGGAAAATTATGATCGGGGCAAGGATGGGGGAAAAGACGATAAAACTAAGCTAAACCATGAGAACAACAAGGGCAGGGATGTTAAGCATGGGAAGGTTTCCCAGTACTCTGAAGATGAAGAAACTGATGAAGGTGTAGCACGTGAAGCACATCTGACAACATCAGAGCTTGAAAACCGCATCTTGAAGTAAGAAAATAGTTCCTTATTGATTTTGATCAAGAAACCTGGAGTGGATTGTGTTTTAGGAATGCAGTTATCTACACACACACATATATATATATATATATCTTCTCCCTTTTATTTTTCTTTTTTTCCCCAGGAAGATGTAAGAGATCTAACGTTTCTTAATTTTATTTTTTGCTCAGGATGAAGGAAGAAAGATCAAAGAAGAAAACAGAAGATGTTTCGGAAGTTTTAGCTTGGGTTAGTAGGAGCCGCAAGCTTGAGGAGAAAAAGACTGTTGTAAAAGAGAAAGCTTTGCAGCTGTCAAAGAAATTTGAGGAACAGGTTAATGCGTCTTCTAGTAATCTTTCCTTGCTTGTTATTTCGATAGAAGTGTTTGGTCTTATATTGAATTTATTATCGATTATGTGGTATTGTTTTTTTCAGGACAGCATTGTTCAAGGAGAAAGCGAAGATGAGGAGACAGCCGAGCATCGTACGTTTCTTTTTTTCTTCAAACTTTGCTCAGTGCACTTGTTGGTAATTTAAGAACCCTATAAAGATAACAGAGAACTTTAGTTAGTATGTCTTGGATTTAGTGTACTTGATCACGCAATTTTGGAGCTATTTATTTATAGTCCCATTTATGTGTCGGAATCCAAGGACTTCAGAGTTGCGTTAATACACAAGGCATCAACCACCTTGAAAGTTCATTTGAAGATGCACGGTTGTCCTAATACAAGTGCTCATATATCTTGGTGGGGTTAATTACTCAGTGAATATAGTTCTGGTCATGGTTTACTACCATGGTGTCACAGATATTGATATAAGAACCTATGTGTGATGGGGAACCATATCTCTGTTTCTTGAGTATCTTAGTTGACTGACATGATATATTAATATAACCAGAATTTTCTAATTTAATGAGATTTTTCTAACTTTATTTCAATGTCTTGTTCAGACAATCTAGCAGGGGTTAAAGTTCTTCATGGGATTGATAAAGTAATGGAAGGTGGTGCCGTTGTTTTGACGCTGAAAGATCAGAATATTTTAGCTGATGGTGACATTAATGAAGGTGAAATTATTTTGAAATATCTTCTGTATTGTCCAGCATCTAGGTGCCTGGAACTTTGATGGCATGACATCTTAATTTAAGAGAGACTTTTGTTCTATTGTGACAGATGTTGATATGCTTGAGAATGTGGAAATTGGAGAGCAGAAGCAGCGAGATGAGGCTTATAAGGCAGCAAAGAAGAAAGTGGGAACATATGATGATAAGTAAGATTACTATTTTTTTAGTCCTGTCTCTTAAGATGTGCTGAAATGAGTTAAATGTTATTTGATATAATCTGTTATAAAGCAAGACTTGTACTTTCATAAGTTAGTATATTTACTTGAAAGTAATCATTTTCTAGATAGTTTATAGCTCTTACAGGCATTCTATCTTTATAGGTTCAATGATGACCCAAATTTAGAGAAGAAAATGCTTCCACAATATGATGATCCAGCGACAGATGAGGTTAATATTAATTTTTTCCGGCATTATGTTTACTTTCACTCTGAAAGTTTATTTTAACCTTTTTCTATATCATTACTTTATTTCTTGTTTTTAAAAATTCAAACTGCATAAGAAACGCTAATCTACTGAATTGATACTTATATTCAGGGGGTGACTCTAGATGAAAGAGGACGCATTACTAGTGAAGCAGAGAAGAGACTTGAAGAGGTATTATTTTCTTCCCTTGTAATTTTCACTAGCAATAGCAAAAGAGAGGTAATATATTGTTCAAGGGTCTGTTTCTTCTAGTTCATTCATATTTTGTTTCCCTTCTATCCTTGGTTTGTTGGTTACTTCTGGTCCTCTCCATTTCTGTTTCTTTTGTAACAAAATTTTGTGCTTCCTATCAATAATAATAAAGTAAAAAGAGTTCAGGTGCATGTAATAAGGCTTTAAGCTTTCTTCTGATGTGCTACATGTCTCTTTTAATTTTCCATGTCCCTGAATTTTAATGTTTAGTGTTATGTGTTGGCTTATATAAAAGTATATTTACTCATTAAGTTTTTCTCCCATTCCCTGTGTTATAGCTACGTAGAAGGTTGCAGGGTGCTTCTACAAACAACCACTTTGAAGATCTCAACTTACCTGGAAAAACTTCATCAGATTACTATACTCCTGAAGAAATGATTCAGTTTAAAAAGCCCAAGAAAAAGAAATCCTTGCGGAAGAAGGAGAAGCTAGACATAGATGCTCTTGAAGCAGAAGCAGTCTCTGCAGGGCTGGGTGTTGGTGATCTTGGTTCTCGTAATGATGGGAAGAGACAGGCTATTAAAGAAGAGCAAAATAGAGCTGAGGCTGAAAGGAGGAATAATGCATACAAGACAGCGTTGGCTAAAGCAGATGAGGCATCTAAATCACTACGACTGGAACAAACTCTTCCTGTCAAATCAGAGGAAGATTCAGTTTTTGTAGAGGATGATGAGGATCTTTACAAATCGTTAGAGAGAGCAAGGAAATTAGCTCTCAAAATGCAAGAGGAGGCACCATCTGGTCCCCAGGGTGTTGCACTCCTTGCCGCCACCAGTGCCAGCAGTCAGACTGCTGATGAACAACTTCCTACAACTGGAGAGTCTCAGGAAAACAAGGTTGTCTTTACGGAGATGGAAGAGTTTGTTTGGGGTCTCCAGCTTGAAGAAGGTATTTTTATGTCTATTTTTATCCTAGATAAAAATAAGAAGCAATTTATTGAGACTAGAGACCTATTTATGCTCCACAAAAGCATATCTACCAACTTCTAGACTACTGCATGTTCACAGTAGCTATGATCTCGTTCTCTTTTAGTTGAAGTTATGGACTTGTGGACCAGGTTGGAGATCCTGGATTTCCTACAAGTAGTATCAGTGAATTTTATTTTCATATTTTAGATTTAGAGAGACTCGAGATCTACTGCGTGTTATATATATAACCAGAAAGAAATGACTCTGTTTCTTTTGTTTTTACAGAAGCCCATAAGCCTGATGGTGAGGATGTTTTTATGCAAGAAGATGAGGAACCTGAACTTTCTAATGAGGAAATGAAAGACGAGCCTGGTGGGTGGACCGAAGTAAAAGAAACTGAAAAAGATGAAGATCCTAGCAAAGAGGATAAGGAGGACATTGTTCCAGATGAAATTATCCATGAAGTTGCGGTTGGTAAAGGATTATCAGGTGCATTGAAGCTGCTTAAGGAGAGAGGAACACTTAAAGAAACTATTGATTGGGGTGGCAGAAATATGGACAAAAAGAAGAGTAAACTTGTTGGCATCGTAGGTGATGATGAGCCAAAGGAGATCCAACCAGCTCGCCAAAAGAAGGATGAAACTCGTACATCCTATTTGGGTCATTCGAAGGAGATGCCCCCACCTAAAGTCTATCAAGAAAAGGACATCCGCATTGAAAGGACAGACGAATTTGGGCGTATTGTAAGCATTTCTTCTTATTAGCCATAGATCTTATTCTATGCTCTGTTATATATGGTGTAACATGGTTGTGTAAATCTGTGGCTAGTGGTGGCGGAGGTACCTCTCACTGGTTGATCTCTTTTTAATTAATATTCAATTGAAGGGCACATATACTTATCATTTTTGAGCCAGAATGCCTGCTCTTTCAAATTTGAGCAGTGGTACAGACACTGTGCTTGTCGCAAGTGTTCGATCCGAGTTGTTGATCAGCTGAGACCCGTGCCGATCAACAACCGTGCTTGGACACTCAAAACATGTGCGTGTGACTGTCCTAGTGGCTAGTACTCTTTAAAATTAGCAGCACAATGTGAAACTTTTAAAGTTATTATTTGAGGATAGTCAAACACATATAGCTGTAAAACAGATAGAGACTTTGATTACTTGCACATGCATATATACTGACAACTCGATTTTTCACTATAGACAATGATTTGGAGTTGCATCCTTTCAGCATGTTGTGACAATATGTATTTCTTGGTCCTGCTTTTCTAATGATTATGCTGAATCATTTCTGTTCTCATGAGTTATTCCTTGTTTCATACAGCTGACTCCAAAAGAAGCCTTTCGGATTCTTTCTCACAAGTTCCATGGTAAGGGACCTGGCAAAATGAAACAAGAAAAGCGCATGAAGCAGTTCCAGGAAGAGTTGAAGTTGAAGCAGATGAAGAGTTCAGATACACCATCACTGTCTGTGGAGCGGATGAGGGAAGCACAAGCTCAATTGAAGACGCCCTATCTTGTACTCAGTGGTCATGTCAAACCAGGGTATGTTTTATTATCTTGTTTTATCTACTGACTTTTAATAAATTGTGTCTAACAATTGCATAATTTTCCAGAGGTGAAACAAAACATTAAAGCTGTTTGAAACAAGAGAGCACAATTTGAAAAATGATTTTAGCTATTAGAAAGTGAATCTGTGAGTCCATTAAATTTGAATGGACATGTATGTATATGATCATTCAGTACTGTTATATGATGAATATCACATGACCTTCTTAGCTAGCTAAAAGAGGTCGCAGGAGAGTTGTATTTCCAAGCTTATATTTTGTTCAAACAAGAAAAAAAAGGATCAAGTTTTCGTTTCTGGTCATATACTTGCATTTAAGGCAATCTAGTGATCAATTTTCTGTGGTTGTGTACTTGTGTTTCAGGCAAACCAGTGATCCTCGAAGTGGTTTTGCTACTGTTGAGAAGGATCTCCCTGGGGGGTTGACTCCCATGCTCGGTGATAGAAAGGTCAGCCAACTATTACATTTTCCTTTTTTTTCTCTGAACTATTACATTTTCATTTGATATATCTTGATGCATGTTTGGAGTGTCCACGTATTGTTGTCCATTCTATCTTTTTGGATGTTTCCAGTACCTTTCCCCTGTATAATGCCAATATTCATCGAGTCTTCTGTTTCGTTGGCATCAACTGAAGCTAAAAGAAGATTAATTGTAGTGGAAAGAAGAGAGAGTAGTTGAGGGTATTAAAGGGCCGGTTTTGTTGTCTAGCTTCCTGTTAGGATTCTTTTTTAATGTTATTTTACATTACATTTTTAATGATATGTTAGAGGAGTATTTTTGGTTAAATAATGTTGACATTTATTACAATGGGTTAAGTCACATTGGAGGAGTTGCTAGGGTTTTTGCTCATGGTAATGGAACAGGGTTGAGTTGGTAAATTGTGCTTCAGTTTTCTTTTCCTCCTATCCACCTAATAGCATTTCTTTCTGTTTTTATCCTCGATTCATTTTCCCCAAAAGAAAAGATGCAGGAGAATGTGTGTGGAATATGTATTTTTATCTACTTTTTACATCTATGCTAACTTGTCAATTTTACAGGTTGAACATTTTCTCGGAATAAAACGGAAACCCGAGTCTTCCGGTTCAGGAACGCCAAAGAAGACGAAGTCCTGAACAGAAATGTGAAGCTGATTGCATAGTGTGCTTGGAGTTGGGCTTTTCGCAAAGAGCATCAGTGAATGACATCAATTCTTATTAACAATTTGACCTATAAGTACTGCAAATCACATTTGGAAAGGAATACTGTTTTGGTCCTGGAACTGTTTCTGCTGTTGAGTGTAAGTAAAATACCCTTTTTGAGTAAAAGAAGAGCTCTTGAGAAAACCTTTCCGGTAAAATTTTTGTTCTTATTGATGTATCATGTTTCAAACAAACGTTATTCCAACCAAACAAAAAAGGAAAATCAATATATCTTCTATCCCTATTTTTCTGCTTGATCTATTTTCATTTTCCAATCCTGTATGCTAGATCAGTTGCGTGTAATTGCCAAGTAAGATTTTAGAGAGAAAAGATCCTGATAAATAGAAAACAATCAATCTATCATGCATAATCAATTGAACATCTCAGTTGTTCATTCCAGGTCATTCCTTGAACTTTTATTACATGGGTTCATGCTAATACTTTGCATCTCGATTTATTCTTCGTTCTTTTCTTCATTTTTTTTCCCTTCCAATATTTAAAAGAGATGGCCAAATATGCCATTTTGTACTAATTATTACTGTGACAAAGTGTGATTCACCATTTAAAAGCCTAAAAAGGAAAACTCAGGGCTCGAAAGTCATGTTTTCAGCTTCCTTTTTCACTGAATCAAACAGTACAGAAGACAGGTACCTCTCTCCAAAGCTTGCAAAAATTGGCTGCATAAATTTGTACAAAGAAATGAAATTAGCCTAAGGAGCCTACTAAAATATTATTCTTTAATACGATCCAAAAAAAAAAAAAAGAAAAAGGAAAAAGAAAAAGAACTATGTTATTTCTATGCAGCCAAATGATTTCATTATGCAAAAATTTTTATGAACAAGAAGGGCTTTAAATGTACAAACTTACCACAATGAGCTTTCCTGCATTTTCTGGTCTCTTTGCTATCTTAATTGCAGCCGCGGCTGTGGCACCAGATGATATTCCCACCTGCAAACGCATATGATAGTCACACAATCATAGAATTTCGGTAAAAGAAGCTACGGTGATTGAGATTCTGTGTATAATTAAAAAGTTGAGTGTTTTTAGCAGAAAAAAAGCACTGTTATAAACTCACTACTGGACTCTAGGAGTAGAAGACTTACGAGTAAGCCTTCTTTAAGTGCAATAAGCTTTGCAGTTTCAATCGCTTCGTCACTCGATATCTGTGAAAAATTCCACAGTTGAATATGTTAATCGCAATCGTATGCTTACACGCCATAAGAAATCGTCCTGTTCACAACTTTAATTTCCACTTATGGTGATTGTTTTCTTAATTGTGAGAGAAAACATCAAATGATGGAGGTTGCTATAGCAATTTATGATATCATAATACCAAACAGTAAAATTCATTCTTCTGCATACCTATTTACTATATTGACAAATTATTAATGAATTGATTTTACATTATACATTTCATATACTCCTTTGAAATAAAGATAAAAAGTACTAGAGAGGATTTGAAGCTTACTTGAATTACTTCATCAAGAAGATCGAGTTCCAAAACACCAGGGACAAAACCAGCCCCCATTCCTTGGATCTTGTGTGGACCTGGATGAACAGACATGCATAAGGGAAATTGTCAAAAGCATATTGAGAGCTAGACATGTCAATGTGTGTGTGTGTGTGTGTGTGTGTGTGTGTTTTTTTTTTTTTTTTTGAATTTTTTTTATATTTATCATTTTATTTTTGAAAACAAAAGAGCATGAGAAGACAGAGATCTCATACTATATAAAAGGGTCGATTTCGAGCTTACGATTTTAAAAAGAGTTATGATCAGTTAAAATGACAAACTGTGCGCTTTGATAAAAGACAGTGATAGAGTATGCAAAGAATTCAAATGATCACAAAGGTACTAAATTTCACTCACCAGCATTTCCTCCAGATAGAACAGGACTTTCAACTGGTTCCACTCCATAAAGCTAATTCAAGAAGAAAAAGCAAAGGATCAAACCAATAAGAAATCAAATGAGAAAAGGGAGAATGGCATTGGCTACACACATAAATTTGAGTCTTTTTTTTTTTTTTTTTTTGTTTTTCTTTTTCAAACTAGTGTATTCGGTAAAGCCTATAAACAACTCTTATTGAAGATTTGCTATTTTTTATTGAACCATGCAAGACTAACCTTAATGTTGGGATTTTTCTCTTTAAGAAACTTTCCTGCACCTGTTATTGTACCACCTGTACCAATCCCTGCAACTAGAGCATCCACTTTTTCTCCTGTACCTTTCCAAATCTCCGGCCCGGTGGTTTCATAGTGTATCTACAATAACAAAAGTACATATTTCCATACCGATAACTTCATTCATTAAAAAAGTATTGATCATCAAAATAAGTACCTTTGGGTTGGCAGGATTTTCAAACTGCTGAAGCATGTAGGCATTGGGAGTCTTGGCCAATATCTCTTCAGCCTTTTGAACAGCTCCTCTCATGCCCTTTGCAGGATCAGTGAGAATCAACTCAGCTCCAAAGGCTCGGTGAATGGTCCTCCTTTCGATACTCATCGAAGCAGGCATTGTAATGATAAGCCTGTAGCCCTTAACCGCTGCCATGAAGGCTAATCCCACGCCAGTGTTACCACTTGTTGGCTCAATTAGGACACTCTTTTATCAAACACAAATCAACGAACAGTCAAAATCAAAGGGCTTTCTTTACTCATACTAGCAAAATACAATCATAATATGGCAAAAATCAAGGAACATTTGTGTGTTCATGAGAAAAATTAGACTTAAAATGATGGTTCAACATAAGCATTTCATCGAGTCAAGTAACGATTTTACTAACCTGACCAGGTGTGATAAGGCCCTTGGCCTCTGCATCAGCAATCATACTGTAACCAATCCTGAAAATCACAAGGCAATAAACTGAAATACCACAACAAGCACTGGTCATAATCAATAGATACAAAATTAGGAAAAAAGTACAGCATTTTCGCGATTTCTGGATTATCGAAAAAATAGAGTTGAACCTGTCTTTGACACTAGAGCAGGGTTCCATGCTTTCCAATTTGGCAGCAATACGTGCAACACAACCATCCACGACATGATTGAGATATACCAATGGAGTGTTGCCAATCAACTACAAACAATGAAACAAAGGTTTTTACGTGTTTTAACAAAAGTTTAGGACCAAACCACTTGCTCATTGAACTTCACTTCACTTCACTTACTTCAGTCACGTCTTTTGCTATTGTAGTTTTCTCAATTGCCATTTTATTATTACTTTTTTGTATTTTTGGTTCGGCTTACTGCAATTAAAACAATGAAAGATCAAACATTAATTCCACAAACTATATTGAACCAATCTTCATTTAAAAGAAAACAAATCAATATACTGGAACAAAACATAATGTGACCTTTTAGCAAAACTGAAAATCAATCAGATATATATATATATATATATTTAAACGAGGTGAATAATTATTCTTCATTTTTATATTTTATTTCATAGAACCTTATTTTCTTTCTCCTTTTTTGTAATCATCAGGTAAAAATTTTACTTGGTTCAACATACATCATCGTTTTGGCTCTGGAATATCAAAATAAGTTAGTTCAAGAGAACCAAGAGACTATCACTATTAGTTTCAAGCATAGATATTTTTCTGTGATTAGAGAAAGTTAGAATTTTTGGAGCTGTAAATGCCAATTACAAATAACAAAAGAATCATTAGGTAAGAGATTAAGGGATAGAATAAAACCTTCACTGATTTATAAAACTCTACTCGCCTCGTCACAGCTGAAAATGACAATATTTTTGTGAATTAATCTACGTAGTTATAGTAGCCAACCCAATACTCCTATATATATACACCACATATGTGACATCACAATCATCTATTCACATTATTTACTTTTCCAGTTTTATTTTAATGCTGCAGTTATTAGTTAAGCATGTTTTCTCTGACCAAAATAATGATAAACCATTATAACAGATAGAGCAGGTGGTATCGAACTTGGACTTAGTTTTGATTCAAATGGTACGTCATACATGATCTCAAATTTGGACTCCAATTTGACTAATAAAGTCGGATTTACGAAGGTTCCATTAGAAAATGAGAAAGTTTTTATCTAAGACGAAATTAGGCTTTGGAATTTAATTTCTTACTGTATGAGCAAAATTGTAAAGGGTATATAATATATTATTTACAGTCCAGTGTTTCAATTTGACTAATTACTTAATATCAATATAACCATGAATGTCTCAATAATGTGTGAAAGGAATATTACACAAAAAATTGCATCTAACCTGAATTTATGCTTTGGTTCGCATGTGGACAATACTGGCACGTCATCTATGATCTTAAATGTTTCATTTTGACTAATTTGAATGCATGAATGCGCACTTCTATACAAAGAATATGATATAGAAACAAAAAATCAGGAGACAGCACAGGTTTCTAACTGGTTTTGCTGTATCTACTTACCTGAATTTAAGCTTTGATTCTTATAGGTTGAAAACGGTGCGTCACCAATGATCTAAAATCCCAACATCACTAAATTTGAATTCAACACGTTCAATGTAGAAGGAATCAAAGTATGCGGGTTTTTTTTTTTCCTCTAAAAAAAAAAACCCTTTTATGTCCATTTTCAAAAAACCAAGTACTTTTTTTTCCCCCTCTTTCTTTTCTCTTCTCTTGTTTTCCTTTATCCTTACTTGTACTTGTACTTTTATTTTTCTCAAGGACTAATTACATTTTTATCTCCTTAACTCGGATTTAGTACGAGATTTGTTAATGGTAACAAGATTACCTATCTAACATTTTTGTCACAATCGATTAAGGGAAAAACGTTCACCCATAAACAATTTCAAAATGGATAAATTTGTTAATTACCTTTCTTTTATGTTTCTGACAATCAATTTGAAGAAAATTAGTCAATGAGAAAAAAATTTATTACCCTTAACAAAAATATATAATTTTGCCTTCTTTTTTGTTTTTTTTTTGTACGGTTACCCATGAGTTTCCAGGATTAGTGCCCGACTAATCCCATGAGTTTCCAGGATTAGTGCTCCAACAAATTTCGTCCTTCTTGAAAATACAGAGTCACTCCATATATATAAATGCAAAATACGAGGGTTAATTATCCTTTTTTCTAATAATCATATACTTCTAATTCTACTTAATAAACAAGTTAGCTTGGTTAACATAAGGGACCAATTTAAGCAATATTTTAATAGTAAACTCATTTTTAAGACAACTTATTTTTATCTTCTTTGAGACTCTAGCCTCCGTAGATTTCTAACCTGGCTGAATCCACGTTTGGATCTATCTTCGGTGACAATTTTATTTATATTTTGTTTTAATAATCCTTTGGTATATATGAAAATAATTTTATCATAGATCTAGATCTGTAAGTATTTTGTTTTATATTATCAAAGATTGCTCTTTGCAAAAGATTGATCCTTGTATCAATCGAAGAAACCGACTCTAATGGTGGAGGATAATTTGAATGAGTTGAAGAAATATACTTGTAAATCTCCAATATATCCCCTTATGAATTTATGCGGACATCATCTTTGTGTATTTTATGGATAGTTTGTTCCTCTCAGATTGTTAATAGAAATTTAGTTTGGCTAATTATTTACTAGTATGAATTAATTATATTCTGTTGTTATTAGATTTATGACTATTATTAACGAAATGAAATTCATCTTTTGATTAAAAAGAGGGATAATATCACTTTTATACATTATATTTTGATACTGTGCTCAAATTATATATTGTGTCTTGGTTATTATCAATATTAACCTTTAGATTTGAAATCTCTTACAAATTTTAATCCTGACACTAATTTAGAGCAGTTAATTTATCAAGATGCCGTTTAAAAATTTAAAAATAAACTATATAAAAATTGATTTGAGAATAAGATTATTAAATTATATTAATAAATTAAACTGGTATCAGTATATAAATTTGTAGCAAATATTAAATCTAAGGGTATTGTTGATAATAATCAAAATATAAAATATAAATTGAACAAAATGACAAAATACAAAGATAAAAGTAATATTATTCCTTAAAAAAATTGGGTTATCACAACAAAATACAGATATGTTAGTTCTAATCCCAACTAAATACATCCCAACATGCCACATGTAAAAAAGATAACTCAAACAAGCAAGTAGTCAAAAGGAAAAAAGAAATACTAGTAAGAAACCTTATCCTCCCCAATACCACACACCTCACAGCTCTCACCAAAGAAACTGTCATTCATTTCCTTCCCCATCAAAGCATCACCATGGCTACCCTTCACTTCACTCCATCTCCAACCCTCCTTCCGCCAAGACAAAGACACCCCACAAAGCCATACAACGGCAGCTTCGAGCTGAATCTCCGGCGGAGGACCATCCCAAACTCTCGCCGCTCCTTGACTGTCCGATCCTACAAAGTGTTGGTCGAGCACGATAATCAGTCCACCGAGCTAGAGGTTGAGCCCGACGAAACCATACTCTCAAAGGCATTGGACTCGGGCCTGTCGGTGCCTCATGACTGCAAGCTCGGCGTCTGCATGACCTGCCCTGCTCGGCTCTTGAGTGGCTCGGTCGACCAAAGTGAAGGTATGCTGAGCGATGATGTGGTGGAGCGTGGCTATGCATTGTTGTGCGCTGCATATCCAACGTCGGATTGTCATATTAGGATCATCCCGGAGGAAGAGCTGCTTTCCCTGCAACTAGCTACGGCTAATGACTAGACTAGATTTTGGGTTCTGGTGATTGGGTTGTGTAGGTTTTGTGGTGTTTGTTTGAAATGAGGTTGGATTGTTCTAGTGGAGTACTTGATATTATCACAAGTATGGCTTTTTTTGGTGATATTTTGGATTTTTTTTTTCTGGTCATATTGTGTGAGAAATCTCAACTCTTAAGTGTACTATGACATTATACATGACGGGACAAAAACAACTGATATCTAACTCAGAGATATAACAAAATCTAACGAGCTGGTTTTGCTCACTTGATCTGTAAATCAATGCCACATTGAGTTTTGAATCATTAGCTATGTTTTATGGAGAGTACCAAAGCTGTGATTTCCACTGGGTATTGATAATTGTGTTATGCGAATTGGCATTGGAATTTTTAAGTGGAGTACCTGATATGATAACAAGTACCTTTTTTTGCTCATGTTTTCAAAATTTCGTCTAATCTTGTTGGCTGAGAAGTCTGAGACTAGTGTAACATGACATAGTATAATATAAGTCGGAAACAATTGATTTCTTATTCAGATATAATAAGAACATAAGATTTTTGTTACAATGCACTCGCTAAATTTTTCTTAAGAGATCATCATTTCTTAGGTACCAAAACTCTGCTTACAGTTGAGGCTTGTTGCTTTGAGTCTCTGTCTTCTGAAATGAGAGTTTTAGGCTCTTTCTAGCGCACATCATTTCAAGCAGAAAGCCTCGATTATACAAACTGAACTATCATGTTTGGAGTCTATGTATGGGGGGACCCGTTTTCTTGAATTTTCTTTGCTTAATCTTCACTTTGACGTTAATGCCATTATCAATGATCGACTGAAGCACGAGTTGAAGCTTTCCTTCCAACCTTTCTCCTTTTCTTGGTGTATAAACAATGTCATGGATATCATCAGCCAAAGCTCTCTGAGCCAGAACCGAACCTACAGCAGAACAAGCAGCTGAATTTCTAGTTGAAGCTAAGTCAAACTTCATGTCCTTTGAAATTGAATGTGCCACAGCCACAACCTTACTAGTCACGCGGTGAACAATGCAGGCACGAACTGAAGCTTTAGATATAAAAATGTCCAAGCAGAAGGGTTCATGGTAAGGAGCCGTAAGCTGATTAAAAGTGGGAGTCCTCAGCTTCTTCTTTCCAACATCCATTTGGTCTAATGAAGACATCAAACCACACTTGTTTTTCACGACTTTGGGAGGCTTTTCAGACACGGAGGCCAAATTACGAGACGGGTTGTTCCTTAGTGCTTCATCTGAACCATTTTGCTTCCTTTCGTTTTCATCCAAATCACCTTTTTTCTTTGAAGAAGATAGTTTCTCCCTTTGTCCTTCTTTTGAATCATTTTGCTTCCTTTCACTTTTCATGGGTTCATCCTTTTTCTTGGAAGATTTCCTCTTACGATGGAAGTCAAAACTGTACTCTTCAAATTCTTTCGAATCGCGATCGATCTTGTAAAAAAGGCTGCCCCGGATTCTCATGTTATCAATGTCATCAAAATCTGGGTCACCCCCATCAAGCAGTGAATAACAACCACCCAAATCATCGGCCCCTTCTTCTGGCAAAGAACTTGTTCTAGTCTTAGCCGCCTCCGATTTTCGCCACGCTTGAGCCAAACCCGACGAAAGTTGCCAAGTGGAATCGTCCACGAGCTCAATACCATAACCATTTACATGGGGTTTTGCATCAGGGAACAATGGAGAAAGATGAAGGTTACTAGAATAATTAGTAGCAACTGATTCACTTCCCTCGTCCAAAACTGAAGAGGAGGCCTTGGAGCAAAAACTCCAAGAGGTTGACAGGAAGTTGGGTTTCACCTTCAATGCAAAGGTGATTCCTCTCCTTAACAACATTATTAAGACGGTGAGCTTAAACACAAAGAAGTTCTCTTTGGCAAAACATCAAACACCTGATATGCAATGTCATGTTTTCGTTTAAACCATGTCGTATTAGGCTCCGGTTTTGCCACTAGAGGCATCTACTGGTATCAAGAGGAAGCTCTACGGATCAAATACCGTAGAATAGTCCCAAAAATGCTTTAGACCACGAACGTAAACCCCTTGAGTGGGCCTTCACCACCTCAATTTTTAGGGCAGGCAATTACAATACACGCACCATATTTGTGTTGCACCTCTCTCACCCTCTCCTTCCGTTAGAGGTGTTTTGTCCTGTACCGAATACGGTGCGTCCTAAGACTAAGATGTCTAACTTATATTTCTTCAATTTAATAAAAGAATTTTGGTTATTTTTAAAAGGAACTACTTGTTTCCATGACCCCAAATCTGACATTCTCTTTTTTTCTTATTTTTATTATTTATTTATTTATTTCATTTTTTTTAAATGATGTGGCATAAAAAAAGCTAAAATGCCTCAATTGAGTCTAATCGGACCTAGCTGAGCCATTTCGACAAATCCAGTCCAACTCAATCGAGTCTAATAGAGTCCAACTCAACCGGACTCTAGTTCGACGAAGACTTTATCTAAATTTCCGATTTTCAGGAGGACAAATCCTAATTTTAAGTTTGAAATCGCCATTTACAGGCTGAATTCGATTTAGAAGTTTGAAATCGCCATTTACAGGCTGAATTCGATTTAGACCTTTCAAATTTAGAAACCTAAAAACCTTCCAAATTTAGAAACCTAAACTATGAATAAGATTTTAAACTTGTCCACACATCTAATCTTGATTTTTTTAAAAAAAAATAAAGTTGAGATAACTTTGAAATTGTTGGAGAAAGGGCAATAATTGGAAATATAAAAGTTTAATTAAAGAGAAGGTTACTGAACTAATTATCACTTTTAAAAGGTTATAAAACTGGGGAAAAAAAAAGCTCATTTAAACCAAAACCAATTAATTTAGGGGGTTAAAAAAGTACTCGGCTATTATAGATCTCTCTCTTAATTGGGGACTTTAGAACCGATAAAAAAAAAAAAAAAAAAAAAAAAAAAACCTAAAGTTCGACCAACTTTGAAGGGGAGGGGGAAAAAAAGGACAACTACTAAAAGATACTGTATTGTATTTCTGCAATTTTAATACTACTTTTGCTTATGCAAAAATTATATTTTTAAATTAAGAATTTTTAAAATTTTGAACCATTCGAGCCAAGTTTGACCAATTCATTTTATTGTTTTAAGGTAATTTCATTTAGATTTTAGGTGTTCTACAACAAGAATATGTCAATTCCAATTCGGATTTAGCTTTGAGTTAAAGAAAAAATTGGTCATTTTGTGAATGGAGAGTACAAATTTTTATAAATTCTTAATGTGGAAACATAATTTTGAAAAAAGTCAAAAGATAGGATTAAAGTTATAAAAAGGCCACAATTAGTTTTTTTTGGTAAAACAATCGAAAAAACAAAATCAAATACACCGAAAAGAAACTGATCGAACTAAATTAAGTGGATTCAAGTCTTAGCAAACAGAGCCCGAAAAAAAAAACGACCAAAAGAAAAGCACAAAAAAAATGTTTAAAATAGGTTGTATATATTTGTTAAAAAAAAATTTTTCTTTTTTTGAAATGAAAAAAAAATTAAATCTTTAAAAGCATTATTTATAAATAAATTGAAAGGGCTAAGCCAAAACGAGAACCAAAAAACTAAAGCTGAATAATTTGAAAACTAAATAAATCAAATTTAATTTTATTAGTTGGAGTATAGTTGCAAATCGGCCGAAAACAGACTAAATTCTAATTAGTTTGAGTTGCGCCAAACAGACCAATTAACAAATTACCAAAAACAACTTGGGCAATTACTCACTCATCCCTCGAAGAAGAACAAAATACACGAAAGACTCGGACAATTAGAACAGATCAAATGATCAGGGCCAGGCTACGGACAGGAAATTCCGAAATCAATTTATCCAAGTATCGAAAAGCCTTGTGTACAATCAGTAAGGCTGCCATTTTAGGGTGACGAGAGATTAGAGACTAGACAAATTTCCAAACAACCAGTAACCCAGTAATACACCTAAATTTCCTAACAAAAAGAAAATGAAAATGCTCAAATGGACTCAAATGCCATCACGTAACCGATGAGTACCACTTCTGCAGGATCTTAAAGCACAATCAACACCCTTCAAACTACCGATGGCATTTGTTTCAATTCGAACAAACGAAAAAGATAAGAGAACCAAGAGGAGCATACAGAAACAGTAAGAAAAGTTTTCTTTTTCTACAAGAACTAAACAAGACAACATTGCTGGTATTGCGGTCATCCTAATTACTCTCCACAATAACCTAGTAAGTACTACAGTTTGATCATCAACATTAGAAATACAGCTTCCCACCATGAGAAGAGCAAGAAGCATGACACATATCACAGATTAACACACAGACCATCGCTACCATTAAAAGGTTAGTGATTACAGACAAGCCATTGTAATTTGTAAAAGCAGATGAGATTGGGGTCATATCATATATCAGTGGTTACCATCTTCAATGAGAGTAGTCATGTCTATCGGTAGTAAGCCTGCTGATAAGCTGGTGCCATACCATTGCCATAACCGCCATATGCAGGATAGGTCAAGGGAGCTCCAGGGTATGATCCAGCCATGGGGGCTGCCTCAGGTGAGTACACATAAGGGTTTGTCGGTGGGCTTCTGCTGCCATACATGTTTGGTGGGGAATGGTATGGAGGAACCGGAGCAGGGTATTGAGCGTGTGAAGGAGACCTGACAAATGTTGGAGCAGTAGGGAATGAAGATACGTATGCATTCGTCAAGCGGCCAGCCTTAGCTGGAGGCATAGGGCCTCCATTGTTGGCTCGTGTTCGCTTGTTGGCAGGGACTTGAACCGGCTTTCTCTTCTCTGTCTTGCCCTTCTCTAGCTGTTCAAGACGCTTCTTGAGATTCTCAGGAGGGAATTCAGCCTCAAGTTTGTACTCTTCTATGCACTTGATGACAGCTCGGAGTGCTGACTGCTCCTTACGGCCAGCTAAGTGCTGTGGAAAATCGAAGTGAAAGAACATCAGCTAGTTGAAAATGTAAACCTTCCACTGATTCCTCCAATATAGAACAAATCCTGAGACATTTCTAGAACCATTCTTCCTAATGAATAAAAGTAGAAAGGCAACCCAACAAATTAAAGAATAGCAGTTTATCATATCACTAATAATAATAGTATAATTTCCTAGCTCAAAAACTTGAAACCATCATAATTTATGACCAGATCAATGATGCACAACAATTTGTAATTACCAAATTATCAAGGCCTGGACAACAACCTATATGATGTATGACCAGCATATAATGCAAGAACTAGTCTGCTACTTACAAGAACTACCAATACCATGACTACCTGTCAGAAATTTAAGCAGGTAAGGTAAGGAGATGATTTTTCTCCTTTTTTTAATTTTTTTTTTTTTTTTTTTGGAGATGTAACAACTATATTTAGGAACCATGAAAGACATACCGCAGCTCGGCCAGTGTTATTGGGATCCTCCAAAATGGAGGCCGCAGCCTTCTTAGCATCTTTCAGAAATGCTTTGAGCAGAGGAACAGGAGGAAACTTGTCCACAAGGCCAACTTCATATGTGAAATGTACTGCATCAAGCTGCTGTCCTTTATTAATTAATTCTTCAATCATATCTGTATACAGCACGTCCAGATAATTAGAACTCCATTTCAACTTCCTACGGAAAATTGTAACCGAAGGCAACTAAGTATTCACCACTGACTGACACCATGGTTCAAGAAAAGGGGTGTCAGAAGGAAGGAGTAAAGAAAGGCATAAGCTCCATGGCATGTATAACTAATACGATAAATTGACGTATTGAGTATATATATATATACACATTTTCTCTTCAGTGGGGAAAAAAGCTAAATGTGGCAATGATATCGACGCCTATAACTAACTCTCATAGTTCCATTCAATAAACGAGTTCCGAGATTTTAAGGTAACTGATCTCCTTAAACAAGAATGCATCAAGCTAGTAACAGCATCCCACTTATATGCAGTATTCCTACACCATCAAGTTAATACTCATATCTCCAACTCCACGGCCAATAAAACATTTTGATGCCAAGCACCAGACACCTTCCAATTAAGTGTAAACAAATCTCATTAAGTCAATAATTCTATTAAAAATGTTTGCAATCCACTCAAGTATAGCTCACATATTAGAGTCTATAGTGCAACGGAAAATCCAAAAATCATAATCAGGTCAACATTTAAATGATCTACTCCTAAATGGGTGATGAGTCAATATACTAATAAAGAAGAAATCATCACTAACGAAGACTATCAATATGAGCTTAACACCAAGCAAATGATCAAGATAGCATATAATTCGTCAAACCCAACTATAGTAATGGCGAGAAAAAGAAGAACAAATCTAGCAACGAACCAGGCATTTTATCAGAGAGGCCAAGCGAAACTGCGAG
The DNA here is from genome assembly GCA_002914845.1 of Trema orientale. Taxonomy (NCBI): domain Eukaryota; kingdom Viridiplantae; phylum Streptophyta; class Magnoliopsida; order Rosales; family Cannabaceae; genus Trema; species Trema orientale. The sequence continues at coordinate 835,565 of JXTC01000005.1, forward strand.
CTTCGGCATCTGCTTCCGCCAGGCAGACCCAACCACAAGCTTCCTGTACAAATTCACGTCTTCCTTCTTCACAATACCAAAAGTCACCAAATGTTGCAGGAAGGTATGAACATCAGGGGTCTTCACATTCTCTATCCCCCCACGCTCTTCCAAGCTCGCCTTCCAAGTTTCCGCGATCTTCTTCGCCCGTTCCTTCACGCTCGGCGTCACCAGAAGCCTCGATTTCCCGATCACCGGGTCCACCACCACCGGAATCAGCGACTCCAGCATCAGAACACAAGCCCAGCCCAAATCGTTACCCCTTTCAGTCTTATCCACCCTCTTATCCACCGGAAAAACCTCCGATATCGCTTCAATAACGAACCTCGCCGGATCGACGCACTCCGCCAAAGCCAGAGGCATCTGAGCCCTAAGAGCGTCCAATTCCTTCTTCTTCCCAGTCACGAACCTCCATAACCCTGGCGAGTCCATTTTCAGGCAAAAACATTTCAGCTTCAGGAGCAAACCCTCGCCATCGTCGACCTCTCCATCTTCGTCGCCGTCGCCGGCGGTGTCTCTCTCCAAGGCCATGATCGCCGCCTCCTTGCTCACCTCGACCTTACCTAGCGCGATCTTGACACTACCTTCGATGGTGACCTCCCGCCTCTCAAGCTCATGGAGTGACTCCTTGGTCTCCTCATCCAGGGTTTGGATTTTGCGCTTGATAGCCTCCGACTTCTTCAGGAGGTTCTGCTCCAACGAGGTGAAGTGATCGGAGAGCTCCTTCCACAGCAGAGTACAGCTCGTCATCAGAGAAGTCTGCCTCTGGAACTCGTCGAAACTCGGCGGAGTCAACTCGGTCAACTCGCCGGGATCGGGGATAGACCCCATGGTTATCGAACTGTGTCAACTCAGTAGCCAAAGAAAGAAATAAGAGTGAAAACCGAAACTGAAACCCTAGAATTGCAGAGAGAGAGAGAGAGAGAGATTGGGCAGATAGGATAAAGCTAGCTGAAGAAAGAGGAAGACATTGAGATGACGTGGACGGTTGATAAGGCGACACGTGTAGGCGGCGTCCGAGAAAAAGTTGTCCGAAGGGGACGATTCTAGAATGCGCCACGGGTGCGTAGAACCGAAGTCTATACATGCGGTAACAGCACGGGAAGTTGCTAAATTGCGCACATGGGGTGAGGGTGTGTAGGATAAGGTTACTATTAGTATTATTTGTTTTTTTGGAAAGCTAAAGCGCGAAATGATGACGTATGTAAGGGAGTGTTTGGGAGAGGGGAATTTAGTTGGCTCACTTTCCCGGAAACCGAAGTTAGATCAAAGAGAGACAAAAAAAAAGCAAAAGCTGGCTGGGTGGTGGGGAGTGGAGTGGAGTGGGCCAGGCCCACTGACCACCACATGGGTGGAGTCAGATAAAGTAAAGACATTGTGGGATTAATATTTATCCACACTTGCTACTGACTATAGTGTCAAAGTGTCTACTACTGCTGCCCACTGTATCGAGCGTGAGCCATGAGAAAAAAAAAAAAAAAAAAAGTTGAGAGCACGCCACATACTCACTCACATACCCATTAATGTTTTGTATTTTTATATATTATTATATATTTTTGGTTGAATATATAATTTTTTTATGGGGTTAAGTAAGTTAGGCCTTTTTCTGCTTTTAGAGAGAAATTAAAAAAAAAAAAAAAAAGGTAAGTTAGACCTTAGGCGCTGTCTTTAGGTACACAAGGGAATCTCACTGTGTTTAACATGGCATCGATTAATTGGGTATAGTGTTTCTCGATAGGGTTTTGGAACATTGTCTAGAACTGTTAGGAGTTGGGCCCTCATGGGGTAATGTCACGGGCCCACTTCAAAGCCCAATGGTTTGACACGTGACGTGAACAGCCCGGTCCATTGGATTCTAGGACCACCTATATGGGGTCAGCAACCAACCTCATTTGATGATCCTAGGCCTTAGATTTTTAAAATTTTTGTACCACCACTCGCTTCCTTTTTAAGTGGGTCCATCCGTCTAAGTTTCCGGTCGCGTTCAATACGAACTCATAATGGTATGCACGTCAAAACTTATTTTTATCAAATTTTAAGAAATCAACGCAAAGATATTTAGGACAAACAATTTGTAAACAAAATTTGGTAAGAGCAAAGTGATGATGACACACAAGGCGAAACCCTTTCTTTGTAAGTTGTAGCCAAATCCAGAACGCACAGGAAACACTAAACAAGGTTGTCTCAACTTTCACATCAAGGATGCATATGCACAAAGATATTACTGAAGCAGCAAGCAATCCCCCCATGTGAATATGGGTAAACTTTTTCAGAATCAACCCTTCTTAGCCATTTACCCCCACCCAAACCAGATTAATTATACTTAGTTTACCCCCGAAAAAAAAAAAATAAATAAATCGGAGAGAGAGCATTGGGATCATTGCTTCAGGTCTAAGAAATCTTGTCAACCACCATCTGTTGAGAACTGATATAAAGATAAAAGTGCAAATCCGCTTTCTTCTTCCTCAGTGGAATTTCTGGTTTGATTATGGGAGTTGAGTTTTGTGCCTATGTCCAATGCAGAATTGTGTAGTAAAACAACCCTATTAATAACGATAGAAACAATCTGTACTCTGTATAACACAAGAATGCCATTGAGTTTCCAAAAATTATAAGAAGCATTTAATGGGGGTCGCTGTTGGCCTCATGACACCTTCTATAGGCTATTAAATTACATAAAAGGTTCGAAATCACCTACCAACACAGACGGCCCACCCCCATCAACCAGCATAAAGAAAGGCACCATGTGTTCTTAAACCAAAAAGTCAATGTGAATAAAATTACTACAATACCTTGAGATGTTGATCAAAATTTATTTGGATGATTTGTATTCCCTCTGGCTTTCGATCACAACTTTCTTTCTTGTGTCGAAGTCGATTTTGTCCAGATCACTAGCAGTTCCAACATAGCCATAGAAAATCCTCTTTTTCTCCCGCGTTCTCTCATCGAATTTCATGAGGTTTGGATTGTTCTCATCATCCTTGCTGCCTAGTGTCAAAGGCTGTAGACGGGCCCATGCCTTGCGTCCATGGTTGCTCCGTTCAAAATATTCAGCCAAACGGTTGGCTTCCTTAAGACCTGCTTGGTCACTGGAAAATTTGACGAGTGTTATACCCAAATGGCCTTCTCTCCCATACAAAGATTTTGACTTGCCGCCAGTGCATCCCAACTCTGAAAAAGAAGAAATCAAATCTCTCATTCAAATTCTAACTGTATAAGGGAGCCCAAAGGATTATCGGGGAACAGTTATCTGCATGGTGCACAGGAAAGGCAGCTTCCACACCAATGAGTACTCTCAGATCCTCTTAAGGGGAAGCAAAACACAAGCCATCAGGAGGCGTTTAGAAACAGTGCATGGATTGATTGCTGTGAGGCTCTCACATGGTGTAAGCAAATATAAAAAGTCTAGTTATTCGATGGAACAGAAAGTCACAACACATTGCAGTCTGATATAAAAGGCAACATGCAAATATCCATCAAATGTGGTTGTTAAAGATGAGAAAACCCGAGTTAACTCGACTCTCTTTTATCACTGTTAAAGCTGTATACCTATGCACGGATGGGCCCAGAACTACAATTCATCATACATGACCACAAATTTGACTAAATCGAGTTCACATAGCTCATCAAAACCCAGCTAAAGCCGTTACTTTGAGTTTTGACTAATGACAAATTTAAATTGCACAGGCCATGAACATGATTCGAAAACATGTCCAGGTTACAAGCCCAAATAATTCAACTTCCAAAGACATACAGTGTTAAATAAAGGCAGGGAACCCCAGATTCTAGTGACCAGCAATTTTCGTCGTCGAGAAAGATAACATAAGAGTTGCGTCAATCAAAACAAAACAACACACAACCATGTTAAAGTATCTCCAGACTTTCGAGTCCACATCAGTACTATGGTGCTTCTATTAAATGCTCTCAGATAAACACATGACAAGAACAACATGACAAATTGCACCAATGCATCATAAAAGCTAAAGCAGGTAAAAATGAACTCTCAAATAATTTAATGAATAATCTGCAACGACTTACAATGTAAAGGATTAATCAAGATGACAATTAGATACTAAAGTACAAAGAATCAATTTCAAGGTGGCTCACAACAAGCAAGGGAATACCCCACCCCCAAAAAAGTAGGGGAAAAATTATATAAAAGCTCTTCATGGAAACTAAATTCAACTAGGCCTTCAGCCAGCTTTACATGATCCGTATTATACCCCATAAAAGGGGATCTTTTCTATCCTAACTAATACAACTCCCACAAAATACTCCATAAAACTTTATGGGGTGGTAACTCCTCAAATTACATACAATCTCTTAACAAGAAAGTAGCTAGAACAAAATATGAACAAAATGCTCACTTTCAATCCTATTGTTGGCATGAAGTGAACAATGTCTATTGGAAAAATCAACCAAAAGAGGGGTCAGGAAATAAAGAAAAAGGCAAAAGTTCCCCCTGGCTTCTTATAGTCCAGAGGAAACAAGTAAGATAGATCAATAATCTAATAACAGTAAGGGAATGTATTCCAGCCAAAAAAGGAAAAACAATAGGGGATTGTACGATTCTGTTAATCAGCATTCAACACAAGTTGAGCTTAATATCCTGTAGTGGTAACTACCAGCCATTTTGCAATAAGGCTTCAATTCACTGTCTGCCAAGACCAGCTTTAAACATTTTGATAGTCAAAATATTGTACACCATTCACTTTTTCCTCTTAAGACAATTGTACACCATATAACTAGTTGGCTTCCTCAGCTCTAACCAATTTGCCAGAAGCATAAGTTAGTTAAGTATGTATTGTAATTAGAAGGCTCGGGTTGGGTATGAGTAGGGTTTGGAACAATGCCAAGTCTAAGGTTGTCACTAATGGGCAAATTTATGGTTTAGAATTAGTAATTAGCCTCGATTACCAGTGAGACAACATAGTAAAAGCATTCAACAAAAGACAGGCTATATCCAAGACAGAAAACGCTTTCGAGAAATCAACTTCTATTCTACTAGGGGACCATTGACTAGATTTAACATGCAATAACACTTGCTTGATTAAAGGAAAGCCCTCCTTTCTGAAGGGAAATGTTAATGCCATCAGCATGAAGAATGAAAAAATAAAAAAATGAAAGTGCACGTTATACCTCTAATTTTGTTATCCATAACTTTGTTTCCCAAACCTTCCATGCGGCCATCTTTGTTCTTTCCTGTAATTGTATTATGAATTATCACCATTGGCGGCCAAATAACCAGATCATCCCGGTTTGCTGCTGCTTCATCAGCAGAAAGATACTGATACGCCTTTGAGTTATCAGGAGGTTTTGAGTAGTTCCACCCCATTAAAACACAAAGAGCTTTGTGCAAGCCCAAGTGATCAACTCGCAGGTCAGCATTATCTGAGTTGTAAGTGTGCATGATGAGGCTATGTGTATCCGGAAAATCTTTAGAAGACCTGAAACGTTGCATACAAGGGCATTGAAGAACATATTTATAAACAAGCTCTCAGGTATCATCAAGAGCCTATATGTCAAGCTTATATGAAACAAATGAAGGCAATGCATTCACCAGTAGGGGTGCCTTCAAGGCAAACAATAACTGCAGTTATTCATCAAGCAAGATAGGAAACACATCTTCAATACATTGCAATTACACAAGAACTGAAAAGCATTGGATTTGTATTAAAATCAATCAAACAAGGGAAAATTAAATCTAAGATTCTGTATGTAATAACAAACGTATCAACACAGAAGCTCTTGAAAAATGAAATAAGTAAATTTCAAAACTATTCAACAATAGATATACTACAGTTACTACTGATTGATTTTTCCCATATCTTTATGCTTTTGCAGTAAGAATCTCATATAAGATGACACTTTTCTCTTGAAAGTGTTGAACTCTAACTTAGCCTGGCTGCTGAAAATAATGTACTACTAGCCCGTGCCACACATTTGTAAGAATCATCATGTAGCCAACTTTTTTCTTTTCGATACTCATCCTCCAGCTAAACCTGACAATCTTTGGGAGACAAGAAACTGTAGCATATTATTGCTAGGTAGATCAGAATCGAACCCCAGATCTCATGGGAGCAAACCATGGGCCTGACCACTCGACCCTCATGGGTGTTAGCCAATCTTTTCTATTGCTGACAACTTTCTCTAAAGACTACAAAAGTGCTATTAATGCACATCTCTTTTAGAAAAAAACAATACGTATAAATACACATATATTTGCTTCTCTGAAGCTTTTCCTGTCTTAAAAATCACCAACCTATGGGCTAGCAGATGAGCAGGAACGAGCAATTTGTTGAGTTTAGTTCTGGAGCTCAAGCAAAATTCAAACTCGCCGTGTCAGAATTGGTCTGTAAAATTTACCAACAGGCAAAAAACTAATTTCTAAACTACACAAGCAAGTTCAAAATCAATACGATATATCTTTCAACTGCATTCAACTAAAATTCATCTAATTCCAAACCACGTCTATGGCTCATAACGGGATTTGGAAACCAAATTTAAGACTTTACAACACATTTAAGTGGTTAATAAAGTCTCCACATCATCACGTATCAGACCTAACAATGCCTCCCCCTCTGAAAAAACTATAAGGCTCCTACAGAAAACCAAGTAATTAACCATGTATTCGACACTTCAGGATAGCCAGACGTTTGAAAGCGCCTTTACAAATATTATTAAGCTACTATTAGGAACACCCAAAAAAAAGTGTTTTTACAGTCAAGTATTTTTGGAACCAATGCCAACTAACAAAGTGGAATTGAAGACAAGCTTGACCCAGGATCAACTGGGACCATATCCTGTAAGATAGATTATACTGTAGAAAAAAGCAAAAAGAAACTAAAAGTACAAGATATGGTCCAAAAGCAACTTCAACCCCAAACATGGCCCGATGGCTGAGACCATATCACTAAACAAGATAACTGAGATTGTCAAGTAACAAGCTTCATTATCCAATAAAGGAAATTCGGGTAATTAGGACATGGACACAAACAATATTTCCTGCCTTCATTTTGCAAAGAGACATAAATACTATAAATTCTCTCTGTCAGACACATAAATATAATAACTCTTCCTGTCTACCTGAATCCTATCACAAAATTCAAGCTCATAAAAAGTACCGACACATAAATATAATAAATTCTATCTGTCCACCTGAATCCTAACACAAATTACAAAATGAAAGTGCATAAACTTTTTCCCCTACATGCCGAGCACCTAGACATTGCAAACATTCTAACCAACCAAAGAAAGTGAAATGAAAGTGGGCTCCAGGAACCAGCTGCTGGAAGAAAGAGAGCCACCAGTTAACTAACAGTTATAAATTTCTACTGATAAAAATATGTTCCGTCAAAAATGAATATATACATATATATATATATATATATATCTAATCCATCCCTTAGTAAACAGTCCATATTGCATTTTAATCTGGTCTTCTATGCATTAAAAAATAGTCAAGAACATCAGAAAACTTCGAGGAAACAATGAAATGGAGATTGAATTTTAACTATTTTGATCACAAACCAAAAATGGAGATAAAACTACATTATCGAGCAAGCAAGCAAACACATAGATAAAACAATAACCATACTCTATCTCATGCTCCTGCAGCAGATGACAAAGTGAGTTAGGCTTGCTACTCAACCCAAATCCTAATTTCTTTTATGATAATCAAACTCCACATGAATCCTAATTTCTGTTATGATAATCAAACTCCACATGGCCCCATATACAATCTGAAGTGTAGCGCCCAACAGCCTATTGAGTAGGGCAAGCTTCAGGCCCATTACTTGTACAAAAACTTATGGAACCACTTAATCCGAAAAAAACAATAAATTTACTAGGAAAGAGTGTGAACCCATGATATTCAAGAAATAAAGTGTACTAACAAGTAAAGCATCAAACCTCACACATACCCATGAAAATCACATCTATAATCGTCTTCAGAGGAATCAAAAGATACAAATATCGTTAACTTTGTTAGCTCGATCTCCTTTGAGCTAAGAGTTTCTGAAAACTCAATTCAGGCTCAAAATCTTTATGGATGAATTCAACCAAAATCAAACTACAGCCGAAGCTCAGTCAGTAAGCTCTGGGCAAAACAACCAAGTTTAGGGCAATACCCAATCAATTGTTACATAAATACAGCATGTGCATCTACCAATCATGTACATCTACAGATAGCACCAACTACAATTCCGCATGTTCAGCAGAGGTTTAAGAGGAATTCATGCTGCCATTAAACGATGTCGAAAGGCAATTCAAGAACCTGGACCAACGGTCATCCCAAAACAATAAACGATGATACAGGCAATTCACAATATCCTCACAAACAATATTACTGTGGACCAAAAAAATTTAACATATTATCAACTTGTCTACATCCTGTCCAATAACTATTTGACTTGGGCTATAATATTTCAAGTTCGATAAAAATAATAGAAAGAAAAATGTCAACGGAAAAATCTCAGTCAGTTCATTTTGCAGAAGAATATAGTGCATATACTTATATGCATTAAAAAGATACCTAAGTAGAAAGGAGATTACCACAACCGAAAGAAATTGGCTGAGAAAATGATCAAATAGATCCTTTAACAAGCTTTTCAGTTGCCGGCAAAGCCAGAAAAGAATTATGATAATAGGAAAAGAAAACCTCACTAGAGAAGCAAATGAAGATGGCAAATAACATCCAGTTATTGCTCAACCATTAGTTTAATACAGGTTCTTGCATATTAATACACAAAACTGTCATAAAAGAAGACGGAGCAAATCTCAGGGTTCAGAAAATTGGTAAATGCACTCAAAAAACTATCAAGGAAAGACACCAGGAACTACAATAGAAAAGAAAACAGAACAATGCCCTCAAACCACAGATAAAGGATATTTAAGAATGAAAGGCCATAGCTTCAATAACACAGAAAAAATGGAATATAGCACACTACCCAAATCAAGTAACTATAACAATGCAATCACAAATATCATAAAGTCGGGCGGAAGGCATCCTTCCTGTATATTTACCAAACTGGTATCAATGTAAGCAAGCATGATTCTAATCATATAAGGCTAATGTTGCCCTACGATATCACACTAGGGAATGCTAAAAATTCAACTTTGGGCCAGTGAGTGTAGACAAACTTGCCGTTGACACATTCTTCATAAGAACCTAAATTTCCATGATACAAACAGCTGATCTTATTTCTTACATAAATGGGGACTCTCCAAAAAATTCATATGACATAAAGAAATAATCATAATTGTAATAACTGTCACAAATCCTAGAACTATCAGAAATCCCAATTTCAATATCCAACATAGTTCACCTCAAATCTGTGATTGTTATCTGAAATACAATATTAACCACAATGAGATAAATCTTTCAATTTTTCATCCAGATTTTGAAGAATTTCTCTATAAGTTCGCACATCCATAATCTCAAAATCGCTCGAGCAGATTGAAGTTGAGCCCTTGACCACTTGGTTAGATAATATTTTAAAAAAATATGCCACTAGAAATCCTTAAATATTGCCCAAGCATTCAGAGCTCCCTTCATTTACCGTCCATACTCATTCCAAACTCAAGCTAAATAAACATAAAATAGTTAGTATCCAAAACACACACCTACTAGCCGTTTCCATCCTAGAAGAGAATTCCTAGAAGTCCGTATACTTCATCAAGCAATCCAGCAGTTCTAAACTATCTAGAAACTAAAATATAAACTAGGTGATAGGGGAATATTGGAACTCAATCATCTAGCAATGGCGGGTGATCGAAATGAGACTAAGAAAATTGAGCATTCCAACTCTAATCCCTAAATTTCAGGCAAGTAAAGTGCCTAAACATACACTCAAAGAGCAAAAGAGGCCACGAGTCCAAGAAGTCTAGTTCCTAAAAACTATGAACAAGAAAGCAACTTAAAGAAGTCCCAATTTCGTCAAACCTGCTACAAGCAACACATTGAAGACGGCTGGGCTTTCCATTCTCCAAGTAGTTCTTCCTCTGGTTCGCGCTTTCGTTAATCAACTTGGCAAAGCGAAGAAACGCTTTCTTTAGCTCACACTGGTCGACTTCAAGATGCTTATGGCTCACTTGATCACCGCCACTACCAGAAGCTTGCCTAAGACCTACATTATCATAACCCCCAACAGTCCTCATATACTTATTAGCTCTAGAATCTTCACCATTGTTTCCGGCCGAAAAATCGGCACCGCGAGGGCCCGGAAAACCATTCGGATTCCCATACGGCAAGTACTGCGGCTGCTGCTGCTGCCTACGTTTGGCGAAATCCTCTTTCTCCTTCTCTTCCTCCTCCGTATATTTCCTCTTCATGGACGACGACCCTTCACCGGGTCCACGCCCGTCAAGCCCGAGAGAATTCCAGTAATCCTGGTTCCGGTTAAACCCTCCGGGACTCACCGGTCCGCCGGGCTGTGGCAACCGCCGGTCCAACCCGCCCAATTCCGGACCCGGGGGCGGCAAGAACCGCCCGACCGGGAATTCTCGGTAATCCGGAGGGAGAGCGAAGTAAGACCGGACACTACCGTCGGCGAGGACGATCGTGCGGCGTTCAAGCATGTGGAACCCATAAGCCGGCTGCGGCGGCTGGCCCAGGGCGGCGGGGTCCGGGAACGGAAATTGATGAGATCCGGGGGAAGGGAGCGGGGCCGATGGGTTGGCGGAGCGGTCGGTTGTGGTGGGCTTGGGATGGGCGGGGCTGGGAGTTGGGGCGGGCTTGGGAGAGGAGTCCTTGTTGGGTTTGGGGAGTTTGGGCTCGGAGGCGGGAGGTTTGGTGGTTGCGGTGGTGGTGGTGGTTGATGAGGGTGGGTCCCAGCGGGACTTACGGTGGGAGGCGGAGGTTGCGGTTGAAGAAGAAGATGGCTTGTGGGACGAGCCTTTGGGATGATGGGAACCTCCGGCCATCTTCCGGAACTTCGCAGCAGCTAGGGTTTCGGACTATATATGTATATGTGTGTATGTATGTGTATATATATATATATATATATATAGGAGTCAGAATTGCCGGGAAAATCGATGAGATTTGGGGAAGAAAATCATGGACGTGCAGCCATGCCCATGGCCCTATATATCTCAAGACTTTTTTGAGTCTTTAACGACGATGGAGATTCATTTTAAAGAAAAAAACGAGGCGTCGTTTACAAGTGAAGAAAAAGCAATGTTAATGTCTTTTTTTTTTTTTTTTTTTGAAAAAATAATTTATTTAGGCGAAGGGTTAATATTATTTTTAGTAATATGATATTTTAGGGGGTTCTACTGTAGGAGAGGGGGGCAAAATCACTTCACAGGGGCATTGTCTGAGCTCTCAGATAAGAAAAAAAACGAAAAAATAAATAAATAAAAAAAAAAAAGCAAAATGTGGATAAGCACTAATTCTATAAATGAAAAAAAAATGATTTTAATTCATAGATTATCATAATAAACTCATTTTCTTTTATTTTGAAAAATAATAAACATGATTTGAATGGTATTTTTTTCCCTTTGAAATGGTATTGTTCTATTAAATATAAAATTAATTATAGAGATAAACTCTACAGATAGATCAAGACCAGGAAAAAAAAAAAACAAATTTAGTTGAGAAATTCTTCGGATGAACGAGAAAAGTGAAAACTAAATTCGAGGTTTCTTGATATCTCCCCGAAGCCTGAGATTGTTACATAATTGGCAATAATTAATTACGGAAGCTAGTTCTTTCCTTTATTTATCGAGTCAGTCACAATTTTTTCGTTATCATGGAGACCTTGGTGGTAGAAATTGTCTCATTTTTCAAATTTATGGGATTAAGAATTGTCATCTGCTTCCTCAAGTCTCCAATTTACTTGTTCCTCTAATTTTTTAATTTTTTTTTTCCAAAAACATAAATCTAATAACTGGCTAAAATATTTTAACATAATTTTTATAATCTTTAACCTGTGTTTGTTTAAGGTTTATTTCTCCCTTTAGATATATGATCAAAATCATTTTTTCTTTTTCAGTTTTCTTGTTATAATTGGTTTTTTCCCCTTTAAATAGGTAACATTAAATGAGGCAAAGTCCATAACAAATATTATAGTCATTATTTCTTAACCAATAAAATCTATTTGAATCTACCTTACAGATAGGAGGCATTTTGCCCCTCCTATACAAGAATTTACCTGATATTTTAAGTACTAAGTAATACGTTTATTTATTTAAAAAAAAAAAAAGAGGTACCAAGTCTTGTGATATTTTAAGTACTAAATAATGACTAAAATCATGGTCAAAAGGATAGCGGAATGGTAATCATCAATGCGAAAATCCGAGTTCAAATGTACATATACAAATATTAGATAAAATGGAATTTAGGTATAACTAACAAACTAAATGTAGGATTAATAAATTAAAAAAGAAAAAAGAAAGGAAATTAGTTTTTTTATGAAAACAAAAAACAAAAAACAAAAACAACAATTTTACTCAGAGAGAAATCATAGTAAACGACATTTGTTTTTTTAGGTAATTTTGATTATGCGAAGGAAATGTCATTCATGACTGACATTGTGATTTTGAAGATGACCTAAGTGACGAAAGCTCGAGTTCGTGGAGGAGCAACTAGCACCAGCAGTCAGTTCATAGACTGACTACCCTTCATAAAATCACGAGTTCATCACGGATTCACAATCTCACATACTCACTATGTGTAAGTGGGTTCACACCCATTACTCATTCCCATTTTAAATCCCAACATCGAAATTAGCAAGACCAGTTATTTATTGATGAACAGGTTCAAGGACTTGGTAAATGACAGATTATAGTATCTTTATCACTATAGTCGACGTTGCAGAAATTTTAGTATTTTGATTATGAAAAGACTTAATAACAACCATCTTAGCTAAAGATCAAGGTCTCATTCTGTTCTCCTATTTTATAAGTCAATGACAACCCAATAAAGGGTTCGAATCTACCATGGAGATATAATGGAAGACTTCATCCGTATAAAAGATGATATACGAGGACACAAGGGCATAAAAGACGAGTTGTGAAAAGTTGATCAGCATGCAATGAGCTGACTTTACTGAAATAAAAATTCTATCATATAAATGATTAACGCAATTGCACACCAAATCCTTAAATAAAAACAAGAAGTCAATAGAAAGGAATAGAAGCCCCACCTAGACATACTGCATAAGTCACCAAAGCACAAGTTCCTTACAATGATGGTAAACTAAACAAAGTAAAATGTAGAGCAAAACTTGGCAGCAAAACATTTGACATCGGAGAATCGAACTCAACGCTTCTTTGAGACACCAACAGTCTTTCCCCTGCGGCCGGTGGTCTTGGTATGCTGTCCACGCACACGAAGACCCCAGTAGTGTCGCAGACCACGGTGGTTTCTGTACGCCAAGTAAAAATCGGTCAGCAAAAATGCAGATTAACATGCCAAAACAATAGTTATAGTACCCCAGTTTTCATCTAACCTGTTAATCTCCACTAGTAATGATCAACTTTAGTATGCAACCAAAGTATTCATCCTAACTCGTTCATATCAATTAGCTCCGGTAATCAATTCTAGTATGCAGTCAAAGTTTTTTATCTACCTTGTTCACAACACAAGACCAGTAAACAATTTTTGGATGCAACCAGCCCAAAATATCATAAATTTCAGACAAGAAAAGACAAAACAGAATCCGATTATATTTTTGTTTTGCCCTTTGAATCATTCATTTGTTTATGAAGTAACTAAGCAGCAAGCTCACACATTCAATCTTGTCGAGTTCAAATTCAAACATGTTAAACTTTGGACCATAATGTTCACTGTTTCATACCTGATCTTCTTCAAGCGCTCAAGGTCATCCCTAAGCTTCATATCCAACGCATTGGAAACGACCTGAGAATACTTGCCGTCCTTGTAATCCTTCTTCCTGTTGAGGAACCAGTCGGGAATCTTGAATTGGCGAGGATTGGCAACAATTACCATCAGGTTATCGAGCTCTTGAGCAGAGAGTTCACCAGCTCTGCAGTATCACATTCATATCCAATCCAAATTTCCCATTCCAATCAGCTCACCAATTTAACAACAACAACTCTAATGCATAGTAAGGGGAAAAAAAAAAAAAAAGGACATCTCAAATAAAAATTGCATTTGACAGTTTGTTTACAATTACAAAAGCCCCCAGTGCATAACAACCTGAGCTTAAAACTGATACATATAAATAATGTACCCGCTTACAGGAATAACCACCAACTGATCAAAAAAATAAGTAAGCTTTGGTTTCTAACAAAGATTCTATGACAAGCAAAACTAAGCATTTTCAAATGACAAACAACTCAACCAATAAATGAAACAAAAGCTTAATAACACAACTGGGTTTTGATAGAATCTAAGCCAAAAAGAAGAAAAATCCAAGATTAGAATAAGAGAGTGAACCTCTTGTTCATGTCGACATCGGCCTTCTTGCAGACGAGGTTGGCGAAACGGCGACCGATACCTTTGATGGAGGTGAGAGCAAACATGATCTTTTGCTTCCCATCAACGTTGGTGTTCAGCACACGCAATATGTGCTGAAAATCCTCGTTCGCTACCAGAGACTGCAAAACCAACAAAAACCCAGTTAAGGAAAAACCCTAATAGAAAATACCCAGATATTATTTTTGACACTGTAAAGTGATTCTGTAAACGAAACGAGCGGATCGGAACGAGTTGACTCACCATGGTTAAGGGTTTTTCTTCTGTGCTCACACTCTCTCTCTCTCTTACTTTCTCTCTCTGAGAGCAGCGGAAGGGAACGCAGCGGAGGAGGAGTAAGGAAGATTTGTGAAGATAGGTTTTAAAGTGTTAGGGTTGGCAAAACAAAAACCCTAGACGGGAATTATACAATACAGTTAAGTGATATAGATGGAGAAGTATTAGCCGTTGGATGAGATTGCAAGGGACTTAGTGGCCGTCGATTGTTGGACAAAGTTTGGAGGGCCCCACGTAAATGTTAGAGCCACGTCACCTTAGGCAGAGAGTTTTTGGTCAACTTTTGAAATCTCTTATTACGAACGGGGTTCTTTTGCATTTTCAGAAAAGTTAGGGGGAAATGGGCAATTAAACAAAAATATTTCTCATCAAGTGTGTCAGTGTTCCTTTGGATAAAACCAAACGAAAGTATAAAAAAGCTGAGGCAGAGATATGCAGAAAGCAAGGGGAGGGTAAGGCAACGAAGGTATGCATTGGCCTGTATTTCAAAATACCCGCTTCTCTCTTTCTGCCAATTTTTCTGAATATTTACCCAAAATTTACTTTTTTCGGTTTTTAACAACACTGAAAATTAGTAGTTAGAATTTTATCAAATACTTCACTACTAAATAAATTTTTGTTAAAGATTATGGTATTGAATTTGTTGTCTCTCCCCAAGAACTTGTGAATTGCTGTATCTTTTTTTTTTTAAGCTTGTTCCTTTTTTTTTTTTTGGTTATTTTAACTATTGGGTTTTGTTCTTCTGATATCATTTGCAATTGGGTGTCTGGGAATATTGATTCTGTATGCGAAATGTGACTAAAGTAATAGATACATAAATAAGGAATTTTCATATTCTTGTTCAGGAACAATTTTCATGGCATATTTAATATAAGATAAGGAATGGTTGGACTAATTATGGTGTTCATGAAGGTCAAGTTCCATACATTTGGGGCAGCATGGTTCAAGAGATTGCTGCAGTTGTAGAGAACACAGTGGACATAGCTAATTTGGTCTGAGATTGATGAACAGTGATGGCTGCAGTTATTCTTTCGGCAAAGATTTGTTCCCTTGGGATATCCAAAACGACTGAGAGAACTCTCAAACCTGTTGATGAATGTAAGAAAACAAAATTTTGCTTTGTTTGTGTAGGAATATTATAGTAAGAAGCTGAAAGTTCAAATGTTTTGGTGGATTCCCAAAACGTTTATGCATGGTTCATGACAAAATAGAAAACATTTTTCACATGAAGACTCAACTGTATAGTTTTGGTTCTTCCCTTGACTTTGGTGGTGGAATAGATGTGCTAACAAAGATAGTATAGAACTAGCATTTTCCGGAAAGCTCGAATAGAATATAACGAGTTTTTATGAGATTTTCTCCTAATACGGATGTCCCTCATTAGAACATCTTTCTCTCTGACAGTTCTTTTGCAAACATAACAGATAGATCGTGTCATGTTATAATACCATTCCAAGAAGTTTCACCCGGCCGCCGGAGAGCTTTATTTTGTGGTGCTGCCTCAATTTTAGCTGTTGTTACCTTCAACTGTGGCTTGGTTCCATCACTGGCTTGGGCTGAGGACAAGTCAAGTGGCCAAGAAGAGGATGAGGATGCAGGAGTGATAGGGGCCATCAAATCACTGTTTGATCCAAATGAGAAAACCAAGTCTGGAAAAGAGTTGCCGAAGGGTTACCTTAAGTCAGCAAGAGAAGTAGTGAAGAATCTCCGGGAGTCATTGAAGGAAGATCCTAGAGATAATGCCAAGTTTAGACGTACTGCAGATGCAGCAAAGGAGGCGATTCGAGAGTACTTGAGCAACTGGAGGGGACAACAAACCGTGGCTGGAGAGGTATTTTTGATTAACTTAGCAACAAGCAAGAATATTCAGACTTAATTTACTGAAAGACTTGATTCTCATGTATGGCTCATTGGCAGGAATCTTATGTTGAGCTTGAGAAAGCAATCAGATCCTTAGCCAGCTTTTACTCGAAAGCAGGCCCGTCGGCTGCCCTTCCAGAGGAAGTCAAGTCTGAAATATTGAAGGATTTAGATACAGCTGAAGAGTTTTTGTAGCCAATTCTGTAGCCAATATGATTAAGTTTATATATTCAGGAAAGCAAACCATAACCCTATTTTCATGCACCTATTCATCTCCTAATCAAATTATATGAGCCCGTTTGTTTCTATGCCGTGTGTATCACATTTGACAAACGGAATTATCCTGAAGCTAAGGAAACCGAAAAACAAAAAAAAAAAATGGAGATCGGAACAGAACCTAAAATCTAAATAATTAAATATGTTAGTGCTGGAAAAATTCAAACGATCACATTCAACAAAACTAATAAATTGGCAAAAAGATCACCATCAATAATTAAGAGCCTAAAAGGTCTATAGTACAACAATGGGAACAGGAGACTGGCTCAAGAATATGATTACTATACAACAGTTCTTCCAGGAGCGCGAAACTTATTATTCGAACAACCATCTTATGTTCTTATTCATGTAGAATTTGTCACCGGAACCCTTCAACCAGGCCGCATCAAGCCTTGACAACGTATATACCAAACTGAATCTTCACGATTTTGTGCTTCAATAAAATGACGACAAAGGCTATGCATTTCTACCATTTCGCTTAGACATAGCCTTCTTGTTGTGATTATAGAAAGTATCAAGAACGTGACAGAACACCTTTTGAACTGCAAAAGAGGAAAGACCATACTGTTTAGCAAGGTTAATTAATCAAGTTTGCAGGGATAGTCATAATTTCTAGCCTTTCCTTAGTTATCTACCAATTTATCAATTCAATAATAGACAAAGAACTGGACGTTCTGCAGCAACCAGTTATGTCTTGGCCTCAAAAAGTGTTCTAGAGTTTAATGAGAAATTATATGGCTTAAACAGAACTATTTTCAGCCTCCACACCCCAAAAGAAAAGGCACAGCTATTTCAAAAAATATACTCTTATAAGGATAATATAATTTCAGTCTGAAAACATTGATATCAAACCTTGGTACAGTTCCTAGGCGACGTGGATCATACTCTGTTGCTTGTCGAAGAGCCCTGGCAAATGCTTTAAACGTTGCCTCAATAATATGATGAGAGTTTTTTCCAGCAAGCTGTTCACAGCCAAAAGTTAAAACTGTTTAGCCAAAAACTTAACAATGTTAAAGCCTCGTGGTGAATTCCGTATAAACACAGTAAGATGAACGTAATTAACAAGTGTAAACATTTGATGCAAAACAAATGCTTTGAATTCTAAAATTTGAAAAAACCTCCAGTATCATTACCTGCCGGATGTGAAGTGTCATACCAGAAGTATTTACCAAGGACTGGAAAAAATGCTCCACCAACTATAGAAAGGCAAAGTTGAATTTAGTGAGAGGTGAATCTCAATAAATAAAATATGTACATATATATAAATTCAACTAGGTAACATAAAGAAAGGAATTTGAACAGTGGGGAAGCCTCAACAGTGCTTTAGAGAATATAAAGAAAAGGTTACCTGAGTATCATATGTTCCAACTCTCTGAGTAGGGATTTGCAAGTCATAACTCAAATGCGGTCGACCAGATAAATCCTGAAGAAAAACCTCCGACTATAAGTTAAAACAAGATTTCTACTTTAAGAATAAGTGTTCAAAAAATCATAGGAAAAAGGACACTAAAGTCCCTAAATTAAGAAATCCTATACAAAGCCATGCCTCTTGAAAAAACAGTATCACAAGCTTAAACCCCAATTATCACTGCTGTCAGATTCTAGAGTTCTCATTCGCAAATCTAATAGGCTTAAAAGCATACTAGAGAAATTCAGCTCATACGACAGGATTGATAATGGTATGTAAGTGGCTTACTCAATTACTTGTTCCGAAATATTCATATGATACAAAAGGTTAATCATGCCAAGTTAACTTCACCACTCCTAACAGTCATCAAAATATATCACCATACTATTAACATGATAACATAGAGCGTACCAGTGAGACATGTATCAGTGCTTCATCTAGAGGAGCAGAGAAGTCACCAAACCGATAAATTCCTTTCCTATCACCAAGAGCCTTCAGCAAAGCCTGCAAAAAAGGTAAAAAAGATTAACTCATCAAACTCTATGCGTAACACAGAAGCAAATTTCATTCTCATATCAGATTTCCACTTGTTTTAATTTTCAGTACCGTTCCAATAGCAAGAGCAACATCTTCATTTGTATGATGATCATCAATGTGGATGTCACCAGTCGCCTTAACATGCACATCGAATAGCCCGTGCGAAGAAAGTTGCTAAACAAACAAATGAAACTTATACGTTTTAGGAAACCCAGATTCACAAGTTTGTTTTTCAAGGTCACATAGAAATGTGATTAAATCATCAATCAATACATATCGTATTATCCAAAGTAGAAAAATTTAAATCCTCAGTCACAAGGGAAGTAATTTTCCAACCACAACCACACACCCAGTTGTGAATAGCACATATGGCTTCTGAAATTACTCCAAACCAATATTTACATACGTATATATACATATATATGGATTGAAATGTAAGCAATCTGAGAAACAAAACCCAGGAAAGTAAATGCATGTGCCATAATTTTCATATGAAATGAAGCAACTTTAATACATCTCAGAGTAAAACAAAATAAGTAAATAAATAAAAATAAATTAAATAAATTACTGACATCCAACATATGATCAAGGAAGGGAATGCCAGTATTACTATCAGCAACCCCAGAACCGTCCAAGTTTATTTTGACCGAAACATTGGTCTCCTTGGTCACCCTTTTGACTTCCCCAATTCGAGTCCCTGACCATTCCAAGCCAAAAAAAAATTTAAAAGAAGTAGAAAAAAATTGAAAGTTGAAGAATAAGATTACAGATGGCGATGATACCAGAATCAACTAGGGTTGAAGTGGTTAAAGTAGAGCCATTCTCATTCTCATCGTTCCGAGAGGCGCAAGGGTTTATCTGAGAATCCATATACGTGACCTTGCTCCGATTCCGGGACAAATTGGAGCGTCCCAGAGTGAAGAGTGAAGGAGCTCTGTAACTGTAAGAAACCCTAGCTTTGGATTTGAGTGGCAGAGATGGCGATGGGCACCTGAGAAGAGGAGCAGTTGAAGTGGCAGAAAGCTCCATTACAGTGAAGACAAGGCCAAAAAAACGAAAAAAAATGGGGCGAAGGCCGTGAAGCTAGAAGCTCTCAGGAGGCATGGGGTGAAGCTTAGCTTCCGGTCTATATTTGGGTTTGGGCTTTTGGCGGAGCAAGACTATGGCCCATCAAATTAGATTCTTCCGGCCCTCTAGACTAGGCCCAACCCAACCATTTTCTTTTTCAATCCTTTTAACTCTAATTTTACATGGTTAAATTACAATTTTCCCTCTTTATATAATTGTGCCTTGTGTCTTGTTTGACTGGGACTAATTTATGAAAAAGGCAAACAAAGTGATAGATTTATGGGAACAACGGTGTTGAGTCTAATTCTTTAACCCAAAAAACCTTGTGTGACATGTTTTAGGCCGACAACTTGAAACTCGTAGCCGAATTATGCGTTAAAATCATATTAGAAGAAATAGTAAACAAACTAACTCATTCTTAGATTTAAGTTTCTACAAATTGATCGTCAAGAAACATAATTTATAACTACATACAATCAAAAAATAAATGCAAAGTATAGGTTATAAAAATGTTACTAAGCCTTCACAAATAGTGAGACCAAGAGAGCAGCGTAGTAAAATTAGTATGCAATTTAACCACTTACTCTCAGCTCTATTTAAAAAATTTTAAGCACATTCATTTGCTCTGATAGGAAATAAGAAATGGTTCTCCTACATCTTTTTATTCACAACCAAAAAAAAAAAAAATGCAGCAGCACACGCACGCACACACACACAATAGTATGGATGACTTTGTATAAAACATTTCCTTGGTTACAATTTACGAACAACAAAGACTATCTAAATAACAAAACTTGATGATACGAGAGTTGATGGAAATAGCCATATACATAGAAATGCTCATATATATCTTGCAAGCGACACGACTCTCACTGTCTAATACAATCTACATGTCTAGAAAAACACTTGAGAAATCTTGTGTGCAAAATAATGCACGAAAGAACTTTTTCAATGGAAGAATCCCTTTTCCGACCATAATACCACGGGCATTCAACCATAAACTTAAGTTAGCCCCAGTTACAAAATTCTGAATCCTTGATATAAGCTCAAGAAAAAATCAAGTAGCGTAGAGTTTCGCAAAGTCTGACTACAAGCAAAAATTAGCTACTTGATGTACCATTGAAGAAAATCACATCTTGTTGAACCAAAATCAGTTCTCATGAGCTTTTTCAGTTGTGTGCTGATGCTGGGACAGAGGTCAGGATTACCTCTAAAGCCTGCTAAACAGTCGACCTGCAAATTACTTAAGTCATGTACTGAGCAGGCATTAAAGAGAAAATTCTAACTCTGACATCCAGCATCCGTACCAAAGCAGCTCGTGACGGACTAGCTCACATATGTCTGCTTTCTATCCCCAGCAGAAAATTCAAAATCCACTAGAGGATAGCACTAAAGCAAAGCTACAGGCATCATCAGAAGCACATTTTGAAACTCTGAACTCTTAAGAAATAATCTTCAGGATCACCGAATATTATAAGAGAATTAAGCTTAGGGGTGCACCATTTTCCTCTAGAATGAATACCCTTTTATTCATGAAACTCGAAGTGAGCCACAAACATAAGCTCCAAGGCCCTGAAAACCATTAATGAATGAAAAATTCCTGTGTTGAGAGTGGAGGTGCAAAGATTGGCAAAGGTGCCATAGACGTATCCATTTAACCAGATTCAGATTTTCCCCTAAGATAATTACCCCTGTAACAATCACCAGATGCAAATGGAAAATACCTTACTCACAATTCATTGCATCAGAAGCAGCTTCTTTTGGAGCTTTTCCATTATCACAATCAATTTGATTATCCAAATCAGCTTTAATCAGCAAGGAACTCTCGCTAAGACCATTTAAACTAGAGGCAGGTACGTCTGGATTTTCCATGACTTCCTCGGAGGCATTCTCAGCTAAAGTTTCCCTACAAGGTACAAGACAGGCATTGGCAATATTCTGGGAATCATCTGTACCATCTCCATTCAAAGACTCGGTATTATCTTTGAGAGAAGAATCTAAAACTTGATTATTTTCCTCACTGATAATATACTGGGAGTCATCCGTACCATCTTCTTTCGAAGACTCGGAATTGTCTTTGAGAGAAGAATCCAAAACTTGATTATTTTCCTTACAGGCGGCACCATCTTCGTTCAAAGACTTGGTATTATCTTTGAGAGAAGAATCCAAAACTTGATTATTTTCCTTACAGGCAACGTTCTGAGGATCATCTGTACCATCTTCTTTCAAAGAGACCGAATTGTCTTTGCGAGAAGAATTGAAAACTTGATTATTTTCCTTGCATAGAACATTGCCTTCAGGGGGAGACAGGCATTTACTTTCTGAAACACATTTGGCCCCAGAGTGAGATTCAAAAAGCATAGTCCCCTCATTTGAAACTCGAGTTTTCATTTCACAGGAAGCTTCATTAGAACTGCTCATCAAGGAAGTTTCCTTTAAAGAAACATCTGGACCATGGGACAAAGACTCGTTGCTTTCTGGAAGATCTGATACAGGTTTATTTTCCACCACTAAAGCATCATGAATCATTTTAGAAGGAGACAGATTCATTCGCTCAGATGTAGCTCCACAGATTTTGGCCTTAGGAGAGTCATTACATGTGGTCTTTTTGATAGGATCTGGATTCTTATGTTCAGGAGAGGCATTTAACGAACCACTCAACAAAGGAGTATCATTGGACACATCCACAAACTGCGAACCAGATTCCACCACAGCAACTTCTTCAGTTGTGTCATTAGAATGATGTACATCAGTATCATCATCACACCCACGAGGATCACTCTTAGTTGAGGAATCAATATCTGATTTAACTGCCACCTCAGGCTTAATACACGGCTTATCTTCGCATTCCATTTGCTTCATACCTAGTAAAGGGCGAAACAACAAAAAAATAGGGAAATCAAGCTACAGAACCAAAAAGAAAAATGCCGTAAATGGAAAGTCAATAAACAGCAGTAGACCAAACCTTTACTGGGGATCACGTTCGCCTCATGTTCTTGCTCCCCAAGGAGCTTTTGTAGCATGTCTATCCCAGGGAACACCAACATATTTATAGCTCTCATTTCTCGTTTGAGCGCTTCCTCAAGAGGAGTGAAACCAAAAGCTACTGTCCATGTATGTGTGAGTTCTGAAATTGCAGGGATAATCAATTTCTCAACCTTGAGAGAACACAGAGCCTTCAAAATATGGGAGAGAAAATAAATCAGAGCCACACAAGAAATAAAGCAAACTCAGGTTGAGAGAGAACAAAAAAGAATTCTTCTTTCAGTTTTCTAAATAATAGAAAAGATTCCAATTACTTACGGATTCAATGGCACAGAAAAGTCGACGGCACATCCCTTGACGCCTATATATATGGCGAGTTCCAATGAATGGCATCTCTGCTAACTTAGTCCCATGGAACCTAACCAGGAAAGAAACCATGACAGTAAATTCTGAGATTTCAGAATCAAAACAAACACATAACCTAAGTAGATAACAAACGATCTTATCCGAAATACATGTGCCCATGGACACGCAAAATAATTCTAGGAGCATATTCACACACACAAACAGTGAAATCGAAATACATACAAAATTTGCTCAAAAAGGTTCTAAGGTACCAACTAATTTCTATTTTTTTTTTTTTTCGGGGGGGGGGGGGAGGAGGGAGGGGGGGTTGTGTTGGGTTGTGTGGTAGTTGAAGAACTAGTGACACTGACAAACAGAAACATTAAACAAATGAAAAGACTTATAAACAATACATGCATAAATAACGCAACAAATGAGATAATGTACATTCTAAAAAGTAAGAGCATGTATAATAGCTAGTAGCCTAGAAATGACCACTGAATTTAGTTCATAGTACCTGATAGATGCAGCACAAATTAATTCATCACCCCTTTCCAAAATAGCAGCGTAGAAGCCACCATAATTTATTCTATTAAAGTTTGATCTGCAAGGCCAAAATTAGCCGTGAATATTAGCTACTGACAAACATTAAATAACTTGACATAAATCAAGGTAATTGAAAAACCAGGGTAGGTGGGACGTTAAAAATGCTGAAATTTCTTCCAAGGACATAAAGGGGAAACGGATAGAACATTATCAGGTATGTTTTAAGTAAAGAAAGTTTATACTAGCGTGTTCACAAGCAGCAATCCCAAAATGCTTGCATTTCCCATTAAGTATTCAATTTCCTTTTAAATGTTTACTTTAAGTCGACTGTTCTAGAATCAAACTGTCAAAGTTAATCATCCAATCTCTAAAAACAAACAGAAAGCCACAAAATTCATAAAACTGAATTTCAGCCAGAAATGAAAACTAGCACTTACCCACAATTATAAAGAACATTACGAATTAAATTGATCCCACTTCTCCTGTCGACAATGGGCAAAAAACATTCATCCATAATAGTCATAGCAACAGCGAGCTTTGAATTGCATTCCACTCTCTGAGGAACCCCTCGATGAGCAAAATCAGAGTCTTCATCTGTTCTACGAATGAGAGACCATGAATATCCTGCTTCCAAATCATGTTTGATCCCAATAAACTTCTGCAAATGCTCAAAGAGCTAAAACGGAAAAAAAATCAGAATTCAGAATCATTTTTTAAAAATACAATGCAAACTTTCAAATTTTGATGAAAACGTTCCTGAAACTACATAAAAAATAATAATGACAATAAATACAAGGAATCAATTCACGAAACAAAATTTGCATGTGTGCCTGCTTCATTTGCAGGAAAAACTATAAGGCAAAAAGGATTTTCAGTAGAAAACTCTACTAATAATAATTGTCAATCCATTATTGTTTAGAACAGATTCAAACCCAACCTCCATCAGAAATACTTGAGTCTCCAGATATCCAGATACCCTACATATCTAAATACCTAATAACAAATTGCAACCCAGAAGTTCACGTATTATAAACACATATACTGGTATTAGGCTATACATACATACACATATATAGATACGTACAGATAAGCATGCATGGAGGTCAAACATACGCAAGTACATGCACATATATAAAACCAATTCACTAATAGATGCAAGCAATGAGTTTGTTGATATTGGTATGTGATTCAACATTACAACCTTTACTTTAAAAGAAAAAAGATGTAATTAAATCGAGAAAATGCTGGAAAACCTAAATTTAGTGTACCTCTTTACATTTCTGCCCACAAAAAGATGCGCCTCCACTATTGCAATCAACAGAGCTGACATCAATATCTGGAACACAAGAGTTGTGATCTACAAACAAACAGGGCATGAAAAAGGGATCAGTGAAAAACAGAACAAAATAAGCAGATTCACAATAAAGAAATGTTTATAGCAAAGGAATCAAAAGATGATTACATTTTTTTTCACAGAGACTGCAAGTAAGAAGAGTTGTATCATCCTCATCACCGACATTCTCACTCGCAATCCCACAAAATTTGCACGTACAATTTGGACAGTGCCAATCCCCAGGGGGAAGCATCTGCAATGATAATTAAGATACAATACACAATGACTACGCATTGAATATTCCTTCAAGACTTGAGGATATACCCCAAACAAACACAGTATAAATTAAAGTCAATATTAATGTTCAGAGTACCTGTATACCCAAGCAGCTCTGATGAAAGGTTGATGGACAACCATCACAACAGATCAAATCCCCACCATCTCCACAGATGCCGCAAGTATCGTCATTTGGATCATCACCGTCAGTATCTACAGAGTGAAAACCAATATTTTCTGAGTCCTCTTGCCTATTCCATGCATCCATCTGGCATTGCAGAAGAGAAACCCCAGAGTCCAAAAATATGTTTTGATATGGCTGACGCAATTTGCTTCCAGCATGAATCTCAAATTTTGAAATGGTCAAAATTTTACTACAGCAACCACAATGAATTCCATCTCTTGTAATCCAGCCCTCAAGCATTACTCGTGTCCTTCGGCGATTCTTGTACTGCACTTTTTGGCTCAACTGCACAGTTCCTGAGTCAATCAGCCAGGAAAGCAAAGTCCTTTTCCCAGTATATGGAACAAACCCATCAGTTTCTGAATTTAGCCCCTTGTTAGAACTACGAACCAACAAAGTACATCTTCCAAGTTTTCTGCTCTTTCTTCCATGTAGCATACTAGGATTGGATCCAGAGGCTACTTTTTCATCAGCATCATGCAAATGATGAGAAGAATTCTGACCATTTGAGTTCCCACTCACAAAACCATTTTCATTCATTCTATTCTTAAATGATCTGCCACCCTGCTTTATAAAAGAGCTTAGTTTCTCATCATGACTAAAGCTATCCATGCTTTCCGAACCCTGCCTGGTAGTTTTAGATCTTTTCACACGTTTTTCTTTTGCATTCTCACTGTCGCTTCCATCTCTTTGCTTCTTTTTCATTTCCTTCTCAATCTTCTTTCTGGTCTTTCTTGTCAATTGACAAAGGTCCTCGTCAGCTATAAGTCCAACACCATCACCACTAGGTTTAGTCTCATCAACCTCATCATTTAACTGCTTTTGAAGTGCATCATAGGCCTTGATGATGGACCAATAAGCTGTTCCTGAAGGATTGATGTAAACTGCATCAAGATAATCTCTGTTCCTTCTAGGCCTATAATCTATTGTCCAGCCAGCATCCACGAGCAACCCCCTTATCCGTTCACGCAGCTTTTGCTTCTCCGTGCCGCTGCCACGTCTAACTTTTCCCTCTTTAACTTTGTTTGAATGTAACTTTTCACATGAAGGAGCATCTTCACCTTCACAACTTAAACTCTTCTTAGATTTATTAGCCACCACACTCTCTGGTTCCGACTTCAAGGATGTATCACTATCCTCTGAATGCCAATTGGATTTCTTGCTGTTTTTAGTAGGCAATGATTTTCGTGAATTCATAGGCTTCTTCTCTGACCTGACAACTGAACCTGGCTTCTCAAGAATCTTTTCTTCTGAGTAAAATGGGGGAATTAGAACATTCGTCTTAGCAGTATCTTCTATTCTTGAAACCTTCAGGTGTTCCTCAGCTTTGTGAAAATTATACTTTTCCAGTGATCCACCTAAATTCTTTTTCTTGTTCACCAACACCTTCAAGACTCCATTCTTCCCTTGAAGCCTGATGGCTTGATCTGAATTACCCATGAACTTGTCTCTCAATAAGTTAACCTGGGCACCCTCCCCATTGATCTCAAAACTACCCTTCCCACGATTATTTCCCCGACTGGTGCTGCTTATTCTGTCAAAATATGAACTCTTTCTCTTGTCAACCACATGCCTGCTTGATCCAGTTTCAAACTCCCTCTCAGTGCTACTTCGAGCCATATGCATTGACCCCAGAAACCTCCTTCCTCCAAAATCAACACCACTATCATCATACAAATGATTTGGCAACCTTTCCCCGTCAATGCTGTCATACTCATTAAAGTCAAACACATCCAACTTACTTCTCTTTCTTTCACCCTCATCCAAACCATTCCTACCAATGAAACCATCCTCATTATGCTGAATCCGCTCGAACCTTTCCCTTTTCCTACCAAGTTCGCTCTCTTCAACACCACCCTTCCCATAAGAAGTTAAATCATTACAGACCCGAATAGTTTCAGGGCCTACCCTTCTGCGAGGAGGTGCCAATAGCTCATCGCTGGACCCTGAATCACTCATAACCAGTCTTTGCCTCTTCTTATCTTTCTTCGATGTAAAAGCCTTCCCAGAACTCGAAGAACCAAGTCCTCCACCACCACCACCAACCAAGCCATCTCCTTTCCTTCTCACAATCAAACAACCCGAAGAGTTTCTGTTCTTAACCACAACACCCGAAGACCCACCAGATCTTACACCTTCCTCCATCTACATCAACCACACAAAACAAAATCCCACCCCCCCCCCCCCCCAAACTCTCAAAATCCCCCTTCCATTATCCCAAATTCCAATAATTTAAACCCAATCCAAAAACCCTAATTCAACACCAAAACCAAAATCTACCAGATCTGAACAAGAAAACAATCCAACCCTCAAAAAACAAATCAAATTCCACAGTGAAAACGGCTAAGGAAAGATTTCAAGTGAGAAAATCTTACCTCGCCGCGAACCTCCGCAAATCCCTCACCGGGAAAATTCGCCGTTCGATAACTCCGATCGCAGCCCAATATTTTCCGGCGCAAGGGCTAACTGCAAACCTAGAGAGAGAGAGAGAGAGAGAGAGAAGAAGAAGAAGAGAGAGAAAGGAAAAATTGGGTTTGCTTGTTTTGTAAATCTCGGAAAAAATGGCTCCTTTGGTCTCTGTCTCGTAAATACCAAAACGCAAAAACCATTGCTGTAGCTTTCCTCCCTTTCCTATTTATATTTTCTTTTCTTTTAACGGAAAAATATATTTTTTTTCCTCGGATTTTTGTTTATTTCCCTCCAAATCTGGTTTTCACGACGCTCCATTGGTTTATACGGACGGTCTTTGATCTGGCCAAGTCAGGGTGGGTCCCACGTTTTTGAGCTAACGTGGCGAGATCGGAGCGGGAGAGACCCAAGTTGGTGGCTGCTTTGTTTTTGTTTTTACAGTTCGAGATTTCTGGGTTTAAGATTCTCTCACGGAGGACCGAGGACGTAACTCTACTTTGGTTAAAAAGGGGTTAAAACGAGGAATGTAGAGCTCACGCGCGAGGGAACGCGGGTGGGGAAGAGTGGCAAGACAAGGGTATTACTATCTGGGGGGTGGATTTTGGAGGATGAGGAAAGAAAGTAAATTTAAAAAGAAAGAAAAAAAAAAAAGGGAAACTGGGCTTTTGCTTTGCTCCCTGCAACTGGGCCTGCTGCTGACATGGCAATAACTAAGGTTTGGTTTTGGCGCCTATTTGGTAAAGTTTATTCTTCCAACAATGGTGTTCAAAGAAAATCCCTATGCTGCGAAAATGGCATAAATTTTTCACTTCTACGGTTTGGAATAGTTAAGGAAAAATACTAAATTGGCCGGTTCGAATTGGTTCTTGGTTTTGAAACATAAATGTTCGGTTTAGACCGAACCTTCCATCACCTAATACTATCTGTTTATTTTTTTTTTTGGAGTTTTCATACGTACACAACCTAACTTAAGTTAGAATACGCTATATATATGTTTTATTTCTAAGCCCAACACTCTTAAGAAGCCCGACTCTTTATTAGGATTTCATTTCGATTGACTTCTCGGTCTCAACCTCACTCACTCTCCATACGCGATCAAGCTCTCTCTCTCTCTCTCTCACTCTATGGCGCTCCCATCTTTTAAACCTTCTCACTCTCTGGCTCTCCCCATCTCAGCCACGCTTTCTCACTCTCACCCTCTTGGCCTCTTACCTGTGCTTTCTTCGTTGACACTCTCAACTTTCGCCTTCTCGCTCTCTCTCTCTCTCACACCAGCTCAGCATCTCATAGTTACACTCAGGCAAAGGTCAAATATTACATTTATGCTCTAGTTTTCGTTCTAATATGAACTTGTACATTCTCATTTCAACTTGTCTTTTCTTTATAATATAAAAAATCTGTAGCTTTTTTCTTTTGTTATTCTTCTCGATCTGTTGGCTGTTTTGGCCTTTGATAATTAGTGGCTTTGATTTCAAATATTGATTAAAAATTTGTTGCTTTATATATGTGCATATTGTAATTTTCTTTCTTTAGTGGGTTTTTTGTATTGTTGATTCACTGTGTGCTGTGAAAAATTTATTGAGATGTAGTTGAAAGTCACTAATTCATGTGTTGTGTGGTCGATTTGCCAAACATTCTGAACCGTGGAAATTGACCAGACCACACCGCAAAGCTAGTGTGTTTGGCTAGTTTTAGTCAATTTTTTTAGACTGCACGAGCTATGAAAATTGTATAATCAAACCTACGGTTTGGTCTACCATTGTGAGAGTTTATACTGGCTAAATCGGTCATGAACAGTCCTAGATCCCTCTTTATATTCTGTTCTTTTTATATCATGTGATGTATTGTGTGATTTGTTAGCATATAAATAGTAAATGCAACTTATTGATGGTAAATTTTAATTTTTTTAATAAGTAATATTTAAAAAATGATAAATGAGATGAAATACCTAACATTGTTCTTTTTTTTTTTTTTGATCAACCACGTCTCTGCTACAATTTTTATGTATTGTCTGAGCACATTTTTATTGTTTAATTGGTTATAAAGTAATTTTGGAGATTCTTCGTCGGATATCGGATTTTCGAATAGAAAGGATATTTCGACTTTTGTTAAAAATTCTCACCTTATTCCCAATTTTTTAAAAGTACAAAACTATGAATACATTTAAAAAAAAAAAAAGCCCAATTTTGAGCTAATTCATACAGATAACTTGTTTATTAGATGAATTGTAAAATTCGACTTTTGTTAAAAATTCTCACCTTATTCCCAATTTTTTAAAAGTATAAAACTATGAATACATTTAAAAAGAAAAAAAAGCCCAATTTTGAGCTAATTCATACAGATAACTTGTTTATTAGATGAATTGTAAAATCAGAGTGATTAGGAAATAGAACCCTTAAATCATCATGTATTATATTATGATTCTTTTCTCAGAAAAATAATAATCACAGCCACGTTTTAATAATATGTTAAAAGTTACATACCCAAGAAAAATGGGCATATAACGACTCTGCGTGGTGAAATCGATATCTTCAATTTTTTCATTTTTAAGTAGGAAAAAACGTGAACCGATAATCGATCAGAACATTAACGTGGTGCCGGTTTCAAGTTGTTTAGATGTTTGATACTAGGAAATACAGTTTTTAAAAATTTAGTTGAGCTGTTGGATTCATGTTTCAGCCAGATTTGGAGTAAAATATCAAAAATAAAATACCGATTGAAAAGATTTTTGATAGGTCAATTAGTTAATTGGATTTAGGTTCAGTCAGTATAGATTTGTTGGATTACCATATATTTTGTTCACCACTCTACCTAGTTCAAAGTTGAAACCGTGACCAAGGTACAATTTTTATTAGGGGTATTCGTGATGTTGTTTGGCCGGTCTTACATTGCATCTCATTTACTGTGCCAAATCGTTTATATTTATTTCTAAATTGCATGGTTTGAAATTATTGGAAGGAGCCAAATCATACCGCACTTGCATATATAGTTATTGTCTCTTATGGCGTCTAAATTAGTTTTTTGTAAGACTAAAATATATGTATCTAATTATAAAAATACATTATACGAATTATTACAGTTATATATCCAAAATAATACAACAAAAGAAATTATTCCAAGTATATTGCGCATAAAAATTTCTCCAAACATCACATTGAATCTATCTTTGCGGTTTGACAATTTTATAAACCATCACAAACCACATAATTGAAAAATCGCACGGAGTGATGCAATGCAGCGTGATTTTGCGAGTTTCATGGTGCGTTGATTTTTTTGAACACCCTCATTTTTATCTGTTTTCTAAAGAGATTTTCTTTTCTTTTCTTTTTTTCCCGTTATTTTTATGCAGAAATTAAAGATGAAAGTCCCGGGACACAATATGGAGTTCAATTAGCTAATTAGATGCTTTATATTATATTGTATTTGTCTCCTTATTTTCTTTGGCACCAATCCAAATGAAGTGCTATATTTGGGGTTAATTTCCATTTTTTTATTTTCGTGTCATCTTTCATAGATAAAAGTTGCAAAGATATTCTTTTAAATCTACTAAAATAATAGATTTAGGAACTAGTGAATTTCTTTCTATTAGCAATAGATATATAAATGAAGACATCACTGTCAAGTATCGCTCACAATCTTGATGAATGTCATTACTTTTTCCTCAGTTTGTGCAAATTTTATTTAGGTGGCTCTATTGTTATCTTCTTCTTTTTCTTTTTTTCTCCACGCTCTTTTTTCTAAACAGAATCCTAATAAAATTTCTTTTTACACATTTTATAAATTTATGTTATGTACATTAATACCCCATGTAAAATATTTCTCTAAATATTTCTTTTTCCATCCTTAATGCTTTACAATAAATTAGTTTTAGATTTTTTTTCTCTTTTTAGAAATTACAACAATGTATAAATTGAGAAAACTAATGATCTTTTTTTTTTCGTCTTACAACTATACAACTTATTGGTTCCTAAACTAAAAAAAAAAAAAAACACAGTTGATTCTCAAACTAAAAAGAAAAGAAATACTTATAAGAAAAAAAATATAGTTGGTTTCCAAACCTAAAAGAAGAAAAAATTATAAGAAAGATTTCCAGAACAGTAAGTTCCAATTCCCCCTTCCTGCCCCCCTAAAAAAAAAACAAAACAAAATATTAACTGTTAGTTCACCAAAAAAAGAAAAACAAACTTTAAAAGAAAAATATGAAATCTTGATTTTTTTTTTCAAAAAAAAACATTTTGAGCAAAGTATCATATGATTTTTGTACTTAATTGAGGGAGTGTGCTAAGAAATAATAGTTTTAATTATTTAACGTTATATGAGGATATTCATATCAATTCATAAAAGGATATTTTTATAAATAAATAATTAATTAAAAGAGGTGGGGCTCATGGACCACTACTTATATACCCATGATCTTCCCATGGAGAAAATCCGATGTGAGACTTAAGGCAATATAAGGAACCCATCCCGTTTTTCATTAAAGCAATGGTCTATGATTCTGTTTTTTTGCTTTGGATAGGATAATTCATTTGTTATTTTTGTTCTACAATTAAGAGAAGGATCACAAGCCCTAGTCCCAAAGTTAAACAACATATTTGTTCATATACATCTGAAATGGATTCAGAGTTATTTGAAGTTTATTCAACAAAAGGAAAGTTTCAACTTTGCCCTCAAATTGACACATGTCATCTGAACTTTCAATAAACACACTAAAAGTTTTGTTTTGTTTTTTTTTTTTTTTTTTTTGTGTCTATTTTGCCTAAGAATTGCGACTTAGTGGTTTAAGGGGCAAAGTTAGAACTTTTAATAATTCTGGTGACATATTGAGGTATTCTACATAATTTAAGAACAAACATAAAATAGACCTATTTTTTTATTACATTTTTGTCAAGTTGCAAAACATCACAATTCAAAACTTAGAAAATTCTCTGCATCACATGCTAGAAATTTACTCCATTAATCAATGACTGTTGGATTTGACTCTCAGTGAGGTTGAAAATGAGGTCCTTCAATAGCCTGATCTAAAGATTTATATTCCAGTTAGCCATCCTTTTATATATTAAGAATGAGAAGAAATAATAAATTGCAAACCAAGCAAATAATAGAACTTAGGGAACTATGATGCTTTCTATTACCTTATTTACCCCTCAGATTTTCTTGGCCCGGTTTCCACCTGCTTTCTTGACTTTTCTGTATAAGCTCAGCCTACATTTGATAAGCCCACACAGGCTTTATACCCAGCTTAAGCTCAGCCCATATTCTTATCAAGGAGTCTGGTATAGCCCACAAGCCTGGCTCACATTTTATGCATTGACTAATGACTTATTAGGACAAAGTTAGACTATTTTTTGCCACATATGAAACAAAATATGACAAAGTCAATTATCTTATGACAAAATGTAATAACAAAAATCAAGAATCAAGAATCAAGAATCAATGGGGCATTTTATCCTTCATTATTTATAAGATAATGCTATATGTAACAAATTTTTTATCAAATTTTGAATACCAACACATGTGGCATTTGAGTTGACAATATACAATTGGTGAATATGATTAACTTATTTGTTGTAAGTTTTAATACACTAATTAAATAATGCCAACTCAAATGCCACATGTGTTGGTATAAAAAATTTGAATTTTGGTACATTTAGCATTATCTTTATTTATAAAGAGTCTAGATGTGGACAACTGAAGTGCATAATTACCTGAGGCTAAAAAGAGTTATAGTTTTGATGACAAAAATGGACCCTAGTCTGCCCCTGACCAACTATAGTGCTGCCTAAATGTTTATTACTCATTGTAATCTATTTTTGTGGGTCTCAGTAAAAGCTATGTCACTTGAGATTATTGCTAACACAACTTTTGGCTAAAAATAATTTACTCAATAGTCTTAGTAAAAAAAAGAATAATAATGATAATTACTTACGACACCTAATTTTGTAACTAAGGCTATATGTGGTAGGAGGAAAAATGAAAGAGGAAGGAAAGGGTAAGAGAGAAAAAAGGAAGAAAAATAGAAAAATTGATTGTTTGGTAGGAAGAAAAAGTGAGAGGAAGAGAAAATAGAGGAGAAAAATGAAGGGAAAAAAGTGAGATAGGGCCCATAAAAATTTTTCGCTCTAAATTTGAGAGAAAAGTGGAAGGAAAAATGCTTTAACCAATCACAAAAATAAATTTACCAATTTAACCTTGCATATTAAATTTTAAAATCATTATATTGAGGGTAAAATAGTCATTTTTAAACAAGTTAGTTTTCTTTCCTCTTTTCATACCAAACAATTATAGAGGAAAGACACTTTCCTTTACATCCTACAAATTTTCTTTCCCTCCTAATTTTTTTCTTCCCTCCCATTTTATTTCCTCTCTACCAAACAGAGCCTAAAAGAATGGAGGAATGAATGGTATTAGTCCATGTTTATTACTAACTGGTAAGGTATAATAAATTAGAATTATCGGATTAAATTCCAAGGCAGAAAAGTAGAGATGTCAATGTGGGCTGAGTTTTGTGGGTCAGCTTATATTCTAAAGAAAAAACACGGTACTGATCCTGCTTAGGCCCACATTGGCTTAGTCTAGTACATATAGTAGGAGCTAAGCTAAGCCTCAACAATAGGTTCATCAGTCCGGCACGGTCTGGCCCACACTTAACCATTATATATATATAGTTTTAAAAATATTTCTTGATTAAATATTTTTATTTATACGCTTTTACTGTTATTTATTTACTTATTTTTATTTATTTTGAATTTATTCAAATTCTAAAAGAACATGAATAGGTTAAGGCCTATATTTTAGCCCACATAAGTACTGGAAAACTGAGAAAGGGAGAGTGAGAGAGAGTCTAAAACGCATAGGGTGAGAATGAGAGCATATGAGAGACTATATCTAAGGACTAAATTTGGTATTAAGAAAATATAATTAATGAATAAGGAATATTTTTATTCACAAAATGAAAATGGGCTATGTATTTAATGGGAGTCCAAAAAGTGGGGCATTCGTGTACATATCCCTATTTTTAAATGAAAACAAGTTGTTTGTGAGTAAGCCCGACCTATCCTGAATATAATTCAAAGCTCGTGGGATAGGTTGGGATGAACATTTATCTTATATGCACTGATAACATAATTTTTATCAAATCATACATCATAGTATACTAGTCCTTCTAATTTTTTAAGTGGCTTACCTAAAAGATTTGTGATATAACTAGGAGGATGTTTCAAATACCATACATGGGTTACCGGACATGCCAGTTTGATGTAGCCATTTGATATCTTCATATCTAAGAATCAACAAATTCGAATCCGTATTGTTCACAAAATTTTGAGTCTTCTTTGTCATTTACAATTATTCGATAATATCCACAAGCACAAATCCCATTTTCTATAGACCGAAAAATTCTTTCACAAAATAGTCCATCATTTTTAGTTTTATTGGTTTTGTAAGGAAAAGTGGGGTTTTGTCACCTCTCTAATTATTTCTCTGTTAGGTAGGATTTATTTAGCCCATGAACTTATTTGTTGAGGAGAAACTGATCCAATTTAAAATTATTGATTAGCTAGAAAAATTCTAANCCACAAGAATTATGAGCTAGGGCTGGCCGACCTTGGTACCTTGGGCCCATAAAAAACAGAAGGAGTTAAATGTCCCATATTTACATCTCTACCCCAAAACTTTCAATTTAGATGCATATTACTTTGAACTTTGTTATTGTTGTATTGTTTGTCAATCCATCAAATATTAGACATTGATAAAAGTAATTTTCTTAATGTTGAAAAACCCCAGCCGTGTTTTGGCTACGGCAAAATGAGCCTATGTTTGGCAATTCTGGGGCAAAATGTGTCAGAATCAATTATCTTGGGATAAATTTAACATTTGGCAAAAACCGGGGCCCAAGGGATAATGTTTCCAATAACCAATAGCTGAATGGGAAAAACCAAATAATCAAACTATTTCATTACTAATTAAGTATATGAGCTTTCCTTTTGTTTTAACTCTTACTTTCTTATATAATGATGCTAATAACCTTAAAGCTTTGGAGAGGCGACTGTTTGTATTCATATATATATATATATATATATATGGCACCAATTTAGTATATATATATATATATATTTTTAACCTATTTATAGGTATTATTTTAATCAATTAAAATTAGTCACATACGTCTTTTCATAGTAAAAGAAGGAGGGAGAAAAGCATAAAATAATGAGTATTTATTTTTATTATTATTTTTTCAACTACTCAAATTATGGTAGCCGTTAGATCAATGATCCAACTACTAAAAAAAAAAAATCTACTAGATCGACAACCATATATATATATTATGTTGTTTATGTCCAGTTTTGTACGTCCTATTGATGAAATTCATTTAAAGCTAGGAAAATCGAAGTTGGTAACTAAGGGCCTGTTTGGCATTATTTTTTGTTTTCTATTTTCAGAGTTGTATTTTCAGAAATGAGAACAAAAACTGTTTTATAATGTTTTCAGAAAACAATAAATGTTTGGCAAATGTTTTCTAGAAACATTTTTTAGGGAAAAAAATTATATGAATATAAAAAATCATATTTGTATTATAAAAAAAATATTCAGAGAGAAAAAGTCAAGAGAGATTGACTAGAGATAATTCAAATAAGGGAATGAGGATAGAAAAAGTTGCAAGAGAAAAGGTAATGAAAGATAATAACAAGAGAGAAAGTGATAAGAGAGAATAGGGAAATAAAAAGTGTTGAAAAAGATAGAAGAAAAAAAATTAATGAAAACACACAAAAGAGAGAAAGTGATAAGAATGCATGGGGATAGAAAATAAGGATAAAAA
This sequence comes from Trema orientale, assembly GCA_002914845.1. NCBI lineage: Eukaryota > Viridiplantae > Streptophyta > Magnoliopsida > Rosales > Cannabaceae > Trema > Trema orientale. The sequence continues at coordinate 872,365 of JXTC01000005.1, forward strand.
AAGTTATAAAAAATAAAGTAGCAATAGAGAATGAGGAGATATAATATGATTAAAAAAAATTAAGAGATAGAAAATGATAAAAGAGAAAGTGATGGAATAAAATAAGGAGAGAGAAAATGATAAGAGAGAATAAGGGGAGAGAAAGTGATGAGAGAGAATGAGGATTGAGAGAATGAAGAGAGAGAAAGTTATGAGAGAGAGTGAGGAGAGAGAAAGTTATGAGAGAGAGTGACGAGAGTAAAAGTTATGAGAGAGAAAGTGATGAGAGAAAATGATGAGAGAGAAAGTTACGAGAAAATATGTATATGAAAGTTATATGAAATTATTTTTATTTTTATTTTTTAGAAAAAGAAAAGGTTAAAAAAATATCTTGAAAACAACATTTTGTTGTTCTCTGAATTTTCTGTTTTCTTTAACTTTATTTTTAAAAACTGTTCTCAGATAACAATGCCAAACACCCTTACTTGTTCTCAAAGAACAGTTTTCTGTTTTTAAAAACAAAAAACTGTTTTTTAGTTATGATGCCAAACAACCCCTAATGTTTCACGATTTTTTTGGGGTTGTTGTTTTGACTAAACGGACCAAACCCATTCTGCTTTGTACGCACCGTCAATAAAATCCTACGCTAATCCTAGGATTAAATTGTCAAGTTAATTTAAAGGCCAATTTATTTATAAATATTATAAGAAAAAATTAAAAAGTTTTAAATGATTAAAGACAAAAATGGACTACATGCAAAATTATGAAAAACAAAATTTACTTTAAAATAGCCGAAACGACAACATTTCAAAAACCCACAATCACTTTGGAGCCTCGAAAACAACAATGACATAAAAAAAGACACTAACAAAAAATGATATTTAGTGCATGTTTACTTACTAATCTATAATGGAGAAAAAAGAGAATAGAAATGGAAAGAAAATGACATTTTATTTCATGTATAACTAATTGGTATGCAAGCACGTGAAAGAGAATCATAAACTTCTTCACTAATTGTTTCATACTCTATATCATTTTCTTTCCACTCATTTCTATTACTGATAGAAAACATCGTCCATTAAAAGACGAATTAAAATAAGGATAACAATTGCATATAAAGGAGAGAACATAAAACGACATCAGTAACAGCTTAAAGAACGAGTTCAAAAAACGACAAGAATATCAGTTACTTCACATAGAAAAAGACAACAGACAACCATTGAATTTGAAATGAGACCTTCTGGAATTACATCTATTATTAGGAGGGCCAAAAATGAAATTAACCGAGAATAAAGAACAAAACAGCTATTAAACGACATTGAGTCCAAACGAGCATCAATTGAGTTACACCGGTCAAATAAATAGAACAGTATTGTCTTTTTTATAAAAAAATCAAATTAAAAATGAGTAATTAAAATAACAAATATTCAAATTTAATTACTATTTTGAATTTAGATTTAAACTAGAATTAATATATTTTTTAAAATATATCGGTTCAAATTCTTAAAAAATATTCCAGTAAAGTATCCTTAAGGTATATGCATAATATAAATAAGGTTGCCAATCCGGTAGGTATTTTTTTTTTTTTATCTATGCATAAATTTTTTTTTTTCTAGCCGTTGGATCATCATTAGATGATGATTTAACGGCTAAAATGAGATGCATGAAAAGACGTGCATTATTAATGTTTTTTCTCTTTTTTTTTTAATATAAAAAAATATATAAAAAAATTTTCCATTGACCCAATTAATACCTATAAATAGGTAAAAAAAAAAAATACCTACTGGATTGGTGCCTATAAATAATTATCCACATCTTTTAAAGGTAAATATCCATATTTTTAATTTTGCTTGAAGATTATAAGCTAAAGCATCGTTAATCGTTTGCATGTTTGCACCAACTCGGAAACTACGACCGCCAAAAATAAAAATAAAAAACAATAAAGGGGCTTATAGAAGTATGACCAAATTTTGGGCCTAATTTCAGTAAATGTCCCTTTGTCAAAAGTTATAGCAAAATGTCCGGTATATATGCATATATACCAAGTGTAAAATTTTATATACCAAGCATAAAAAATTATATACCCAGTGTATTTCAGAACAGTAACTAAAATTGGTAGATCTGTGTATCTACCAAGTGTAAAAATATATCTACCTGGACATTTAGCTATAAAATTTTAAAAATGGACATCTACTTAATCAAATTTAAAATTTTGGTCGTCCACCTAAATTTCTCAACAGTAAATTAGAAAAAAAAGTACAAAATAAAAAGATAAAGAAACTTCGGCCATGTAACCTGATTTTCTTCTATATTATTTCCGGCTACGTTATTGGAAAATGCCACGTAAGTTCCTCTGTCTCCATTTTGACTTACGTAACAAGAAGAAACACTAAGAAATCCTCTTGGCTAAGCTTTCTTCCTTATTAAAACTCACTTCTTTCTTTACTCTTCTCCTTGAAAAAATCCTTAATACTGTGAAACCCAATCAAGTGAAACAATGCCCTCCAAGTGTTTGTCAAAATGCTCACTCCTTGTTCTTCTTGTATTTGCTCTGTTTCTGGCTTACAGCCTCTCCACCGCCATGGCCGGTTTCTCAGGAAGGTCAGGTGGAAGAATGGGTGGCTCGGCGTTTGGACCTTCTCCTCCGTCGTATCAACATTCAACCCCTCCTTCTTCTTCTTCTTGGCGTGGTTCAGATCATCATGTTCAGTCAAAAAAAGATGATCATGATCATGATCATCATCATCATCCTTCTCCGTCGTACCGACATTCAACCCCTCCTTCTTTTTCTGGTTTTGGTGGTACTTTTTTTCAACCTCCAAGACCTTGTACGGGCCATGTTCACTACCCTTCACGTTCACATTTCAATTACTCACCGCCGCCTGTTTCAGTGGAAACGACGAGTCATTTTGAGCCCCCAACCCCAAGCAGCTCTACCGAGTCACCGCCGGTTTCAGTGGAAACGACGTGTCGTTTTGAATCCCAAACCCCAAGCAGCTCTACCGAGTCAAAGAATGAAATGATGAATGAGGATGTGAAGAAAGAAGATGTGAAGGGTGAGGATAAGAAGAAAGAAGATGAGAAGATAAATGAGGATGTGAAGAAAGAAGATAAAGGTTCGGGTCGTGGCTTTCTATACATGTTGTTTGGCAGTGTACTACTAGGAATTGTGGGATATCTCTATGTGACTGAACCCTGGTATGAAGCAAGTGTTCTTATGGTTCAGGTACGTATAATCATTTTGAATTCTTTTGTACAAATATGTGTATATGTGTGCAGTTTTAGATACAGTAATAGCTTGTTATATTGTAGTGCAAGAAAAAGGTTAGATTTTGAAACTGATATCTTTTTAGGCTACATTTGATTTGAAAAGACCAAAAAGATGGTCATGGTATAGTACTGAAACTGGATTTATGTGCAAGAAAAGGGTAGATTTTGAATTACTGCAGTGCAACAAATAGAGGGTAGATTTTGATTCTGATACCTTTTTAGGCTACCTTTGATTTTGATTTTTTTTTTATTTTTGAAAGCATTAGGCTACTTTTGATTTGAAAACACCAAGAAGAGTTCTTATGGCTGAATTTGGATTCTTGTATATATGCAAGAAAAGGGGGTTGATTTTCAATGTGATTACTGCAGTCAGATTTTGAAACTGATCTTTTTAGGCTACATTTGATTTGAAAAGACCAAACTAAAAGGATTCTTATAGTCACAAAAGTATAGTGAATCTTGATTCTTGTATATATGCAAGAAAAAGGGGTAGATTTTGAGTGTTACTATTGCAGCGCAACAAAAAGGGTTGATTTTGAATCTGATTTATTTTTGGTCTATATTTGATCTAAAAGACAAAAAGGAGCTATTGTGGTTAAGTTATAGTGATTTTGGATTCTTATATGTATGTAAGAAAAAGGGTAATATTATTTTCCTTTTTTTCGAAGGGGAAAAAGGGTAGATTTTGAACCTGGAGAGTTTCAAAGACATTTACTTACTGACCAATGTCGTTTTTCTTTCATACAGGTTGGATTGTCTGGAAAGGCTAAATCGCTTCAACGAGATCTTAATCGAATTGCAAGAAGTGCTGATACATCTGGTGTTAAGGGTTTTCACGGTGTGCTGCAAGGTCAATACTCGGGATTTTTTTTTTTCCTTTTTTTCTTTGATGGATTCTAGTATATCTGCTGCCTAATATACTTGATCACTAGCAAATTTCATTACAGAGTTTTGACAACTTTATAGTTACATGACGTTTTACTTTTCTACTTTGGATGCAGAAACTCTGTCAGTGCTGCTCCAACACCATGATAACTGGATCTCTGGTTTTTCATATGTAAGTCAACACAATATCCTGAATCCTTGCTCTTTTTAAATTATACAATGCGACTTTAAAACTATCGATCTTGACAACAAAAAGAAAAACATATTGAGGCGTGAATATATTGTGTTCGAGAAATAATAGTAAGATATAACTTATGAGTTTGTTTATAGCTTTGATTCTAAGACACATAAAATTTTCCCGCAGGTGGATAAAAAGGACAGTGTTACAGAAAGCGAAAAAAGCTTTAACAAACTTTCATTAGAAGAGCGAAAGAAGGTTGACATAGAGTCGCTTGTCAATTTCAATGGTCAAGTAAGGAGAACCTCCACACGTAAGGGGAAGAAACTTAGAAAGAAATACATAGTGGTAAGGTCTTTTTTTTCCTGGAATCTGGTTTCTTCACTTCCACTACAATAATTCTTTATGTGCTACGTCAATCTTATTTAGAACATTTATGGACAACCCATTTTCTAGTTTTCTCCGTTGAACACTGCCAATGACTACTGGTGACCAACATCACACGTAGATATAGGAGGTGAGCCGAATAAGGTAGGACTCACAAACGAGTCCCAGCTCCTATCTGGTGTAGGTGAAGTGTTGGTCACCAGCATGTTTTTTCATTTTCTTGTCTTGTAACTTTCTAAGAAAGCAAAACTTGGGACTAAAGCCTATATAATCTCAGATGGCGATGCAAGTCTCGAACATCATAATTCATTGCCACTTCTCATTCGTCTGAATCTGCCAACTCATTTGCAGGTCACAGTCATTGTCGCTGCTCGAGGTGCGAAGAATCTTCCTTCCATCAAAACCACTAAGAACTTGAAAACAGCCCTGCAATATTTGGAGTTCATCTCACTTGATGAAACGATGGTAAGATTTCTAAAGCATTAAGCATTGTTTGTGCGTTTCTGGCTGTTACCTTTGACATATTTTGCTCCTTTAACAGGCAGTAGAGGTACTCTGGACTCCACAGGACGAGGGAGATACGCTATCAGAAGATGACCTGCTTGAAAATTACCATCATCTGAGGCCAATATGATATAGTAAAGTGGTGCGAGTCTCTTGAGAGATATACTTGTAAATATCATTGATTCTAGGATTAGTTTCTGTGTGGATTTAGTTCTTACAAGACTAGTTTCAGCTCCTAAAAGCAAGCTTTGAATACAGAACAATGTGTTTAGCTTGTTTGTATTCCATTCTATATTTTTTTAATTAAAGAAAATGAATAACAGAGATCCTCTTAAATATCTCCACCTTTCACTTGATTTTCTGTTGCAATAAAAAAAAAAAGAAACAAAAGTAATACGTCCAAGTACCAAGTAAGTCCTAAGTTCACACCGGAATTTCGGATGGTTCTTAGGTTGTCAAGTAATGTCAATATTTGTTGGTACAGATGTTTAGGTGTCACATAATACACAGAACTAGCATAAGTGCGTATTATACAAGAACAAACTAACTAATATGAAGTATTGACTTGTAAAGAATTGAACACCTCTGGTAGATATGAGTTTTTAAATTAACTACAAATAAATTTATGACAGTCATCAATTGAATTGACGCCAACTCAAATATGTCAAATATGTCGCTTAATGCTCAAGTTCTGACTAATGGTTTCTTAGAGTGAATTTGACAATAGTTGAAAGGGAGGAGAAGGTAAGAGAAGCTACATTTCAATAAAAAGGGCTAAAATCAATAACGTGCTCTTTAAGTATTTAGTTTTTTCAGTAAAAGGAAACGTATTATTTATATATTTATTTATTTTGTTAAATAGTTTATAACTTGTCCTACTTGTCACCATGTTCCTTTAAAGAGGCTAAAAATTTGATAATTCCTCGGCAAGTCAAATGCCAATAGTAATTAATTACAAAATAAGCATATCATTTGTCTTAAAAAAAAAAAATTACGTTTTGACAATACCGTCTGATTCAAATATTCAATTATAGCATTTACAAAATATAAAATACCTTACCTATGTTAAAAACGTCAACTTGTCAAACTCTAATTACGTGACACAAAGATAATCCGATCGAGTCCCACATGGATGCTGGCTCTACGTCTCCATCCCCAAAATATGTACACATATATAGGATGATACTAGGTATACCAAGATTATTACCAAATTTTTAATACTAACACATGTGGCATATAAGTTATCATTATTCAATTGGTGTATTAGAACTTATCACAAATAAATTAATCATATTTACCAATTAAATGATGCCAATTCACATGTCACATATATTGGTATTAAAATTTTAGTACAAATTTTAGTACACTTAGCATTATTCATATATATATATATATACACGTATAGCCAGAGAAAGAAAACTCCAAATTAATCATTCTAACTTAAGTACTAAAACACTAAAATGTTGGCCAAGTGTTTGTTGAAACGCTCGAAAGAGCTGCTCTTTGTTCTGTTTCTACTAACTCTGTTAATCTCCGCTGTGGTAGGAGAAAGCAGCGGCCACGGAAGTGGAGGAGTAGGCCGCTTCGGAGGCCGTCGCCTTGGCGGCGAGAGGGAGACCAGCCTTTCGCCATCTTCCCCTTCGTCTTCTTCATCTTCTCCACGATGGTCCATGAGGCAATCAACCCCGTTTCCGTTCTTTGTTTTCTTTCCTCCGTATGATCCGTTGTTAGATGAGGATTCGCCTCCTCCTGCTTCATCGTCTTCGACTCGTTTGAATCCTTGCTATTATAATAACCCAATATTGTTCTTATTACGTGGGGCTTATTCGTTAATATGCAACCCTATTACCTTAACCATAATAAGATAATATATTGGTTTTGCTCTGCCTACGGTTATGCTACTGCTTTTCTTGCTTCACTTTTGGAATAATGAAGATCATATTGGTCAAAGTTATAATACTACCACTTCTCTTATGGTTCAGGTATATATCACGTGTATACACTTATATGTATATCATTATGTTGTTCTTTAACTATGTTTGACCATATATCTTTTATTTAATAAGAGGTGTACCAAAAAGATCACCTTATTAATATATTCTATTTTTTGGGCCGTACAGGTTACTTTATCTGTAAAGGCCAGTTTACTTGAACAAGATCTTATTCGAATTTCCGAAACTTCAAATAAATCCGATGTAAAGGGTCTTCACCATCTACTCACAGGTCAATATATTTATATACATTGTCTAATATTCTTATAACTCTTTATATATATTTGTATATTATATGTGTGTGGCGGAGTTGGAAATTTCTGGATGCATGCATGACAAGTTTCTTTTGAATCTCTTCTACTGTGGATGCAAAAACCATATTAGTGTTGCGCCAGCACCATGATTTCTGGAATTCTGCTTGTTCATATATGTAAGTATACAATCTTCATGCTTGTGCTTTTAATTGTTGTTATCTGTAACGCGTACGTATTATAAAATTCAAGTACTACTCTATCTTTTTGGCCTTCAGTTGTAGGGCAGAAGATTTAGATGTATGCATAAAACGACCTATGTGTTTCAGTGAATATATGTTATGGTCCAGAATGTGACTCAGGATGGACTATAGTTATATATTTAACTAGTAATGCTATGGATAAGTACCACACTAAGTACTAGTTTTTCACTAGTTGATGAAATTACAACTTTGCTAATTACAGCTTTGCTAATGGGCTTGATCATGAACTACTTCATATAAATTTTCTTAAACAGGTGGATAAGCAGTTCTGTGTTGAAGGAAGCAAAAAGTGCTTTAAGCAACTTTCATTGGAAGAATGGAACGCAGAGCCACTTGTCAATTTCAATGCTAATAAACTTGGAGAGAATTCCACATTGGTAATATATCTTTAATACTTGGTGAGAATTCCACATTGGTAATATATCTTTACTATAATTGGATAGTTTTGATTCACAACTTTTGTACAGTTGATTGTACGTGGTCTTTATGGAAAGACTAAAACAATAATTACTCTTTAAGTGGATAGTTTTGATTCACAACTTTTGTATAATTGATTGTACGTAGTCTTTATGGAAAGACTAAAACAATAATTATTTATACCTACATCTAACTGATTCACAACTTTTGTATAGAGCCTTTGTTTAGGTAGGCATCAATTGAAAGTTTTAGTTTCAAATTATAGTCTATTCATAATTCGATATTTCTGAAGTTTAACACATTTTCATCGACATTGTAAGAAAGTTGGGACCAAAGCCTTAAAACCCAAGAAAAAACGTGCAAACTTTGACTATACTTGCCGATTGTTCCTTAATTAATTTGAGTCATAATCTCCCAATGCATTTTCGCAGGTGAAAATTCTTGTTGCCTCTCGAGGTGTTCACCAACTTCCTTCAATTAAAATACCTGAAAACTTGAGAAAGTTCTCCAATCTTTGAGTTACATCTCTCTCAGTGAAACTATGGTACCAATATTCTAATTAAAATCTCTTTGAGCGACCTACCTTCATTTATGATCTATTTTTTCACATTTTACTTTAACGTATATTTCTTCTTTCCTAGGCCGTGGAGGTGACTTGGACTTCACAAGATAAGGATGATAAGATGTCAGAAGAGAAAGTACGTACTTGAGAATTCATCTTCTGAGACCAATATGATCATGAACATAAAGTGATATTAATACTTGGCTTTTATTAAGTTATATTAATGCTTCTTACGTTGTTAAGAGTTATATACGTCAATATTATATTTATATTCTATAGATATCTATTAGTGATGTACACTTGATCAGATAATGTACATGACAGTAGTACTAAAAAGTTGAACTTTTTTTTTCCTCCATTTTTTTTTGTCTTTAATTTTGTATGCGGTGGAGGCCGTAGCCACCTCCAATGCCAGGCCAAAATCTCTCCAATTGCCTTTATATTGGGCTCCGGTATTAGTATGTTATAGATTTTAACGTGTTTGATAAAATTACTTTGATAATCTTCTCAAATCCACATGTATAGTGCTTAAGTAGATCGAAGAATTTAAATAAATCTTATGAATTTCCTATAATATCAAACAATATAAGAGAGACGGAATATACTTGACGATATAAATTTATTTCAAATAGCAAACTGATAATATACTAATATAAGATTAAAAAAACTCAAATTTTAATAAATTATTGAATTATCCCTATATTTTAATTCAATTTTGCCTGAAGATTATACGCTGACGCATGGTTGCATGATTTCACGAGCACGAAAACTACGACCACCAAGAATAAAAATTGAAAAAACGAAAGAACAATAAATTAATTAAAAAAAGTGGGAATCATCGATCTTGTAACCTGATTTTCTTTTTTATTATTCCGGGGCCGCGTTATTGGAAAATGCCATGTAAGTTCCTCTGACTCCATTTTGACTTGCGTAACAAGAAAGAACCACTTAGCTAAGTTTTCCTTCCTATTAAAACTCACTTCTTTCCTCTCTTCTTCCTCAAAAAATCCTTAATACTGTAAAACCCAATACAGTAAACAATGTCTTCCAAGTACTGTTTGTCAAAATGCTCATTGCTTGGGCTTCTTGTATTTGCTTTGTTTCTGGCTTACAGCCTCTCCACCACCATGGCCATAGTTTCTTAGGAAGGCCAGGTAGAAGAATGTGTGGCTTGGCATTGGCCCGGCCTTTGGATCACCTTCTCCTCCGTCGTGTAAGCATTCGACCCATCCTCCTCCTTCTTCTTCTTGGCGTGGTTCAGATCTTCATAAGTCAAAACAAGATGATGATTCTTCTTCTTTTTCCTTTTCTTTTTCTGGGTCCAAGACCACATTTTCACCGCCATCGCCATTCATGACCATCACGTTTTTCATCATTACCACCACTCACCGCCGCCTGTTTCAATCGATACGCTGATTTTGTTCCTGAAAGTTGAGTTGCATCTTAATTTGAGTCAGTTGTGTATTACGACAAATGCACACTCGCGAGGAACAAAGAGAATCCACCAGAAGGGTTCATGTGCCCAGGTGGTCGGGAAGTGTTGGTCGAACACTACGATAGTTTTGTTGTTGCGGCAGAGAATCGCGAAGTCAACATAAATGGATAGTCCTGATTGTCCCTAGTGTATGTGCATGGCAAGAGTACTGTCATAGTAATTTCTTATGCCTACTTCCAACTGATTCACAACTTTTGTAAAGAGCCAATTTGTTACGTAGGTTCAATCAATTGAAAATTTTAGCTTCAAATTAGAGAGATTGATAATTCAACATTTCTCAATTAAGTTGAAAATAATTTCGTCCAAATTCTAGGAAACTTAGGACAAAAGCCTTAAAAAACTCAAGAAAAGAGGTGCAGACTTTGAACATTCTAATACATTCCCATTCTAGCTTCTCGTGAATCTTAATCTCCTAACTCATTTTTGCAGGTCTTGTGTTCACGAACTTCCTTCAATTAAAACTCCTGAAAACTTGAACAAGGTCCTTCAATCTTTGAGTTCCATCTCTCTCGATGGAACTATGGTACTAATATTCTAAAACCTCTCTAAATTACCTTCATTTGTTATTATTATTATTTTTTTCACATTTAACTTTGACATATTTTGCTTCTTTCCTAGGCTTATGGAGGTGACTTGGACTTCACAAGATAAGAATGATACGATGTCAAAGGAAAAAGTACGTACTACTTGAGAATTCCGTGATCTTCTGATACCAATTTGATAATACAAAAAGTGATAATACTAGGTTTTAGTTAATGGTTCTTAGGTTGTTAAGAGTTATAAATGTATGTATATTTGTAGATATTTATTAGTGATAAATACTTTAGAAAATGTACATCAAACGGTAGTTAAGAGTTGAACGACTTTTTTCTTTTTTCCTTCTCTAATTTTATATGGGGAAATTGATATGAATAGTTCATATTTGAGGCAAATGGACTTTTTTAGTTCACTTTTTTATAACGACTTTTGTAGTTCAAAATAATGACTTTTTTAGTTGCTTTTAGAGCGAGAAATAATAGTCATTCCGAAACTACTCTTCTGTCATTTTTCGCTTTGTTACTGGTAGTCACAATTTGTGACTGATTTTTTTTTGAACAGTTTGTTTTAAATCGTTACGAAAATTATGGATTTTTGTTACTCGTAGGCACAATTTGTGACTGATTTTTCGCTTTGAAGTCATAATTTTATAACTGATAATCACAGCTTCTATGACGCATTTTCTGGATATATTTTAGATTATTATATTATTCACAATTTTGAAATTGGTAGTCACAATGTTGTGATTGGTGGTCACAATTTGTTTTACATCATTACGAAGATTGTGAGTTTTTGTTACTGTTAGACGCAATTTGTGACTGATTTTTCGCTTTAAAGTCATAATTTTGTGACTGATGGTCACAACTTTTATGACGTCTTTTCCAGATATATTTTAAATTATTATGTTACTCACAATTTTGAAACTGGTAGTCACAATATTGTGATTGGTGGTCACAATTTGTTTTACATCGTTACGAATAATTAAGACAATTTATATGTAACTAATAGTCACACGTTTGTGACAGGTAGTAACAAAAGATAGAGAACATACTACTTAATTCATCTTGATTTACTTTGTCACATATAATTAGTCACACTATATATGTTCCACTAAATATTATTTATTCTCTTCATTGTTTCTAAGAAACTATTGACTAAATTAGAATTTAATAAATTATATCAATATTTCTTACAATATGTGCATATCATTCACCAAATTGGTGCCCACCTTACAAAATCAAAATAAGTATTCACATTGGCTAATAATAGTTTAATAATAACTGTTTAACAATGAAAAATGGTTAACAAGGCCATAATCCACACAAAATCTAATTTTCACATGAAAATCCATAATTTACAGATTAGTAGTCACAATGTGTGACTTTATGTCATAAAATATAGGTCACACAATCCATAACAGTGGTCAATATTTGTGATTTATAGTTATAAATGTTGTGACAATAACATATTTATGACTTCTTTCAATGGTTTAATAGTTTATAACAGTATTTAACAATGCTCTAAACTCACGACATCTATTTTTCACACAAAAAATCATGTCATCAAGATTAGTAGTATAAGACTGTAAGTCACACAATCTGTAGCAGCTATAGGTTTCTCATAATTCTAAAAAATATAAGATCTGATTTGTGACTATAACTCACAATGTGACAACTATACATTTTTTATTACAAGACACACATATTCACTACCAAAATACAATTACAAAAATGAAGTATGAATAAAGAAGCTCGGCTGTTTCTTTGAGCATATATATATATATATATATATATATATATAAATATTTAGACTAATTAGATCTTAGCATTTAAAATGAAGAACAAAAGCAAGAATACCCAGTTTTTCTTCTTCTTCTATATCATTTATCGCAAAACTGATTTTTTTTTCCCCCTTAGGAACCAAACAAAAAGTCAAAGAAAAGCAAGAAAAAAACATATAAAGGATTAAAGCAAAGAAAAAGCTTAAAAGAAAGCGCATATACAGGATTAAAGCAATAATGCAAATAAAAATGACTACAGCTTTTTATATCGAAAATTTCATTGAAAAACCAAATTAAGGCCATACGAAAATCTATAATATTAATCTTTTCTATATAGCCAAAAATAGAGAGATCTAGAATAGAGAAGACAACCCAAAAAAAGGATTAATAACAAAATAAGAATGAAGAAGATGAGTTAAGATGGATCGTCTCAGATCTGAAATCAGCTGGTGTAAAAGTGTACATCGACGTTCAAGATAGGAATGGCACAAACGGCGAAGAAGATGAAGGTGTGGACAGCTATGGCCTTGCCGTTGGTCCTCATGCTGCCAAACTCTATGGTCGGCTGTGTCCTCAAAGCTGAGTTTCCAGAGCAAAAAAAAAAAAAAAAAGTCTGGAAGCAGGTGATGGGTTGACGAATTGAAGGTTATTCACACTGAGGGTATTTTGGACTTTTTATTATGTGAAGAGTATTATAAATGTCATTATGAAAAAGTGAACTAAAAAGGTCCATTTGCCTCAAATATAAACTATACACGTCAATTTTCCTTTTATATGAGATAGTGGCGCCACCTCCAGTGCTTGGCCCAAATCTCTCCAAATGGGCTCCAATATTGGTATATCATAAATTTTAACGTGTTAGAGAAAATTACTTTGATAATCTTCAATAGATTATCTAAGAATTCCACGTGTATAATGCTTAAGCTATATCTAAGAATTTAAATAGATTTTATGAACTTCCTATTATCAAATAGATCAAGAGAGATGGAAAATACTTGAGCTAACGATGATATTATGGTTTGGGCTCCTCAATATAATGCATATTTCTTAGATTGAATTTGAAGATTAAAACGGGAGGTGGAAGAAGCTACATGATTAAAAAGTGCTAAAATCAACAAGGGTAGTCAGAAGTTTCAATTTTTTCAGTATATATATATATATTTTAAATAGTTAATAACTTGTCCTATTTTTCACCAGTAAAAAATTAATAATTCCCCTACAAGTCAAATGCCGATAGTACTCAATACAAAACATATCATTTCAAATTATGTTCTGACAAATTTATATTTAAAGCATTTACCAAATAGCAAGTTTAGATACACTTTTATTTTTTATTTTTTATTTAAATAAACAAAAATTTACAATTTTTTTGGAAAACATGCTTGATAACATTGTTTTTTTTTTCTTTTTTTTTTTTGAAGAAACATTGTTTTTGTTTTCTGTTTAAAAAAATTGTAAACAAAATTTTTAAAAATAATGGAAGTGAGAATCTTTCACTTCCAAAAATTTTTTTAAACAAAAAGTAAATCCAAAAAGTGGTATTTTTTAAAATAAAATTTAAGTAGTATTTTAGTAAATAAACCTTCAAAAGTGATATTTTTCTAAATAAAATTTTAGAAATTGTATTTTCATAGATGTATTTCTCCAAATAAATTTTTAAGTGATATTTTCTAAAAAAATTTAAAAAAATAGTATTTGTCTAATTAATTTTTATTATTGGTTATATTTTTTGTTTTCAAAAATTTATAAATGATTTGATGTGCTACTAAGTAAATTTTTAATTTTTAAAATTTAAAAAATAAATGGAATTTTTGTTTTTGTTTTCAATTTTTATAAACAAAAAATTGCCTGCGTATCCAAACATTTGTATGTCAACTTGTCCGACTGGATGAAAAAAAAAAGAAAAAAGAAAAACAGAGATAATCTTAGAGAAATTTAGGTGGATGACCAAAATTTTAAATTTGATTAAGTAGATGTCCACTTTTAAAATTTTATAGTTAAATGTTCAAATAGATATATTTTTTACACTTGGTAGATACACATATCTACTAATTTTAGTTACTGTTCTGAAATACACTGGGTATATAATTTTTTATACTTGGTATATAAAATTTTACATCTGGGATATATGCATATATACCGGACATTTTGCTATAACTTTTGACAAAGGGACCTTTACTGAAATTAGGCCCAAAATTTGGTCATATTTCTATAAACCCCATAATCCTATTCCCCGAGTCCCATATATATATATATATATGCTCTAAGTGTTTGGGTTTATATAAATATGACCAAATTTTGAGCTCAATTTAAATAAATATCCTTTTGTCAAATGTTATAGCGAAATATCCAGTATAAATATTTATATACAAAGTGTAAAATTTTATATACTAAATATAGTACATTTCAGTACAATAATGAAAATTGATAAATAATTAAACGTATTTACCAAATATAAAAATATATATACATAAATATTTAATTATAAAATTTAAAAAATAGACATCTACTTAATTAAATTTAAAATATTGCTGGTCCACCTAAATTTTTGCAGGTTAACAATCCCACAATACGTATATATAGCCATTAGCGAGAGAAAGAAATTCCAAAAAACCTAACTTAAAACCCAAAGCAAAACTCATGGCCAAATGTTCGTTGAAACGCTCGAATGAAGTACTCGTTGTTCTGGCTCTCCTAGCTCTGTTAATCTCCGCCGTGGCCGCCGGCATAGGAGGCGGTGGAGGAACCCGCTCTGGCGGCGGAGGAGGCGGCGCTATCGGTGGAAGCAGCGGCGGAGCTAGAGGTGGAGGAGGAGGACGCGGTGGGGGCGGCGGCGAAAAGGGGAGAGGCCGTTCACCGTCATCGTCGTCTTCATCTTCCCGAGGAGGTTCCACGGCATCACTTCCCTACATTCATACCTTTCCTTCGTCGTCAGGGCATTCGACTCGTTTGAATCCTTGCTATTATAATAACCCAATATTGTTCTTATTACGTGGGGCTTATTCGTTAATATGCAACCCTATTAGCTTAACCATAACAAGATCATATATTGGTTTTGCTCTGGCTATGGTTATGCTGCTGCTTTTCTTGCTTCACTTTTGGGATAATGAAGATCATATTGGTCCAAGTTATAATACTACTACTTTTCTTATGGTTCAGGTATATATGTGTATTTTAAGGTTCATATATGTATATATTGCGCGTTTGATTAATTATATGTGTATTAATTATGGTTCAGTTGTATGCGTATTATGGTCCATGTATATATTGTGTGTTTGATTTAAGAGAAGTCGCAAAAAGATTATTCATATATTTTATTTTTATGGGCTATTCACAGCTTGCCTTGTCTGGAAAGGCTACTGCAGATAAATCAAATGTACATAGTTTTCACCATCTACTCACAGGTCAAAATAAATTGTCTAGTATTCTTAAATCACTAGAAAATTGGCAGAGTTGGAAACTTCTGGTGCATCCATAATGACAATTTTTTATCTTTATTTTTATTTTTTAATTTTTTTTTTCTCTTCTACTGTGGATGCAGAAACAATATCTCTGCTTTTTCACATGTAAGTGATCAACAGTCTTCCCGCTTGTGCTTTTTATTGTTGTTTCAACTACTATGTAGCTTTTTGGGGCCTTCAATGGTATGGCTATAAGATTTAAATGTATGCATAAAACGACTTACTTAGTGTTTTAGTACACATTATGGTCTAGAGTGTGACTCAGCATGGACTATTATTATATATTTAACATCTTTTCTTGTTTGTTTATTGAAGAAATGTCACTTTTATTATTTACAATTTTGCTGATGGCCTTGATCATGAGCTACCTCAAAATTTTCTCACAGGTGCTTAATAAGCAAATCAGTGTTGAAGGACGCGAAGAGTGCTTTAAGCAACTTTCATTGGAAGAATGGGAAGGGCTTGACGTAGAGTCACTTGTCAATTTCAGTGCTAATAAACTTGAAGATAATTCCACATTGGTGATATATCTTTGCTCTAAAAGCTTTTTATGTTTTTATTAATAAATAACATGCCCTCTGTTCACAATAGATCAGTGACATTGGCCATCTATCTCGGTAGACCCCATATGCCCCATGTGGGCTCAACATAGATGGATAGTCCTGATTGTACATAGTGTATGTGCATAGCAAGAGTACTATAACAGTAAATTCTTACGCTACCTAACTGATTCACAACTTTTGTTATGTAGGCTGAATCAACTGAAAATTTTAGCTTCAAATTAAAGACATTTGTAATTCAATATTTCTCAAATGAAAACTATTTCATTCAAATTCTAGGAAACTTGAGACCAAAGCCTTTAAACTCAAGAAAAAAAGTGCAAACTTTGAACAATCTACATTCTCATACTTCTTGTTGCTGCTCGAGGTTGTCACAAACTTCCTTCAATTAAAACTTCTGAAAACTTGAACAAGGTTCTGGAATCTTTGAGTTCCATCTCTCTCGATGAAACTATGGTACCAATATTCTGAATTAAACCTCTCTAAGCGACCTTACCTTCATTTTGTTATTTATTTTTTCACATTTAACTTTGACATATTTTGCTTCTTTTATAGGCCGTGGAGGCCACTTGGACTTCAGAAAATGAGGATGATTAGATGTCAGAAGAGAAAGTACGTACTCTTTGAGAATTCCATCATCTTCTGAGATCAATATGATGTACAAAAAGTACTGATGATACTTGATTTTACTTTATGCTTCTTAGGTTATTGAGAGTTATATATGTCAATGTAGATGTCTATTAGTGATAATGTACATCAGACGGTATTAAAGAGTCGGAGACTTTTTTTTTCCCTTCTTTTTCTTCGTCTCGAATTTTATATAAGGTGGAGGCTGTAGCCACCTTCGATGCTTGGCCAAAATTCTCCGATTACCTTTATATAGTGCCCCGGTTGGTATTTTATAGATATTAACGTGTTAGAGAAAATTACTTTGATAATCTTGTCAAATCCACATGTACATTAATACTTAAGTTAGATTTAAGAATTTAAATAGATTTTATGATGAGTTTCCTATAATCAAATAATAGAAATGAGACAGAAAATACTTGAGATATTGGAGATAGTTTGGATTCCTCAATAACAGCTGTTTGGAAGAAACTGCATGTTTCTTAGATTGAGTTTGAAGATAGTTAAAATGGGAGATAGGAGAAGCTACATTGAAAAAGATAGTTAAAGAAGTTTAAAATCAATGTAATGTATTTATATAGGCTCAACATTATACTATGTTTGTATTTGAATGGATTAAGTCTTCAATTCTTTAGTAAAATGTCTATGTTTAAATTAAATAGTTTATAAAATGGATAATTTCCCTGCAAATCAATGTTAATATACAAAACACATCTTTTCAAATTATGTTTTGAAATGTCATTCAGTTAGATATAAGGGGTATTTATAAAATATATATTAAAGGCCTGATTGGATCGTGATTTGAAAACAACATTTTTAGATAGGATGATCTGCAAGTAAGAAAAATAAGAATTTGGAATCATAAAATCAGACTGAATACTAAACCAATCGGGCCTAAGTATGTTGCTATGTCAAATACTTTTGTTTTTAAGTCAAATTAAAATTGTCAAACTCTTTTGGATGAAAAGACAATAGGCTCCCATATATATATACATATATGGAGGACTTCTCAATTATTTCAATTTTTTTGTGACCATGAAATGATACTAAAAAAAATAGTGATAGCATTAAATTTTTTTGATGCTCATAAATAGTATTAAATTTTTTTGGCCAACCATCAAACTAATCACCACCGTAGGATATAGATCTAACGGCTTAAATCATTATAACCATTCATGGGTAAATATAGATCTAACGGCTTAAACCATTGTAACCATCCATGGGTAAATATTGTTATAACCATTTAAACCAAATCTATATATATATATATATAAATTCTAATCTAATAGGTATTTTTTTTTCATAGGTATTTTCTTTTAACCATTGGATTATTAATCTAATGGTTATTATAATTTAAGTAGTTAGAAAAAAAAAATATTCATTATTTAATAATTTTTTTCTCCACCTTTTACTATGAAAAGATTGTAATAATTTTTATTGGACAAAACAATATATATGACTAGGTAAAAAAAAAAAAAAAATCTAATAAATTAGTGCATATATATATATATACGCGCTCTAGCCTCTAGGTCTCAGTCCCCAAACATGCATACATATATATATATGCGGTCTCCAAAAAAGACCTCATAACTTAAAACCCAAGCAAAACAGAATGACGGCCAAGTGTTTGTCAAAACCCTTTAAAGAACTATTCATTGTTCTGGCTCTACTAGCTATATTGATCTCCGCCGTAGCCGGCAAACCAGTCGTTCGGAAAGGCGGTGGAGGCCATGCTGGTGGCGGAAGAGGCGGTCGCGGCAGTAGAGGTGGCGGAAGGGGGTCCGAGCATTCACCGCTGCCGTACTTTCACGGGCATTCGACTCCTCATCATATATCATCTTCGACTCGTTTGAATCCTTACTATTATAATTTCTATTATCCAATATTGGTCTTACGAGGGGCTTGTTCATTATTATGTGGCCATATTAGTTTCACAAGATCATATTTTAATGGTTTTGCTCTGGCTATAATTATGCTACTGGTTTTCTTGTTTCACTTTTGGGATAATGAAGATGAGCCCTCGAATACTAGTACTGGTCCAAGTTACACTAGCACTGTTATTATGGTTCAGGTATATATATCTCAGTGACAGAGCCTCTAAAATTTTTCAGAGGGAAAATTTAATGTTAAATTTAATTTTTTTTCCTCTTTTTTTTTTTGCTCTTTATATTTTTTTCCCGTCAAATTTACTTGTAATTGAGTAACATAATTTTTTTGAAAAAAATTGAGTAATATAATTGAGAACAATGTAAAAATGAATGAAACATAATTAGTCAATATATGGATATTATTTAAATGATATTTTAAAATGAGATTCAAAAATGTGGAAAAAATTAACTATTTAATAATAGTAGAAATAAAGTTTAAAAATTAATCATAAAATTCAATAAGGCAAATAAGGGGCATTATTGAATTTTTTATGAAATATGTGGATAAAAATTTTATTATTAAAATTTAAGGGGGCAAATGAAGGATTTAATTGAATATGTTTACAAATACTGAAGTAAAAATG
Source organism: Trema orientale (assembly GCA_002914845.1). NCBI lineage: Eukaryota > Viridiplantae > Streptophyta > Magnoliopsida > Rosales > Cannabaceae > Trema > Trema orientale. Next base: position 892,024 of record JXTC01000005.1, read on the forward strand.
AAAATTTCAAAAAGTTGAGGGACCATGTGTCCTGGGCCTAAGGTGGCTCTGTCTCTTTTTTTTTTTTTTTTGACTAATTACATGTGTCTGATTTAAGAGAAGTACCAAAAAGATTACCTTATTCATATATTTTGTTTTTATGGGCTATTTGCAGTTTGCCTTGTCCAGAAAGGCTAGTTCACTTAAACAAGCTCTTAATCGAATTTCCAAAACTTCAGATAAATCAAATGTACATGGTTTTCACCATCTACTCACAGGTCAAAATAAATTATGTACATATATGTATGATGTGTGTATTGGCAGAGTTGGAAATTAATTAAAGTTCCATGACAATTTTGTTTTTCCTCTTCTACTATGGATGCAGAAAACATATCAGTGCTACGGGAACATCATGATTACTGGAACTCTGGTTGTTCATATGTAAGTCACACTCACACATATATGTGTGTATATATATATATAATCTTCATTAGGCTGTATATTTATTTATTTCCTTCTGTTTGGATAATTTAAATTACTTCCGGTTTTTTTTTTTTGATTCCATACAAGGGTACCGTTATTATGGCTCTTCTACTTTTGATTATTGTTATTTGTTATATGCGTAGAATCATGAAATTTAAGGTTAACTATGTGTCTAATATCGTAGTTATTGATAGGAGCAAGAAAATATTCCAACAAAAACCTTTGAATGAATTTCTCTTTTCCGAGGAAAAAACCAACCAAGGGAGATAAAAGAGGACAACCAGCTGGAGGGTCAATTCAAGTACTATTATTGTAGCTTTTTGGCCTTCAGTTGTAGGCCATAAGTTTTAGATGTATATTCATATATAGGACTAATGTACCATGCACCCTATGTGACCCAGAATGGAATTTTTTTTTTTTTTATGCAGGGGGAATGGAATATATGTATGTACGTAATATATGCGTATATGTTTAAACTTTTTTTGTTTGTGTATTGATGAATATATGTATTTAAATACAACTTCGCTAATGGCCTTGATCATGAACTACTGCAAAATTTTCTCACAGGTGGACAAGCAGATCAGTGTTGAAGGAAGCGAAAAGTGCTTAAAGCAACTTTTATTGGAAGACTGGAAAAGAGTTGACAAAGAGTCACTTGTCAATTTCAAGTATAATAAACTCGAAGAAAATTCGGCAGTGGTAATATTTTCTCTCTAAAAGTTTTTTTTTTTGGGTTCCAATAATAATAACTATGTTAGCATTGGACACAGAACTGATGCATCTGTTATGTTAAGAGTCGTCCATCACAGTAGACCTTACATAATTAAGTCCAACTAAATAGTGGCTTCTGATTGCACATATATATGTGTTTCTGTATAACAATAGGTTTAACAATAATTTTTTATTACATATGATATATATCTAACTGATTTACAACTTTTTATAGAGCCCAATATTTGTCATTTCTTTTTTAATACCGGCATCACCTGAAAATTTTCTTCAAAAGAGATTAAGTCATTTCTAGACGGAAAACCTATTTCATCCAAACTTGGAAACTTGGGGGCAAAGAATCCTTAAAACTCATAAAAATAAATAAATAAGTAAAAGTGCAAACTTTGATCATACTTCATTCCTACTTCTCTTCCTTTGAATCTTAATCTCCGTACTCATTTTTTATAGGTGAAAATTCTCGTTGTCGCTCAAGGTGTTCACGAACTTCCTTCAATTATTACTCATGAAAGCTTGAACGAAGTCCTTCAATCTTTGAGTTCCATCTCTCTCGATGAAGCTGTGGTACCAATATTCTAAAATCTCTAAGCGACCTTACCTTTATATGTTATCTGTTTTTTCACATTTAACCTTCATGGACTCTATTTCCTTCCTAGGCCGTGGAGGTGACCTGGACTTTACAAGATAAGGATGGTGACATGATCTCAGAACAGAAAGTACAACTGCTGGAGAATTCATCTTCCGAGACCAATATGATTTAAACAAAGTGATAACACTAGGTTTTGATTAATGCTTCTTAAGTTGTTTAGACTTATATATATATATGGACTTCTCAGTGGTTACAATTTTTTTGTGACCATGAATGGATACTAAAAAAAGTAGTGATAGCACTAAATCTTTTTGATGGTAATAAATAGCATTAAATTTTTTTGGTCAACCATCAAACTAATCGCCACCGTAGGATATTAGATCTAACGGCTTAAACTATTGTAACCATCTATGGTTAAATATTGTTGTAACCATTTAAACCAAAACCCATATATATATATTATATGGGCACCACTATACATAGGTATTATTTTAGCTAATGAAAATTATTTGTACACATTTTTTATATTAAAAAGTAAGAAAGAGAAATAACATTAATAATGCACGTCTTTTTATGCATTTTATTATAGTCGTTAAATCAATACATAAGTAAAAGGAAAAAAAAAACAATTACCTAGTGATTGGCAACCATTATATATATACACGTATTTTATTTACCTATATAAAAACATCGGGTATTCCGTTATTTACCCATTTTATTTTATATTGTTAGATTTTAAATAGAAGATGACTATGGTGAGATTTTACTTGTACTAAAAAAATCTAATATATTTAGTGCTAATCTTAATATAGAAAGATGACTATGGTGAGATTTTACTTGTACTAAAAAAATCTAATATATTTAGTGCTAATCTTAATATAGAAACTATTTATTACTACAAACAATGGGCAACTTGTAACATGTATGGAATAAAACTGTTATTTAGTAGGGTCGTAATTTAAAATATACATAAAAAGTTATAACCATAAAATGTTAATCATATGTCTACTTTAGACAACGTTATTCAATAGGGTCCATAGTCTCTTCTTTCCTTTTTTTTTTTTTTGAAAAAAAAAATACATAGAAAAGGTCATATACGTTACATCACAGTATTCTTACTATTAGTATCTTATTGACATATGTATTTCATCCTAATATGGTTAGAAATTGTCGTTCATTCAAAATAATATCCCATATGAATCGTCAAATTTTACTAATTATCCGACATTTTAATATTTATATTTCTAACATAAAAATATCATAATTTGCTTTTATCGGTTTAGGATATAGTACTCAGGTCTACAAATATTATAACTAATCCGTAACTTTGATTTGATTTTTTAATACGTGATTTAACTTGTCAACTAGGGAGTCCGGGGTTAATAAGTTTAATTTTGATATAGTTTTCTTGTATAACTATTAAATAAATAGTTCATAACTCGTTGATAGAACTATAGACATATTCTTTGTGGAGCCTTTTTACTTTTCATTTGTACGGTAGATCTATTTTTATTTTTTAATCAGTGAAATATATATTACTTTGGGTTATTATAGATTTCCTTAATTACTTTGTATTCACCTTTTTTTTCCCCTAAAAATTTTATTTTATGGAGGAAAATACACTCATTCACTGAGATAAAAAAGAATAGCAGGTTAAAAAAAAATACACATTCATGGAGGAAAAAAAAAACCATTACAAGCTCCTCCATATACGTAAGATATTTATTATTGATAAAAGTACACTGAAGAAACTGTACATCAGACAATAGGTTTAGATGCCAGAAAAAAAAAAAAAAACCATGAATGCACTTTTTGTATGGTTTAAACTCTAGATTTTGAGTTTTGTAAAATTATACTTTCAAGTTTTAAATTCCCAAAAAATCATACTTTCTATGTCAATTTTAAGTGATTTATACTATTGAAAGACAAAATTGCCCTTCATATCCTTGTTAGCAAATGTCAAAACAAATGAAAAATTAATTAAACCAAAACAAAATGAGATAAAACTAAAAAAAAAAAAAAAAAAAAAACTTGTAGAGAGCGATGTTTATGAAAGAAATGCAAATTTTTTAATATGAGTAAACAAGAATAAGCAAACCTCAAATCAATAGTGTTTTATGAGGGTTAATTTGTCAAATCAGTAGTACACGAAGGTATGATTCTTTTAAAATTTGAAACTTAAAGCTATAATTTTACAAATTTAATTAGAATTTATAGGATTTAAATTGCAAAAAGTGCATGCTTCGTGACATTATTTTGCATCTAACTCTTAATATTATTTTTAGATATAGGCACCACTTGAAATTTTCAGCTTCAAAAAAGATTTTTTCTGAAGCTGAAAAACTATTTCCTCCAAACTAGAAAACTTGTAAGTCTTCATTCGAAAACTTGAACCGAGTATATACTGTGCATTGTCTATTGTTTTAAGTTTTTCTTTCAGTACTTGATTGACATTCTTGCTGAGTATTTGATCTTGCAATTAACATTATTCTTCACCAATTCTCACTTCTAGACTTCTAGTTCCTCCTCTGACTCCCCGATCGAAGTTCTAACTCATTTTTGCATATGAAAGTTCTAGTTGCCGCTCGAGGTGACTCCTATAAACTTGAACACGGGGTCCTGCAATCTTTGAGTTTCATCTCTATCATTGAGACTAGAGTACTAATATTCTAAAATCTCTTAAGTGTCCTTGCATTCATTGTTACGTAACTTTCACATTTATCAGACACATGTCCTTCTTTCATAGGCGTAGGCCGTGGAGGTGACTTGGACTTTACAAAATGAGGATGATACGATGTCAAAAGAGAAAGTACTACTGGGAATTCATTTTTGAGACCAATATTTGATATGCTCAAAATTGCTTGAGGTATACTAATTTGAGCTAGTAGAAGCAAGATTGCTATAGAGGGAAAAAACTTGTTGAGCCAAAATACTTCTCAGATTTTGAATAGAGTAGATGTTTAGGTGGAGATCTACGTAGTACTGGGATAAAAGAATTGTAGAATATAAATAAGGCCTTGTTTTTCAGGTCCAAAGCAATTTCATTTACTGACGATTACTCTCACGATTCAGCATTGTAAAATGAAAAACTCTAATGCACAGCCAGTTTTAAACTCATTCGATTGTGCTTGTATGATCTGTAACTCACCAAGACACATGTGGTACCTAGTAACTTGTGTAATTAACCACATAATTTGTATTAATAAACTAAGGCAAGTTTTGTACTTTTGTGAATAATACGACCTTTAAATACTTACTATGTTAGACTTACGCATGAAGTGACCCCAGGGCCCAGCCTGAGGTTGAAAGGTCATAAGATAATTCAATAGCCCAAAAATAGTGGTTGGGGACTGATGAATTATGACAAAAAACAGAGAACATTCAATGCAAAAGGTAGTTGTAGTGGTCACAATGCACTGCCCTTTGTACGGACACACTTTTGCTTTTGATGCTTTCTAGTATCAAATTCAACACGGGATGGCTGATTTGCTAAGAAAGAAAAGCCCTTTTTTTTTTTTTGGCTCAAAAACACGAACTAACCCTTTTCATTAAGAGTAGTAAAGGAATCTGTCTTCGTGTGATTCAACTATTTAGTTATAACCTTCCCATGACCCAACCTTTCCATGTAACCGGAAAAAAAAAAATACCATTTTCCATGAACCACATGCGGACACCGGTGCAAGCAAATGTCGTCATGGAAAAAGTTCAACTAAACGATAAAACTTAATAGTAGTATGATCCATGATTGGATCATGGGAAAAAGCACGAGAATACTATACATAACACAAGCACTTGTCACATGGTAACTGAGTGATTCACTAGTATGTATACCTTCCTCTTTTTATCTTTTTTCTTTTTCCTCTCTTGAATCAGCTTTTTGATTTTTGCTTATAACTTAGAAGAGCCCAATTTCAGGTTTGAAAGTTAGATAAGCTTCTATCTAACAAGCACATGAATCAATGTTAAGCCGCCTTACAAATTTCTTCTACATTTTTCTCTTACATATTTCTCCTACCTTTTCTCTTTTGATTTTTTATAACCGTTTTGTATGAAAAAAGAGTTGATAATTCCACTGCATGTGCGAGCCTGTAGGACTTGTACGGATAATTTAATATATGCTCTTCGCTTTGGGTATTGTGCCAAACATCACCTTCTTAATATCCGTACCAAGTTGACAAATTGGGCACGGAAGTAATCCCATGGAAGCACATTAGATCAGTCACACAAGATTGAACCAATCAAAAACTACAGGGTGGGCCATTCTACTTTTTCTGGAGCAAATTGAAGATAAAGTAGATTAACAGATTTGCTTGTTGGTCCACCGGTAACACTACAAAGATTTTGCACTAAAGTGTAAAGGGTCGGCTAGTTTGGCCTCATTGACACGAGGCATGAAGCGAGTGAAGCCAGATAAGTGACAACTATGGGATAAAGAGTGGGAGGATTTGAATGTAGCCCACAACAATATAGATCGGCGTGCGTGTAAAAGTTGGCCCAGACGCTTCTTTCAAAGCTTGTTATGGTCACATATACAAAGATCACATTAAATGACAAAGAAATAAAGTAAAACAACTTCTCACCTTTTATTGGCCAGCCAGTACTGACAGACTGCGGTGTCAAATTATTCAAACCACCCGCGGAATCTGCAGTTACCAGAGAGAAAATTCACTCGCTTTGAAAAGTGAAAAAAAGGGGTCTCTAAGAAAAAAAGGAAGTCTTATTGATTTTTACGTTGAGTTGATAATGTACAATGTACCTAAAGTATAACTAGGAAGTAGAAGAGAACCCATCCAGGTTGAACCTGCTGCTCTAAAAAGTTACTTAATGCTTCTATAATGTCCATCACCTTGGACCTTGGTTGGAAATTTAGGGAAAGAGTAAGATGAGTTTTTTGTTGTTTAAACATCTATAGCATCAACTGGAAGAGAAGTTGCTCTAAGAAGAGGTTGTGGAAGCAAAGCTCCAGTGTAGAAACTCTTTGCCGTGAATATTTGATCTGGACTACATGAACCCTTCATTGCCTCCAAACTTGGGACATTTTGGTTATCCAAATTGGCACATTTGCTTTCAGCCTCAACTAGACAAGTTGAACCAAAATGGTATACAGAGGAGGAAGATTTCAGGGGAGGTCTTTTGTTTTCTTTGCTCAGCTGGGTTGAGACTGAAGACACTGATCCTCCGTTGTTGTCTTCCTTGTGTTCTAAGTTATCAGAACTTAGTGCTACGCTTGATCGCTTATGCTTAACTCTTAGCTGTTGGTTTTTGAGCTCCCTCAACTGCATTTGATATTTGGCTTTAAGCCATCTTAGCTCTTGTCTAATATCATTTTCATAATCATCAAAAGAAGCAGGACTAGAGTCATGATTTGTCGATGAGCCAAAATTTCCAGCATTAGACTCGCTTTGGTTGTCCATAATTATAATTTTCTCTTCTTTTCCACAGTTTGACAGGTTCAATGATTTATCCCCTTCGTCGCAGTAGATATCTCTCGACCCCTGTGAACTTAATTCTGGTCCGTCTCTCTGTGCCCAAATATCAGCGTAATGAATACCATCAGAGTGGCAGGATGGTTTGGGGGCGCCCTCTGTAAGGCATTGTTCTGACCCCTCAACTTGGTAGGTAATTTCTTCGAATCGGCCATGAATGGCTGCACAGCCATGTTTAGAACACTGAAGAACTTGAAGGTTTTTGGCACCTGAATTATCTGATGTTACATAATCCAACATGGAACCATTTGGATCACAAGAGTGACAGAAGCTTGTAGTTGAGCAATGCTGGTTTTCCTCTAATGCCGATCCCCTCTTCCACTCTGGTACCAAAGTAAGTATTTCACTATCTATCATGTCTGCTATTTTTGTCACATCTTGGTCTGTGATATCTAGCTCGTCAACCATTTCATTAGCAACGCTCAATGCAGTATCGATCTCGGTATCGAAAGGGAAATAGATGTTTCGAATTCGACCTGCACAAATGAATTAATAATGTTACTTGACTTCAGTTTTAACGTTCAATTTCATTCACAGTTCAAACTATAAAACAAGAAAAACAAAGAATATGTGTATGACTGACCCTCCTTATCTGCAATTCTGAGCCTTAAAAAGATGCCTTCATCGTCATCTTGCCTCCCTTTGATTGTGAGGTCGAAATCTCCCAAATGCTCATCCTCTTGACATGTGAAGAGATCGATATCACTCGTTTCGTACTCAACAGGATGACATTCCAAGTCATTTTTGGGTTCATTGCCAAGGTAATAGCCGTAACCATTGTTCAAATATCTGTTACTGTGATGAATACCATAATGAGGTTGACTTAAGAAAGGGCCTACATCATCAAAGTCAGTTTCGTACTCTAATGACCTCAAATCATATCCATAATCATCAATTTGGAGAAAAGGGTCTTTCAAAAGCTCTCCAGCGGTAAGCCTACAAGATACAGTTGCTAAGCATTTCTCAACGAAATTTCTCACCTCTGGATCTTTTACTTTGTACAAAGCTTCTGGTTTTTTCCCCTAGATGAAAAATGAAACAAGAAAATCAACTACTGGAGAACAAAATCGATGCTTGAAAGAAAGATTTGAGAGTTTTAGAGTCCCTACTGAGATAACTTTCTTGTAAATCTGAGCAGGGTGTGTGCATTCACTGTATGGATATTCAAAGGTAACCATCTCCAAAATGCACATCCCAAAAGCATATATGTCTACTAATTCATTGTATTCCTCTTCATACACTTCTGGAGCCATGAATTCTGGTGTTCCTGGGGAAGTTCATGAAGAAAAACAAAAAATCAATCTCAGATGCTAAATAGCACAATAGAATCAAACAGTTTTAAATGTAATCAAGCTTTCTATAAAATAAGAAATCATTAGTAAGTGACACTGACCAACGCAACGAGCAGCATGCGATTTTCGCAGAATAGCAGCAAGGCCAAGATCGCCAATCTTGACTTCCCCTTGGTTTCCGTTGATAAAAATATTGTCACACTTGAGATCTCTGTGGATCACAGGGGGGTTACGGCTGTGAAGATAGAGAAGCCCTCTCAGAATCTGCTTACACCAATGCTTAACCGCTCTTATATTAACTCTCCTGTGTTTTAGCCTATACCTATCCAATGAAAATTGAAAAGCAATACCCAGATTAAAAAAAGTATACTTTCAAAAGTTCTGATCATAAGATTGAGAAGATAGGAAAAGAAGTGAGGACTCTTACTGTCTCAAAGTGCCAGAGGTAAACATCTCAGTGACAAAGTTAATATTTCTGTTAGCAGTATCAACCCAAGAAGTGTAGAACTTCATTATATTCTTATGTTTTAAGGTTTTGAGCAGATGAATTTCACAGTAGAGCCTCTCAAGATCTTCAGGATTTTGCAAAAAGTCATAGAGCTTCACTTGGTTCCATGCTACTTCAATCCCTTCATATTCATCAAAGGCTCTATAGCTGTAACAACCAACACAGCCAAATGCATAAAACTTGCTACTTTAATTTTAAAAAAATAATATAAAATAAAACAGACCAGGGTCCAAAAAAAAAAAAAAAAATCAAGTGTTTTTATAAATTTGGAAAGGAAATGTAGAAGGGTAGGAGAAGAGAGGTTCATACACTGTCTTTGATGCCCCTTTACCAAGAATCTCATTGTACTGCAGACAAAAACAGAAAAGATTAAACTTTGGAAAACAAGTTAAAAACAGGTCTAAAAATAAATATAAAGCACCAAAAAGGAAATGAAAGAGAAAGAAACAAGTAAGAAAGCGTGGTTACTCTTCCATATCTTCCAGTAGGATCAACTTCAACAAACTCAGAGTAATCTTGTTCTGAAATCCCATTCATTCCTTTTTTTTTTTTCCTTTTCTTTTTCTTTCTATGCTTGGTCAATCCTTTATTTTTAAGTTATAAAAACCCAGAAGTGTTTTCTATTTATGTTATATCAAAGTGTGTTTGAGAGAGAGAGAGAGAGATTAATTGACAATTACTGAAAAAAAGAGAGAAATGGGAGGAGGAAGAGGAAAACAGATGGAGCTATAGCTTTGGAGAGTTCATCAAGAGGACAAAATTAATTGACAATTACTGAGGAGACTCAGAGACAAGTAGACAACGATGCAAAGATTTTCACAAGGTTAGGGGATAGTCCCCCCTGCCCCTACCCCACCTTAACCTGACAAAACCACCTCTCTCTTTCACTCTCTTCATTTTCCATCTCATCACGAGCTGTTAAACCAACCACAACTCTCTCTCTCTCTCTCCTCAGGCCTTTGCCAACAGCTTGCAAGACTTGGACCAACCAACCACAACTCTCTCCTCTCTCTTCTGTCTTTTCTTTTTATATCAATATAAATAAAGTTCAATATTTTATGTGGTTCTGTGGAACTAGTCACTAGTGGCTATGCGAAGATGCATTACATTTCGGGTAAGTATATTTTTGCGTCGACAATATCTTATTAGAGTAATCTATAATGGACTACACATTCAATACTTAAAGTTGAAGCCAAAAATTAATCTAAACAAATAAATAAAAGATGGAGGGCATGCTTAGGCCCGTATGAACTTCTTTTAACAACGTGGTGCTGTTTTTTGTTTTCTTGAGCACTTTTTTTTTTTTTCCATTCTTCTTAAATAAATATATACATATAGGTTGCTAATCCGGTAGGTATTTTTTTTTTTACCTATGTGTAGGTATTTTTTTTCTAGCTGTTGGATCATTATCTAACAATGATCTAACGGCTAAAATGAAATGCATGAAAAGACGTGCATTATTAATGCTTTTTCTCTCTTCTATTTTTTAATATAAAAAAATGTGTAAAATTTTTTTTCATTGGCCCAATTGATACCTATGCATAGGTAAAAAAAAAAATACCTACTGGATTGGTGCCCATATATATATATGTATATATATATAGAGTATACCATAGAAGAAAAGACTTGTGATATTAATTGGACTAGCATAGTAAGAGAGATGTTAGAAGACCCAATTTCTTTGAGAATGAGACAAGTATTTATCAATGACTCACTTATGCTTAATTTTGATTTATACATGCATAAGTAAAGTTTTAGATTTCTGACAAGGTATCAAGAACAATAAAAATTGAAACACTATCCGACAATTGTACATATTAAGGGATCAGGTGCCGGCATGGTGGTTTGGGTGTCAGTTTTTATTTCTATTTTTTCTTTTACGAGGATATGTCTCTACGTCCATCTATAGTTGAAGAGCCTTATTAATAAACAAGTGAATACTCATACACATACACATGCACATATGTTAGGTATAATGGTATCTAGTTGCAATGTCTAAGTACACATTATCCTTACCAAAACCAAAAAAGATAAAAAAAAATCCACCAAACTGAAATGAAATGAAAATGTCATCCTTAACATACCAAATTATAAAAAATGATGTAGTACGTTTATCAAGACAAAGAGACACGTCGTTCTGGCATAGTTGCATGTCCAACCAATATTCAGGCCATATCGAGCCAAGTTAGGACAATGTCCTATACACGCATGAATATCTCTTGTCGTTCTGATCATCAGTTTGCCTAATTGGCTTAATGGCTTTCCATTTTTGCCAGTCCAATTATAATTGGTTTTTTCTTTTGTTGTTAAACAAAGAATAAAAGAAAATTGAAAGTGAGACATATAACTGATTTTTTTTTTCCCCCCTGTCAACAAGATATTAATGGCTCGCGAATCAAATTAAAATTGTTATTTGAAGCCTTTTATTTTTTATTTTTTTGGTAACACAATAGGGGAACATGATAGATTAACACTTGGTTAGGTGAAATTTGTTTGGACTCTAACATAAGAGGTCAAGTCAATAATTGTACACAGAACCTTGTTGGTTAGTCTTTTATATATGTGTGCATATATATATATATATATACATATGGGATAAACTGAAAAAAAAAAAAATCATGAAATTTGGGTGTTCTATAATTTAAATCTTTAAATTTGAACTCAGCAAAATTTGCAAATCATGAAGTTTGTGTGTTCTGCAAAATAAAATTATTAGATTAAAAATTTGCGAAAATTGATACCTTACAATTTGTTGACTATTTTTAGTAACAAAAATACAATAATATTCTTCATTAAAATTAATTAAACTTTATTATTTTTCTTAATTTTGCTGGTATTATTATTTTTTACTAGTTAAAGTTATTTAAAAAGTCAATTAAAGATATCAATTTTCATTTCTTAATTTTAAATATTATTTTGCAGAGTCCAAACTTTAGGGTTTAAATTGCATAATACCCAAATCTCAGGTATTATTTTACAGTTTATTATATATATCAAAAAAAATTATATATTAAAAAAATGCCTAATAAAGACGGTCTTATATTAGTTAATGAAAAAAAGACGGTCTTATTTTTTGTTAATTATTTTGGCACCATCTTCTTCTTCTTTTTCTTTTTTTTTTTTTAATTTTTTTGAGTGGGGTGCCATCTTTTATTTTTAATAAACACATAGAACTTTCTTTAGTTTTTAATAATTATTTTTTTTATTCAAGTAGGCTTCGATTTTTAAAGATAAAAAATTTCGTTCATCTGCATGTTCTTAAATCATTTTAACATCTTCTTTTGTCATTTTAATCAAATCAAACCTTAAATTGCTTAACCAATTGGTTCCTTCAAAGTCTATTCTCATATGTTTAATTAACAAGATCTTTGAAACAAAGGAAATAGCAAGTATTTTTACATAGAGAAGCAAACTGCTGCAGAGATCTAGAGAGAGAGATGCATGGCATTGGCATATTGTATAATGACACAAGTTAAGAATTGTCATTAAGGCTGATGACAAAGCAACTGCCTCGGATACTCAAAACCAACAAACTTGATTGGAAGGTTACATATGATCATGTGCACCTACCTACCTAAGATTATAATTAATCAAAGATTTTACGCGTACAAGAATGAATCACTAAAGCCAAGAGGACTTATATTCACACCGACCCTCCCTAAGGAATATTACTGAGATAATATTCTTTTCTTTTTTTTTTTTTTTTGAAAATGAACTGAGATAATATAGTTTACGGAAAAACACATGTTTTAGAATCAATGGACTGACAAACACAAAAACAAAACAAAAGCCTGAGAAATTTTTATTTTTTATTTTTTAAAAGAACATATCGGGGAAGAACCAACGACCTGTCGTTTTATTGACAAAGTTACTCTAATAAGCACAATATTCCAGACGCCCTGTAATGTAGAGTACATGAAAACATGACCGAAAGATTAAGAATTGTATAGAACCAAATTGTCAAAAGGGTTTTAGACCTCTGATCACTTTGCTACATCTCTCACGCAATTTTTTTTTTTTTTTTTTCAATGCAAATGCTATTTCATTATTACAATTTGGGAATGAGTAATTGGCGCAACTCGTCCATAAACTTTTCAAAATATGACATTTTGGTTGTTGGGAAAAAGAAATAAACTAAATTTGTTTCGAATTTATTTTTTAAATGATAATTTAGAGACAAAATTTTCTTTTGTACATCACGTACTCAATTTGAAAACATAAAATTGAATCCCTCAAAAAAAGAAAAAGAAAACATAAAATTGAAAAACAAAAAGTGAAAAAAGAAAAAAAAAATATAAACTTTAGTGCTTGTTTGGATTCATGTTTTCTGTTTTTTTTAAACAAAAAAAATAATTTTTTTTGAAAGTTTGCTTGTCAACCTTGTTTTTTTTTAATAAAAAAATTATTACAAAAAATTTTAAAAAAAGTGGTAACAAAAAATTTCTAATACATTTATTTTTTAAAACAAATTTAAAAAACAAAAAAAAAAAACAAATATTTGTACACAAGTATTTTAAAAAAAATAAAATAAAATGAGGCTTAACTAATGACATCTACTTATAGTCTTATATATATGTATATACGAATATAAGTCTATATAACTTTCTCAATTATTATTTGTACTTTTTTATTTTTGAAAACAAGCGTGAAATCAAATTTGCCAAATATGTTAAACAAAAAAACTAGAAATGAATCTAAATAAACTCTTAATATTTACCTTCGTATAACTTTCTTAATAAGTGAAAATAAGGCAAAACACCGTATTTTAAACAAAAAAAAGTGGAGATATATGGTGGCCTTAATTAATTGTTATTGTATTATTTTTTAGAAAAATACCATTTTTAAAAAAAATAAAAATGGGTTTGCCATTGTGAAAGGCCCTTTAAAGAGACGACATGAGCTGAGACTTTCCTAGGAAACAATAGAGATCAAATACTGGGAGGAAACAATAGAGATCGAATCCTCCTACTGACAACAAATTATTCATATGATGGTGATTCCCCCTTAGAAGCAGAACTCTGCGCCATTGCCACTGAATTTGCTTTGAGAAAATGTCTTGATCACAATTGAAGGGAAATCGGCCTCTCTTCTGATGACACACGAGAGGCAGCCTCCCTCCGCTCTAAATTCAAAGCATTGCCCGGTCTGGTCTCTCTCGCACCTCCTGCTTTTCATTTCTTGGGTTCCCAAAGAGAGAATAATAGATAGAGGGTGCCCATGTTTTGGCTACCTGGGCCATCAAGTCTCGGCTCTCGGGTCCCCTTGCTTTTTGGGAGGTTACCCCCATCCCCATGTGATAACCACTTTGTTTTCTTCCCTTTGAATAAAATCTCCACTTCCCCAGCAAACAAAAAAAGAATACAAATATATATATATATATATATATATCATTCATCCAGGTACTCCAGACTCCAGAATATCTGGCAAAAAGAGTAGAAAGTAAACGAACCAAAAGACCTTTAAGCCAACAAAAATAAAAAAATAAAAAAAGAAATCCAAAACGAAAAGAGAAGAAACAAAACAGAGTTAGGTAGATATAACAGTACCACTACCTAGTTTTGATTAATGATCTTAGACAATTCAATTAGAGAAGCAAGTTTTAATATTTAGAGCACCAATATGCTAGCATATTACAAAGTTGTTCGTTTCCTACTTGCCTTTAAAAGAGTGACGCAACCTAAATTGAAATGGAGGTAGTACTGCATGAATTCACATATATAATCAATTACTAATGAATACTTAGTTATCCTTTCAAAAAAAAAAAAAAAACAAACAATACTTAGTTTGTTGAGTTTTTTTTTTTTTTTTTTTTAGTGATTGAATTAAACACTTCGTCATGCTACTAAAGGGAATAATTCAGGGAAAATTATAATTTATATGGTAAAGTTTAAAAAAATGATAAATCTCAGAATTATTTGGAAAAAATATTATTTTAGAAATATTTAGAAAAATGTCACTTTTTACTAATTGATGAGGTACTTAAGATAGTTGGTTAAGTTATCTGAGGTAATCAGACAAGTTACCTAAAGTAATTTAATAAATTTATTAATTACTTTGAGAAATTTTAAATAATAATTTTTAAAAGTAATATTTTTTTAAGTAATTTTACAAAATGGTACATTTATAAATGAATCTAGAATTTTTCAAAAGTTCCAGCTTATCCACCTAATTTTTTCTTGGGCCATATAGAAATATGACCAAATTTTGGGCCCAATTTAAGTAAATGTCCCTTTGTCAAATGCTATAGTAAAATGTCCGGTATATATATGCTTATATACCAAGTATAAAAAAGTATATACCTAGTACATTTCAGTACAGTAATTAAAATTGATAGATATGTTTATCTATCAAGTGTAAAAATATATATACCTAGATATTTAGCTATGAAATTTAAAAAATGGACATCTACTTAATCAAATTTAAAATATTGGTCATCCACCTAAATTTCTTTTTTCTCTTTTTCATATTATGGGCTTAAAATTTTGTAAAAACATGTTAAAGGACCCCAAAAAAAATGAAAAAGCAAAATGAAAAAAAAAAGGTAATGCTTCAAATTGAGATATGTGATTTAACAAATTAGTTAGTTTCAATACTCTAATTAATAGTTTTTTTCTGATTAATTATAAGAAGCAGATGACGACTAAAATTGCTTCTTTTAATTGTGAATGCTACTTTTGACTGTCATCCGTTTTGTACAATTTTTTTCAAAAAAAAAAAAAAAAGGATGAAAAATCCATGGCAAAAATTGTAAAGATGAGAATGATCATATTATCCAAATAATCAGTTGCCATTGTGAGTTCTTTCAAACCAAACAACACTAATTGCGTTAAAAAAAAAAAAAAAGGAATAAAATAGAAGGTGCCCCTATCTTTCTGATAATAACAACAACAATAAAGACAAGAACATAAAACAACAAGGAACAAGGAAAAAGAAACTTCCTAGTGTTTTCATAATGCCAGTTGTCGCAGCAACCTTACAAACACTGGGACCGAAATTCACAAACAAGTTCCAGGTATTTTCTAATTATTCATGTGAATGAAATAAATTGACAAATATAAAATGCCTTTTTCTTCAAAAGAAAAATAAATAAATTAATTAGTTAAACAGTGGAGGCAGTTCTATAAATAGCATGAAGCGCCAAACTATGACCAAACTTAAAAAAGGAAAATGGTTACATATTTGTTATTCCTTCAAAGAGAAGAGCCAATGAATTGGTCCTAAAGTGCCAACCGCACTAGTTGACCCGTAACCATATGTTACATCCATATCAGATAACAAAATTCTTTCTGTGTTTCTTCAGCTGGATTTCCAAGTTGAGAAATATGGAAAATGGTAGTTTGAGCTCAGGTAATTGTAGGCCGACGATCATGGTCACCAACGACGATGGAATCGACGCGCCAGGTTTGCTAGCTCTGGTTCATGCTCTTGTCTCCACTGGTGGCTATGTTGTTCAAGTCTGTGCCCCTGACTCGTGAGTTATTCCCTCTCATATAAATTTTCTTACTTGCACATAAAGACAAGTTAGTCTAACCGCTTTTTAGCTGAAGATTTTGTGTGACTTCTAGTTCTCTACCCCCACTTAAAGGACAGAGTTATGATTTATATCTAGAATGAATTTAGATCTATGTGCAAGAATGCACAAAATAAAAGACACAAGTATTTGACACGGTTTAGCTAATATATTGGCTCTGTTCTCAGGAGACTGTTTCACTAAAAAAACAAAAGTACACTCAATTTTATCTACTAAAAATCCCTAAGAACTCATAATTACAATCAAAGTTTTCATTAACCCGAAAATCTCAAGAGCCCATATTTTCATTGTCAGTTTTCGCTTATCCCAAAAACAACGAGAGCGCTCTCATCGACTAACATTGCTTTCCTCTGGGCTTCTTCTCTCATAATTTGATCAAGTACAAGGCCTACTTATAGAGCTTTAGAATAGACTAGTCCCAATAGAAACAAGAATACTACTCCCTGCATGTACATATTCTTCAAGTTTTAGAATTCCCCAACTATCATAGTCTCACAAAATCTCTCCCTAATTTCAAGTAACATTTTCCTAGTTGAATAAGGTAACTTTAACTAATAGCCACGAGCAACAAAGATTGACACAACAGATTTTGAGCCTAAGAAAAATAGAACTTGAAATGATAATTTTGCTTTTGAATTATTTACAGGGAAATGTCAGCTGTTAGTCATTGCACTTATCGTCATCCTCTTGTTGTCAAGCAAGTAAAAGTTGAAGGAGCAACAGCTTTTTCAGTTTCTGGTTTGTTCAACTCCTCTGTTTAGTGCATTTGCATTTTTGAACTTCCTTTTTTTTCCCCCAACCCTCATGGCAATCTTGGCTTTGACTCATCAAATTTTAGAACAATGGCCTATAATATTTTCTATACGTTTGTAATACTCAAATAGCAATTTTTCTAAGGGGGGAAATAGTGGAATTTAGCAAGGTGATCATTGTTCTAAAGACCCTTTTGTGACTTAAGATTATTTCATATGATATTTTTTTCTTTCAAGTGCCTCCTTTCATTTTTTTTTTTCATTTTTAAATTTTTTATTTTTGCAGGAACCCCTGTAGATTGTGTTTCTTTGGGAGTCTCCAAAGCTCTATTTCCTTCAGTTCCTGATCTGGTACCTTCTTGATTTCCATTGTAGTTGAGGAGTATAGTATTTCGTTTTTCTCCTAACATACTTCATTTTGAGAATTTTGTTGAAAATTTGTGGAACCACTAAGAAATAGTCTCGTTTCCTCAAGTCATACTGAATACTACCGATGACACAACTAAAGTTCAGATATTCAAAGCTATTCTCACTATGGAGATCTCTGTCTGCAAATTATGGTGCCTGCCTTGACTAAATCTATTTCTAGTTACTAATGTTGTAATTATATTTACACACAGGTAATCAGTGGCATAAACCGGGGTAACAACTGCGGATATAACATGTTCGTAAATTTTTATGTATCTTTGCATTATCATTTAGAATTCCTTGAACAAATCCAATTAGGATTCTCTGAAGAAGTATCACTCACTATTTTCTCAAAAAAAGCTCAATTATGTCCTACAATTCCCTTAAAGTTTGTAAAACAGGCTGCAGTTGCCATTGACAATAGATAAGCCAATTCTTAATCACTATCATTAGGTCTCTAACCTCAGGATTTTCAAAGTTTCTTTTTTCAAACTATGGGAAAGATTTAGGACCAGTTTGATAGAGCTGTAGATTATAAGGGAAATACTTTTAGCTATACTAAGGGAAACATCTGCTGCAGCGTAAAGTAGTTAAGTGTTTTGTTAAAATATATTTTTAATATATTATAACTTAGAAAAACTATATTAAAGTATTTGGTAAACTGTGTGGTTGAGTAGTTGTACCAATATAAAATTATCAAAATAGAAATCATTGTACAATTATGCATAATTTGGAAAGAGCTTATTAATATTTTGTATAATTATGCATATTTTTTACATACTAACATATATATATATATATATATTGTTTACAAAATTTTTTTTCATACATTAACTTTTTTCAAAAATTTTAATAAGAAAATAAAAGCTGGTAAATTTACAAGATATTGGTTAGTTTAGTTGGTATTTGAAAATTTTTGTAGAAGTATTTTTGTCCATCTAAAATGTTCATTAAAGGGAATTGATAGCTTCCCGTTCAATCTAAAAACCAAAACTATCTTCAGGTAATTTCAGCTTTTCTAAAATCAGTTTTTTGAGTTTTATCAAATACATTTGAGCCCACAGATTGATGAGAAAGTGCTTTTAACTTCTTCAAAAGCTTAACCAAATTGGGCCTAGAACATCAATAGTAGTTTAGTATTTTCAGGACTCTCAGAACATCACTAGTAAGTCTATTTTGCAGTCTCATAAGTTGTTTTAGATAGCTATGCTTGATCCAAATATGTATTTGTTCAATTTTTTAACTGGTTTTGTTGGCTTGATCACTGACTATGTTCCTTTGTTTATATGCAGTGTATACTCGGGTACTGTTGCTGGTGCTCGGGAGGCGTTTCTTGATGGAGTACCTTCTATCTCTGTATCTTACCATTGGTAGGTGCAGATAACATGTTCCTGCCAGGAACTGCTATGTCTTATTGATCATTCAAGAAGTCTGTTCTTTTATTGATCATTCCATCTCAAATTCTCAGAGTCTAATTTCAGGATTTCAGGTAAGAGCCAAGCCAATGACTATTTGCTCTCGGCTAAGGCTTGCTTGCCTATCATTAACACACTACTGGTGGAGATCAAGAATCAAACTTATCCGAATGATTGTTTTCTGAATATCGATTTTCCAACAGATATTGCTAATCATAAGGTATGCATGAACAGATTATGGAGAGATAACACTACTAAATGTCACCTTTGTTGAAAACTAGATTGGAACAGCCAAATTATCTATAGAAGAGTATTTAAAATGCCTATGTTTGTCAGATTAGCTTTGTTTCACAAACTTTTGGTTTTAAAATGCCTATGGTTTTAATTAATTTTATGGTCTGTTTTGCCTTTAAAGGGGTATAAGCTGACTAAACAGGGAAAAAGTAGAGCCAGATTGGGATGGAAGCAAATTTCCTGTGGCATACAAAGAGAAAAATTGTTATCGAAAGTATTCGAAGAAAATCATATACCAATTACTTCTGCAGAACATCTGTTGTTCCAAAGACAAGTGAGTCTTCTTTTTTTTTTTTTTTTTGGTTTTTCCCTCTCGTTTGAGCATCTTTAGGTAAACTGGAAAACTATTGTTGCATGTAAAAGAGAATTACGTAGTGTTCTAACGACCCTACGAATGCATATCTTTTTCCCCTTTTGCAGCATTCGAATTATCAATCGAATGAGGATAATGATGATGATACAGATAAGAAGTCTCTGCGAGAAGGCTATGTGGGTTTCTTCTCTTTAGCATTATTTTAACAGAGGACTTAGGCTTATGAGACTTGCAATGATAGTTTGGATTTATTTTCAGATTACTGTCACTCCTCTTGGCGCCCTCTCTCGTGCTGATGAATATAGCCATAACTACTTCAAAGATTGGCTGCCAAATTCCAGCTGACAACTTCTCTTCATCAGCCTTCGGATGCCATAACCAAAGGCCGACAAATTTGTTTTGACTAAACAGTCATATCAGTACCTACTTTGCTGCCATTTAATTCCATGGAAATTTTATGTACCAAGATCAATGTACTTTTTGTCATTTAAGAGAAAACTAGGGACACCACCGGAGACTTACAATTTTTCTGGTTTGATGCCGAACGCGTCTTTCCTTCATGTCATTTTGAACACCAATTTATAACAACTATAAATAAAGGATGTGCACTTCCTGCGAGAACTTGAGAACTAAAAGTAGGGAGAAACAAGGAGTAAAAGAATGGAGATGAAACTGAACAGAGGAAAACAGAGGAGAGAAAACAGGGGAAAGCAGAGAAAAGCAGGCAGAAAATGAGGCCGGCAAAATTTGCTTCATCTGATTTCAGGCAAGAGAATAGCCAGCTTCCAAATAGCTGAAACAGTCAATATCTCCTATGCTTTTCTGATCTAAAACAAAAAAAAAAAAAAAATCATTAATATTTAAGTAATGCTTTTGAAGGACATTCGAGTTTGTGACAAATAAATGGAAAATAATACACCTTCTTTCCTCTCAAAAAGCTGAAGAAAGCACCAGAGTAGGTGAAGTGATGAGTGTTTATAAAAAAAGTAGTTACTTTCACGAATGTGGCTTTGATAACTGTTTTCATTTGATTCTCGGATTCGACTTCGAATTGGTCCAATTATTTAACCAAATTGAGTACATGACCTGCCCATTGTTGGGGGGAAAAAAAATGAGAAGTCAAAGGAAGACTAGTATTGATAATAAAATTGGCAAACAAATTCGAGGTACCTTCCACGGTCTAAATAATTATGTCAGTTCATTAAATTGACAACCAAAAAGATGGAGATTTTTCTTTCAAAGGAAAAAAAAAAAAAAAAGATGGAGATTTTTGTCTCCCAAAATTATTGAAAAAAAAAACATATGATATATTAATAGATGATCATTTTCCAATTAAGAATTAGTATTAGTTAGCCTAGTCAACAGTGAGCCACTAAACTGGTCCTCCTACGCTAAGGACTCTTATTGGTGTCTAAACTATTCCACAAAGCATATAAATATAATATAGTCCCTCACTGTTTCCGCAGTGGACATAATAATTCAATACAATATTAACTCTCTCTTTCTTAAGCTCCGTCGATTTACAACGTAAGATATGGAAACTGATAGTTTGAAATCCAGCGCTAAAGTACCGGCGACGATCCTGGTGACCAACGACGATGGAATTGATGCGCCAGGTTTACGTGCTTTAGTTCAGGCTCTTATCTCTTCTGGTCACTACGTTGTTCAAGTCTGTGCCCCTGAGACGTATGTTGTTCCCTACTCGCGCTACTTTTTGCTAATGACTACTGTTTTTTGCTTCAATTTGTATATAATAGAGTATCTGTTAAGCAAAGCTTTCCTCTTGTTTTTATTTATGAAAATGAAAATTTGAAATGATATTTTGGTGTTAAAATTACGTGTAGGGAAATGTCAGCTGTTAGTCATTGGAGCACTTACCGTCATCCTTTGGCTGTCAAGCAAGTTGAAATTCAAGGAGCATCAGGATTTGCAGTTTCTGGTTTGTCTATACTTATCAAATCTATCATTGAACTTCTTGTAAGTTTTAATTTTTCGGTCCTTTTCGCTTGGCCATATTTAGTTTTCACTGCATAGTATTGTGGTATCTAGTAGACTGATCAGAATTCTGAAAACCCTTTTGCCATTTAAATTTATTTCATGCAATTCTTTTGTAACATTTCATGTACCTTAATGAACAGGAACTCCAGCTGATTGTGCTTCTTTGGGAGTCTCCAAAGCACTATTTCCTTCAATTCCTGACCTGGTAGGTCTCTAGCTTTGGTTTGATATGAAGAGAATCTTCTATAATTTATTTACAAAGAACTTAGTTTTTTTTTTTTTTCTCTTCATGAAAGCATGAATATTACATAGCAAAAGTTTGATTTTTTAAGTTTCTGTTTAGATAAAAGTGGCCTCTTTGTCTATAAGTTAAAAGTGAAACAAAGTCTTATGTTTTGCTAGTTGCTGATGTTCTATCTATGTTTGCTTACACAGGTAATCAGTGGCATAAACAAGGGTAGCAACTGTGGATATAACATGTTCGTAATGTCTTATATTCGTATTAAAATTTAGTACTCCTTAATGAACCCCATTTGGTTTCTTATAAAGCTCACTTTTTTTTCCTGGTAGCCCAATTCTGTTCCACATGTGCTTTTAAAGATACTGTCAAACACCAACCAGATTGTATGTACAAACTATGGAGAAGATCGGTGTAATCAATATTTTCATGAGATGTCAAAAACATGTACTATAAGTAAATTTTGCAATGTCAGAAATCACAGGTCACATTAGGCCTAAAAATTATTGACTAGCTCCTTTTCTGTAGTGTATATTCTGGGACTGTAGCCGCTGCTCGGGAGGCTTTTCTTGATGGTGTACCATCTATTTCTGTATCTTATGATTGGTAAGTGTAGACATTTGAGGCTTGCATTTTGCTGATCCCTAAAAGAAAAGATTCCATTCTGAAACTGCTCTTTTTTCTCATCTCCTCTTAGACTAAACAAAAGGAAGACAAATATATATTAATCCAGATCAAATTCTCAGTCAGTCTCTCTATGATGCGTACTTGGAATTGCAGGGTTCAGGGTAAGAGCCAGGTCAATGACTTTATACTCTGTGCTGAGGCTTGTTTACCAATCATTCACAAAATAATGGAGGAGATTAAGAACCAAACATATCCCCATGCGTGTTTTTTGAACATAGATTTTCCAACTGATGTTACTAAGCACAAGGTATTTGTATCATAAAAAGGATTATGACATGTTATCTTCCTTAAAAACTTGAATATTGGAACTTGTTGATTCTTGGGAAGTGCTCATAGTGTTAATATCTGTGGTATTGTTTTTGTCTTTAAAGGGTTACAAGCTGACCAAGCAGGGCAAAAGTATGTACAAGTTGGGATGGAGGCAAGTCAAAGCATCTAAAGAAAATGTTACACCTACAGCTATTTCAGCAGAACATCTATTGTTCCAAAGAGAAGTGGGTCTACTTTTCTTCATTTGATGTATCAGTAACCACTTGAACCTAACATCAAATTCTTCCATACGAAAAATGGTCATGACCTTTTTCTTCTAATGTCATTTACTCTTAGTATGTTTAGTCCACTATGATTCAGTTCATGTGAAAGTTGTAAGGAAATGCTTAGTTAGTTTTAATTAACAATGAAACTAAGTGGATCTGGAGAATCTTCAACTTTTCTTTTGTTTTCAGTTTTCACAATATATTTTTTTTTTCCAATGTTTTGATTTATGTAGCTTAGGGGTGCTAAAGCGGATGATGATGACGAAACTGACCAGAAGTCTGTAAAAGAAGGCTATGTGAGTATCTTTTCTTTACATTAACTTAATAAGAGGAGCTAGCCCTATGAATATGATTAACGTGATTTTGTAAATTAATTAATTTTTTTTCTTTTCTTCTTTCTCAGATTACAGTCACTCCTCTTGGTGCCCTCTCTCGTGCTGACGCAGAGTTCCACTCCTACTTCAAAGATTGGCTCCTAAACTGCATCTGAGAGCTTCTCTTCATCAGCCTCCACAATTCCATAACCAGAAACCAAGCATAATTTTTGACCAGATCTTTATATCACCATGTTCTACTTCTGTTAATTCAAACTTCATAATAATTTCAGTCTTGGTTTCATTTTACTCCGATGAAACTTTCCATTATGTTCACTATTATTTATGTAATTTGGTGAAAATAAAATGTGCTCTTGGTCATGACATAGCAAAAATTATACATAGTTTTATATTATTGTCCTATGTAGCATACGTTAAAGTCAATTTCAGCATGATATATCAGATTCCTTATTGAGCTTTTCAGTGGTTTTAAGAGGGTGAAGCCATTATCTGTGCATATAGAATAGCCTGATTAGGAGTTTGAACTTCGAAATCGAAACAGAATGCAGTGGAGTTAAGTCCCTCGCCCATAGGAAAGAAAAAAAATTACAAGCAATTTTATTTTCTTTTTTTTTGGATTCAAATAAAAAATAATATAATTTTTTTAAAAAAACAAAAAATTGAATTGATGTTATTTTTTTAATATATGAAATTTGGACAAATTAATTAATAAAGCCAAAAATTTCAAAATAAAATTTTATAAAAGTGTAAGGAAAAACAATTTTCCTGTCTAGTTTTCCTTGATTTTTTTTTCACCATTTTTTTCCCTCCAAAATTTAAGTTCCAAACAAAGCCTTATGTTTCAGAGTGTTTTTTCTTGGGTTAATAGGCACGTAATAGGATTGCCTTACTTTAAATTTTGCTAATTTTCTATAATTGATTGTCTTTTTTTTTTTTTTTTCCTTTTAATAGTATTCCCATTGTGGTGTGATAACACGTTGCAATTGTATCCCTTCAAAAGTTAAAAAAAAATACAAATTGTCTTCGTCCATCACTGTATTCAGCATTTTTTATTCGTACTGTATAATTTTGTTTCCAAAATTATTTAAATCATTAATAGATAACTAGTGATTCTTTTTATAAAAAAAAAAAAAAGGATAACTAGTGGTTCTGAAAGACATTGAGATGGTGACAAATAAATGAAAAAAATAATCACCTCGAAGAATGCAATTTTGTCCGTTTTTCTAATCAATTGGAGTAGATAGAGAAATGACAAGTAGGACTAAATAAAATTGAATAATTGACTCTAAAAATTAACACACAAGTTCGATGCACCTTCGTAAATTTATCATTGAAACAAATTGATAACAAAAATAAAGACTTTTTTCTGCCCAAAAATCATAAAGAAAGACCATAAATTAAACAAAGTAGGTTCCATACCTTACGCTAAGGACTGTATTTTGGTGTCTAAACTAAATTTATTTTAATTTAAAGTATTCATTTGCAACATGTATTAAAATTTTAGTAAATTTGTTGGATGCCTAAGATTATCTTCCCACCAGATATATTAACACAGTGCCCTGCATTAAGATAGAGACGTAAGTTTTTCTTAATTTTGTAAAACTCTAACATACATATAATCAATAATCTTAAATAATCTTAGAACTCATAATTTTCATAATTAGAATATAAGTAATAAACATATTTGGATCCATTGCAATTGAACTTTAAACTGCCAACTAATTTTGATACACAATTCTAAAACATAGCATCTGGTTGGTGTTTCACAGTATTTTCGAAAGAACACGTGGAGAATTGGACGACCAGAACATAAAAGTGAGCTTTTCAAGAAGACAAATGGAGTTCATTAAGGAGTACTAAATGTTCATAAGAAGATAAGATATGAACATGTTACACCCGCAGTTGCTACCCTTGTTAATGCCACTGATTTCCTGTGTAAGTAAACATATGTAGAACATCAGCAACTAGCAAAAGCAAAAAAAATTGTTGCACTTTTAATTTGTAGATAAAGAGACCATTTTTGTCTAAAAAGAAACATTAAAAAATCAAACTTTTGCTTTGTAGTATTCACGCTTCCATGAAGAGGGAAGAAAAATTAACTTCTTTGTAAGTAAATTATGGAAGATTCTCTCAATATCAAACCAAAAACAGAGAGCAACCAGGTCAGGAACTGAAGGACATAGTGCTTTGGAGACTCCCAAAGAAGCACAATCAGCTGGAGTTCCTGTTCATTAAGGTACGTGAAATGTTACAAAAGAATTGCATGAAAAAAATTTATATGGCAAAAGGGTTTTCAGAATTCTGATCAGTCTACTAGATATCATAATACTATGCAGTGAAAATAAATTATGGCCAAGCGAAGAGGACCGAAAAATTAAAATTTGAAGAAGATCAATGATAGATTTGATAGATATAAACAAACCAGAAACTGCAAATCCTGTGGCTCCTTGAATTTCAACTTCCCTGACAGCCACAGGATGACGGTAAGTGCTCCAATGACTAACAGCTGACATTTCCCTACATGTAATTTCACATCAAAATTGTCATTTAAAATTTACTTTTTCATAAACAAAAAACAAGAGGAAAGCTTTGCTTATAACAGATTATGCAGATAGCAGGTGCTAAAATACTAAATTGAAGTACTCTATTATATACAAATTTGAAGCAAAAAACTATAGTCATTAGCAAAAAGTAATGTGAGTATGATGATCTGTGACAACATACGTCTCAGGGGCAGACTTGAACAACATAGTGACTAGAGTTGACAAGGGCCTGAACTAGAGCTCGTAAACCTGGTGACCAGGATCGTAGCCAGGCTAACACTTCCACTTCCCATTTTCTCGACGTCGAAAATCGATCAATCTGATGAAAGTGAGAGATAGTAATATTGTTCTGAGAGAGTGTCTCTTGTTAGATTTATTTATATGAATTATGTGATTTTAATAAATTAATATTGTATTTATTAATATTAATTAAATAATTTTATAATATTAAGTGTATTTAAATTTTTATTGGTCAATAAAAAATTGTAACTTTTCTAAACAATGCAACACACATATTTAATAGAAAATATGTCCTAAAGTATTCAAATGAATCTGGTCTACTCTATATTTCCTTATCAGAAATATACATATTCTATTATTAAACGTATTATTATTAAGTACAGAAAATGGTGGGAAATATAAACTGATCTATTATAATAAGATTTCCAACTAATCACGCAAACCTAATGAATCGCTGTTTTTTCAAACAATGGAGAAGATGGCGTAATTTTTAATATTGTCATGAGATGTCAAAAACATGCATAATAAGTTAATTTTGCAATCTCAGAAATCACAAGTCTTAAGGCCTAAAAATTATTGACTAGCTCCCTTTTACTGGACTGTAGTGTATATTCTGGGACTGTGGCCGCTGCTCCGGAGGCTTTTCTTAATGGTGTACCTTCTATTTCTGTATCTTATGATTGGTAAGTGTAGATATTTGAGGCTTGCATTTTGCTGACTCCTGAAAAATAAGGTTCCATTCTCAAACTGCTCTTTTTCCTCCTATCATTTTAGACTGACCAAAAAGAAAAAAAAAATATATACATATATATATATATTGAATAATGTCATATTCTCAGTCAGTCTCTCTATGATTGTTACTTGGAATTGCAGGGACGTTCAAGGTAAGAGCCATGTCAATGACTTTTACACTCTCTGCTGAGGCTTGCTTACCAATCATTCACGCGGTAGTGAAGAAGATCAAGAACCAAACATATCCCCATGCATGTTTTTTGAATATTAGATTTGCCAACAGATGTTACTAACCACAAGGTATTGTATATATAAAAAGGATTATGAAATGTTAATCTCCATTAAACACTTGAATATTGGAATTTGTTGATTCTTGGGAAGTGCTCATAGTGTTAATATTTGTGGTATTTTTCTTCTTAAAAAGGGTTACAAGCTGACCAAGCAGGGCAAAAGTATATCCAAGTTGGGATGGAGGCAAGCCAAAGCATCTAAAGAAAATGTTACACCTACAGCTATTTCAGCAGAACATATGTTGTTCCAAAAAGAAGTGGGTCTACTTTTCTTCGTTTGGTCTGTCAGTAACTATTTGAACATAACATCAAATTCTTCCATACGAAAAGGGGTCATGACCTTTTTTTTCTAGTGTCATTTACTGGCTTAGAATGTTTAGTCCACTATGATTCAGTTCATGTGAAAACTGTATGGAAATGCGTAGTTAATTTTAATTAACAATGAAACTAACTGGAATATAATTCAACTTCTTTTTTCTTTTCGCAATGAATATAATTTTTTATTATGTCTTCTCTTACGTAGCTTAGGGGTGCTAAAGTGGATGATGACGATGAGACTGAAGAAAAGTCTCTAAAAGAAGGCTATGTACTCATCTTTTCTTTAGATTAACTTAACAAGAGGAGCTAGCCCTATGATTAACGTGATTTTATTAACTACATTAACTTCTTTTTTTTTCCACCCTCAGATTACAGTCACTCCTCTTGGGGCCATCTCTCGTGCTGATGCAGTGTGCCACTCCTCCTTCAAAGATTGCCTACCAAATTGCAGCTGAGAGCTTCTCTTCATCAGCCTCCGCAATGCCATAACCGGAAGCCTAGCATGTTATTTGACCAGACCTTTATATCACCATGTCCTATTTCTGTTAATTCAAACTTCATAACACTTTCAGTCTTAATTTCATTTTACTATGGTAAAACTTCATTCCATTATGTTCACTATTGTTATTTATGTCATTTTGGTGAAAATAAAATATGCTTTTGGTCATGGCATAGCACAAATTATACGTAGTTTAATTTATATTATTGTCCTATGTAGCATACATTGATGTCAGTTTTAAGCATGGTATATCCGATTCCCATATTGAGGTTTTCAGTGGTATTAAGATGATGAAGCCATTACCTGTGCATATAGAATAGCTTCATGAGGAGTTCGAAATCGAAAAAGGATGTGATGGAGTTAAGTCCCTCACCCTTTTACTGTCTTGTAGCGTTTTTTCATGGGTTAATAAGGACATTATAGGATTACTATAGGTTTTGCTAATTTTCTATAATTGATTGCCTTTCTTTTCTTTTAATAATATTCCCAATGTGGAGTGATAATACGTTTTAATTGTATCCCTTCAGAAAAAAATATTACAAATTGTCTTCGTCCATCACTTTCTTCAGCATTTTTTATTTGTATTGTATAATTTAGTTTCTAAAATTATTTAAATCATTAATAGTAAGTAGCGCTTCTGAAAGACATTTGAAATTTTGACAAATAAAAGAAAAAAAATAGTCAGAATGTAATTTTGTCAAATTATCTAAACAAATGGAGTAGATAGAAGACTCCATATAAACAATTAACAAATAGGACTAACATTGACTCTTCAGAGCAAAAATCAAACATGGACTCACCCAGCAAAAAAAAAAAAAAACATTGACTCATTGACTATAAAAGTACACAAGTTCAAGGTACCTTCCTAATTTTATCATTGAAACAAATTGATAATAAACATGAGGAATTTTTTCTGCCAAAAAATCGTAAAGAAAAGACCATATATATTAAACAGTGTAGGTTCCATACATACTAAATCTTGGTCAGCTTCGTCCAAAACTTGGTCCTCACGCTAAGCACTCTAATTTGGTGCCTAAACTATTCCACAAGATAGATTTAGCATAGTGTTCTGCATTAAGATAGTATCTCAAAACGATATTACTATCTCTCACTTTCTTTCAGATTGACCGATTTTTGACGTCAAGAAAATGGAAAAGTGGTAGTTTTAGCCTGGCTACGATCCTGGTGACCAATGACGATGGAATTGACGCGCCAGGTTTACGAGCTCTAGTTCAGGCCCTTGTCTCCTCTAGCCACTATGTTGTTCAAGTCAGTGCCCCTGATATGTACGTGGTTCCCGCGTAGATCATTGTATTAACACTATTTTTAGCTGATGAATTTGGTTTTTTGCTACTATTTGTGTGTTAATGAGTACTCATTGGTCTCATTTTAGAGATTGAGAATCTGATATCCGCATAATAAGTGGAGCAAAAACTGTCCTTTCCTTTTTGTTAATTCAAAACTAAATTTAAGTGATAATTTTGGTGTTGAATAACATAAAAAGGAAATGTCAGCTGTTAGTCATTGCATCACCTACCGCCGTCCGTTGGCCGCCGATCAAGTTGAAATTGAAGGAGCAACAACATTTGCAGGTTACGGGTATATATGGTTCAGTCCTAGTTCACGCCGAGCAAGTTCACATGAGTTTCACAGTATATAGGGATGGCAATATAACCCACAGTTATGGGTATCTATTGTTCTGCAATCTAAACAGGGAGAATAAAAACTGCTCAAGCGGGGAAAATGATTGGCGGCAGAGAATAACTGCACCATTAATATGAGAGTATAATACGGGGACGGTATTAGTATAATTCGTACTATACCCGCTCCGATATATATTTACATAGAAATATTATTATACATATAGATATCTATTTAATTTTACACTATCTATATTCTTATATCTTTAGTAAAATAATGAATTTAAAGGGTTATGTGTACTCATATATTTAAATTCTAGAGTTTGAAAATTATTATTATATTGTTGTAGTTAATGTTTTGTTGATTATGAAAAAGATTTAGTATTTTCATCTTAATTTTTTTAATATTTTATTATGGGTAATGGGTAACCACAGTTTTCTTCGTTATCTGTTGATTAATACTCGCACTGTCCTCACATCCAAAAGAATGGTTAATGGAGTAGGTATGGTATTGTGATTGACTTTTGGGGATGAGGATGGTAATCGAAAAACCATCCCCAATCTGTCCCATTGCCATTCCTAACAGTATATCAATTTGTAGAATTTCAGATACAAGACTCAAATTTACATAAGTTTCATAGTACCCCAATTAATTTCAGAAGCTTCACATGCCAGACTCGCACTATTACAAGCTTCACAACGTAAGCTTCAATTTCAAAAGCTTCACATGTCAGACTCACACCATCATGAGTTTCATAACACATGCTTCAATTTCAAAAGCTTCACATATCATGCTCACACCATCATGAGTTTCACAATATAGGCTTCAATTTGATTCAATATCACAAAAAATCATCTACAGTGATTGTCAATACTGAGACACTTGTGTCTTTTCCATCTTATATCTTTACTTCAAAGACTGCAGCAACAATAATCTTTTTGTTTAATTTATATATATATATATCTTTCCTTCTATTTTTTTTATAAATATATATTTTTTATTTTATATATATAGAGAGAGATTTATACTAGAAAAACAAAGACTAATAAAAGAAAAGTAAAAGGACCTCGGTCGGTGGCTGAGCATGAATGCCATTTTTTTTAATGTTTTTTTTTATTTTTTATTTTTTATTTTGTTTTTTCAGTGTATATATATATATATATAAACTATAAACTATATATAAAGCTTACGATTTTCTTTTTTGTTTTCAGTACAAGTCCAACAACAAGGACTTCAACTTGAGGCCCACGAAATAGATTTGGTTAGGTGTAATTTGGGTCCAAGTTTTTTGTGAAAATTACACCTAATACCCGTTTTTTAAAACTTCTTTCAAACATACCCGTTTTTAAAACTTCTTCCAAAAATACCCGTTTTTACGGTCCACATTTCATATGAAAAATATGAGTGGTCCACATTTACAATGTAAATTTTATCCATGAGGTACACATTTCATGTGTAAAATATGAACGGTACACATTTCAAAATGTGTGCCAATTTTGAGTGTAAGTTTTATTCACGAAATGTGGACCGCGGTATACATTTAATATATGAAATATAGACCGTGGTCTACATTTCATGTGTAAAACAATGGTGGTCTACATTTCTCCAAAAAGGGTATAAAAACGGGTATTTATGAAATAAAGATAAAAAATGGGTATTTATGAAAATATGGTCTTAAAAACGGGTATTTATGAACTTTTCCCAAATTTTTTTCCTTTTTGTTTTCGGTCCAAGTCCAACAACTAGGAACTTTGAGGCTCAATTTTTTCTTCTGATGTTTGATACGTAGAACTAGGATTGAATTATAGTATTGGATTGGATTGTAATGGATTAGATTTATGTCTGGTGTAGTATTGAATTGAATTAGGATTATTATTATAATGTGGGACCCACTTTTTATTAGAATGTGTAATAAATTTATTTCATATTAGTTTAAATATTAAAAAATTTAAAAATATTTATAATGTGGGACCTACTAGTTAAAAAAAATTAAAATAAATGTGGGTCCTACCACTTGTGAGTTAGGGATTAATAATCCTACACTTTTTTGAATGGGATCAATTATCCCACCCACATGAGACTATTTTGGGGTTGTGGATTATTTATCGCAATCCCAAGTTGGTATCAAACATAGGTATGTGATAAATAATCCCAATCCCAATCCTAGTCCCATGTACCAAACAAGGCCTAAAGGTCTCAGCTTCACTCCAATGGCGGGATACGCAGGAGCAAAGAAACCTGGGTGCCAACTCACGACGGAGGCACGGACTCATAGTGGAGACTACAGGAATAACGGCAGTGCGGGTGGTTCACAGTGGGAGCAAACGACAGGTGCAATGGTATGCGGCGGCTTACTTATGACTTGCGGTGGTGCGACGAGATTGGATTGGGCTGCTGATCTCAGAGATGGAGGCTTAAGAGAAATCCGATAAGTTCTTCCAAGTCAGAGGGAGAAGCCGATAGTGGCGATAAGAACACCAGCAGCTATTCAGAATAGCAGATTTGGTGCTGCAGCTTCACCTGGTGTTGGTTTTTGCAGAAGCTGCTTCAAGTGGTGGTAGATATAGGTCTTTTGACAATCAACAAAGAGCTGGTAGGCTTCAGGTTTTTGTGGGTTTAGTGGTGCAACTTCAGGAGGTGACGGTTTCAACAAGCTATGGGTACCGGTGGTAAATGTAGTACCATATATTATAGTGTCAATATATATATATATAGAGATGAAAATGAGTATTTGAATGAAATGGCTTTGGTTTTTTTTTTTTTTTAGAATCTGTATGAATGGAAGTGGCTCTGTTTTTTTTTTTTTTTAGTAGAGTTCTGGAATTTCACTAGATATTTTCTGCTCTGATACCATATTGAAATAAAAATAAGGTACATTTTTATTTTTATTCATATTTTAATCTAAATATCACAAAGGTATATATAGAGATTGTACATGATCAATGACCCACAAAGATATATATAGAGATTATACATGACCAATGACCCTAAAACAAGCCCGCTAATTCGGACTACAAAATATTCCTTAAAATAGACAAGTTTCCCTAAAATTAGAAAAAATAAAGAATAACTTTTTATCTAATTTTCAACAAAGTACTCCAGCAGGTGTTGCTAATCAAAAGATATTATTGGTATTTAAATGTCTTATCTTCCTAAAAACTTGATTGGAAATTGTTGTCTTTCTTTGCCTTTTAAGGGTTACAAGCTGACAAAGTAAGGCAAAAGTGCAGTCAAAATAGAATGGAGGCACAAAAGCATCAGAAGAAAATATTACACCAACTATTTCAACAAAACATCTACTGTTCCAAAAACAAATGGCCTCCTTTTTTTTAAAAAAAAAAAATCTTAATTTCTCTAGCTACTTCAACAGAACATCATTATTGTTACACAGGATTTAAAAATAGAGCTGTTACCGTCATTGACGGATGTCAACTCTTTTGGGGTGGGATTCATATGAGTTTCTCCCTAATGGACGAGCATGAGATCTATTAGTGATGCGTCCGATGGTAGTAAGGTTCCATTTTTTTTTTTCCTTGAAAAAAAGAAAATTGAGAACGCCAGCTTATGCTTTTTCTTCTAATGACATTTATTGCGTTAGATCGATGTCTTTGTCCATTACCATTGTAATTGGCACATTTGAAAAACGAAAGGAAAAACGCGTGATTATGATTAGTAACAACAAAACTAATAATTGAGAAATACTTCATTTGTTTATTACATTTTAGTTTTACAATGAGTAGTTTTTGACAGAGAACTTTGATTTCATTTTTGTAGTTTAGGAATGCCCAACCGGACGATGATGATGATGATACGGATCAAAAGTCTTTGCATGAAGGATATGTGGTTATCTTTTCTTTACATTAATTTAATAGGAGGATCGAAACATGATTATACTAATATTACTATTATTAATATGCATGATTCTACTAATATGACTATTATTTTATAGATTACAGTCACTCCTCTTGGTGCCCTCTCTCGTGCTGATGTAGATTGCCACTCCAACTTCAAAGATTGGCTCTCCCAAACAGCAATTGAGAGCTTCTCTTCATCAGCTTCCAATTGACATAACCAGAAGCCTAGCATACTATTCGAGCAGATCTTTATATCACCATGTCTTACTTGTGTTTATTCGAACCTTGTAATAATTTCAGTCTTGGATTCATTTTGTTTCCAATGAAAAATATATCTGTTATGTTCACTACTATTTATTATGTCATTTTGGTGAAAAGATAAAAAAGAAAAATGCTCTTGGGCATGACAATATTGGAATAAACAATACAGATTTTATAACCTTGTCCTATTTTACTTGCATTGATGACTATTTCGAGCATGGGATATTCCATTTCTTAATTTAATTTTGCATGGTATTAAAGGGTGAAGTGAATTAAGGATTTACTATATCTTTATAAAAATAATTATAAACACGACCAATAATCATAATTTCTTGTGTATTAAAAACTATCAAGATAACACGTGAGGGCCATGTTGATGAACAAAAGAGGATATTGTGATAAAAACTTAGAAATGAAATAAATATTCAACCAAAAAGGGAATAAACAACTTTTGATTGCATTGAAATGCCACTAGATTGTGGAGACAAAGGGCACATATTCCTTTTCGGTTTCGGCCCCAATATAATAAAATTGATCTGCGTACGCAAAACGCATGCATTGGTAGTACATAATTAACCTCTCAACTGTCAGACAAGACATTCATCGAAGATAAATAATGCAGAAAAATTATACTTGCATCCTTCGTTGTCCAGTAAGGGTAGTCTATTCAATAGAAGTGCTAAATCCACTCTCATATCACGATTCACTTTTTTATTCTCATGTTTCGTGTTTAACACATAAACTGTATTATACTTTGTAATATAAAGTTAAAAGTGAGATATTTGAATAGATTCATCGAGCCATGAAATAAGATACATAGTCTGAAAAATAGTGAATCTAGCACTCATTTTCAAAACTTTACTTAACACCCCTCTTAATTGATTTTTCTTTCATCCAATTATATTACTAAGGGATATACTTTGTATTTTGACATTTTGTTCAAATTATACTTTGTATTTTGATTATTATCAATATTGACCTTTAGATTTAGAATCTGTCACAAATTTATACTTTAACACCAATTTAAAACAGTTAATTTACAAGATGCCATTCAAAAAATTAAAAATAAATTATATAAAAATTGATCCGAGAATAAATTTATTAAATCATCTTAGTAAATTAACTGCTTTGAATTAGTGTCAGGATATAAATTTGTAACAAATTTTAAATCTAAAGGTCAATGTTGATAATAACCAAAACACAATGTATAAATTGAACAAAGTGTCAAAATATAAGGTATAAAAGTGATACTATCCCATATACTAATTCACGATATTTCATTATTTTGTTTTTGAAATATTTAAGTAGAAATGAAGTAGTGAATGAATAATAGCGATATTGTAAAATTTTATCAGCCTAAAAGTTTCCGTAATATAGTATTATAATGATATTGACCCTAAAAAATAATAAATTAAAAATAATTTTCCTAAAAAGTAAGAATCAATTATAAAGAATAAAGGAGTTATTTATTTCACTCATTCCATTCCATTCAATTAAAAATTTCATTAGAATGAGTATTTGTTTCAATAATTCTTTTGGAATTAGTAGTTATTTCAACAATTTAATTTTTCTATTCAAATACTTCATTAAACATATCAACTATTAGAATGAATTCTTTTGTGGCTTAAAATGAGAATGGAGCTTAAATAATACAGAATCAAACGGGCCAAAATAATAGAGAATACAATTCCTCGAGCGCAAGCACCTTCCGGGTGCGGGGTACGAATATAAAGTCAATAAAATAGATTAAAGTGGAGGAGGATGTCCCGTTTGGGGATCTGTCCGTCGTACGAATTATATTATAGGACCCGTATCCAAATATATATTAACTATTAAAAATATTAAATTTTTGGGTGTATACAAAGCCTATTAAAAACCATAGTCAGTAGTCACCAACGACCACGTGGACACTGTTAAACCATATATATAGTATATAAATTTATATATCTCTCTGTTCTTTAGCTTAGTTTAGTGCTTACACAAATAAGTGGGACATGGATATTATCATTAATGGTGACAGACCAACGATTCTGGTCACCAACGACGACGGAATTGACGCGCCGGGCCTGCGAGCGCTGGTTCAGGTCCTCGTCTCCGCTGATCGCTACATTGTCCAAGTCTGTGCTCCTGACTCGTACGTACTTCGTTTTCACAATCATTCCTTCCTGTCATAGATATTTTGTGCTATGTACTATGCTTTCACTCAAAGAAATCTTTAGTATATATAAAAATGTAACGAAGCGTGATTTAGTTGGAAATGAATGAAATAAACTAACAGGGAAAAATCGGCTGTGAGTCATAGTATCACTTGGCTCCATCCACTTTCTGTTAAGCAAGTACAAATTCAAGGAGCCACAGCTTTTGCAGTTTCGGGTTTGTCCACTCCCGAATATAACCTTCTTTTTAATTCATTACCATTTACATTCATGGTTGTGCTTAGTGCTAATTATCCATTTTTTGGGACCCAATTGTATTAACTTTTTTAGTATTTTTTTTTTTTCTTTTTGCTTAAAAGTGTCAAAAGGATTTGGATTCTTCACTTCTTTTTATGGATTTTTGCTCTTTACAGGAACTCCAGCGGATTGTGCATCTATTGGGGTCTCCAAAGCACTATTTCCTTCAACTCCTGATCTGGTACGTACTAATTCTTTGGCTTTTTACTTATAGTGGTTCATTTTTCTTCTTTATATGCATGATATTTTTAGGTGCTGCAACAAGCATAATGCATACGAATATATTTCCAATGACATAGCAAAAGTTTAATCTTCAGAGTTTTTCTCTCTTGGTCTGAAAATTATATCTTTACAGTTATTTTAACACACAATAGGGTCTCTTCGTACACAAAACTACTTATGCTTTGGTAGTAACTAATGTTATACCAATATTTACACACAGGTAATCAGTGGCATAAACATGGGTAGCAACTGTGGATATCACATGTGCGTACTGCTTTGTCTTCTAAGCACAACTTATAAATAGTAGTATT
Organism: Trema orientale; assembly: GCA_002914845.1. Taxonomy (NCBI): domain Eukaryota; kingdom Viridiplantae; phylum Streptophyta; class Magnoliopsida; order Rosales; family Cannabaceae; genus Trema; species Trema orientale. The sequence continues at coordinate 928,961 of JXTC01000005.1, forward strand.
TATATTTTTGTCGCTAGATTCTCAACAGAGGTTTCCTCCCCTACTCCCTGCCAGCTACCACCTTCCCTTTGTATGGAAAGATGTAACTGAAAACAATGGAAGCAATCCTTTTCATTTTATAATTTTTTTCGAAAGCAGAGTATGAATTGGGATAAATGATCAGAAAGACATGTAGTTGGAGACCTGGAGTGTGATGGCTAGCTAAGAATTTTGTTTACGAATGTATAAGTTTCATTCAAAACCTGTTTCGGTATCTAGTACTTCCTGACGAACACGATTTCGGTTTCAGTTTTGTCTTCTGAATGCCTATTTATTTCTCAAACTTGATTTTGCATGGAATAGCAAAGCAACCCGGACAAGTTGATTTTTACATTCATTTTAGCCTGTTTAAGTGGCTATTTCATCAACATATTCTAATCCAATTTGTTGGTTCCTTCTGTTGAACTGTAGTGTTTTCTCTGGCACGGTTGGTGGAGCAAGGGAGGCTTTTTTTAATGGCGTACCTTCCATCTCTGTATCTTATGATTGGTATGTTTGTTTGATGGTTATGTTGCTCCCCTGGCAGAAACTTCTTTTAATGTCCAAAATTCCAATTTTTTTATGTTGTACATTATATCTGGATTCGCATGTTTTTGCCAAAATTGCATTGTTAAGACTTAATTCTTTTTACCAATAAAAAGACAAGAAACAATGAGACATTTGTATGGCTACTGGACTTACAGGGTTGCAGGTAAGAGCAACATTAATGACTACACACTCTCTGCTGAAGCTATCTTACCTATAATCGATGCGGTACTGGTGGAGGTCAAGAACCAAACTTATCCACGGAGATGTTTCTTGAATATAGATCTGCCAACAAATGTTGCTAATCATAAGGTACATAACATATATTATCACTAGGTTTTGAAAGTGTAAGGATAGCACGTTTTTCCTCCAAAACTACGAAGAGTCCAGTACGTAGAAGATGTGTTTGCATCTAATATCTACGTTTGAAAAGGCTTTTTGCTGAGAATATCCGCTGTAAAACTTTCTTTTTCTCCTCCTATTAACCCTTCTATTGATTTTCTGTGGTTTCTTGTACCTTGAAAGGGATACAAGCTAACTAAGCAGGGTAAAAGTATATTCAAAATGGGATGGAGAGAAGTTTCTTCTGACTTCCAAGGAGGTAAAATGTTGTCAACTATGACGATGGAAACGTATTTAGAAGGGCCTGCAGAATATGATTCACCAACTGTTTCAGCAGACTATCGATTTTTTCAAAGAGAAGTGAGTCCTTTTACCCTTTTTCGATCTACAACTATCATATTCTTCTTTCTATTTCCTTTAGTTTTCTGCCATGCTTCCATTGTAACGTTTTCTTTGTCAGTTTTTCTTAATTATGCAAAATCCTATTATGCATATAATCAATAATCCAAAAGATCTTAGAACTCATGATTTTCACAATTAGAACATAGGTAATAGACATACCTGGATCTATTGTAATTAAACTTTAAACTGCCAAATAATTTTGATGCAGAATTCTGAGTTTCTCTTCCTTAACCCTTTATACTTAATAATAATACGTTTAGTAATGGAATACGTATAATTCTGATAATGGTTGGAGAGAAGACCAGATTCCATTTAAATACTTAAGGACATATTTTCCATCAGATATGTTTGTTCATGAAGAGTTACATTGTTTTGAAAAGAGTTACAACTCTTTTCCATCAGATATGTCTGTTCATGAAGAGTTACATTATTTTGAAGAGTTACAACTCTTTATTGACCAATAGAAATTTAAATACACTTAATATTATTAAACCATTTAATTAATATATTAAAATAACATAGGTCATATATATATATAAATAAATCTAACATTCTTTTCCCCATGTTTCCTTGAAGTTTGATGGAGGCAGTGCTATGGAGGGCATAGCTAGAAATCATATTTAGATTGTAGACTATTGAATTATCCTGATAGGAAACTAAAAAGACAACAATTTTTTCTAACTGTTGCTGCTTTTAACAATTATGATCCGGCAATATATTGAAGCTAATGGCTGTTGCTTATTTCTGTTCTCGAATTCTTCAAATGACTGTTTGCTGTTTTATCCATAATGATCAAGTATGTATTGAAAATACTTGAGGAATTACTTTATTGTGAATACTTAAAATGAACTTCCGTGCATCCTTTTCACAGTCTATTATAGAATTACTTCTGTTTTTGCTTTTGTAGGTTAGGGGCACTGAATTAGATAAGGAGGATGATACAGATCACCGATCTTTGCGAGAAGGATTTGTGAGTATCTTTGCCATACTTCAACATATAGAGAAGGCTGTGCCTTTGATTAACATGGTTTCGCGATTTCATTTTCAGATTACCGTCACTCCCCTTGGTGCCATCTCTCAAGCTGAGATAGAATCACAGGCCTACTTCAAAGACTGGCTGCCAAGAGTAGCTCAGTGCTTCTCTTCATCAGCCTTCCGATGCCCTTAGATCAATCATTTGAATAAAATTTTGTGTCTTAATTCGGTATTCAAGTGCTGTCTATACCTACATTTTTTTTCTAAGCAGATTTTTATCTCTCAATATACGCATTAACCACAATTGCATGATTCATTACGTTACCGATATTCTTTAGTACGACTTGCAAAGAACACATTAGTTTTAGTCTCACAAATGCAACTATTCTTTTAGTTAAAAGCAAATTCTGTTGATGCAGGTTTGGTTGCGGTGCCTTGGATGAAAGGGCTTGTGTCGGAATTCGATTGTGCTTAAGTATCTTGAGGATTCTTCTCTAATTGGAAATCGGATCATATTATTCAAGAATATCTTAAAGCCTCATATGGACCTTGTATTATGATTAAATGGAAAACCTATTTAGTATAAACGGAAACTGATTTTTTTATTCTGTTATCAATTTGATAGTAACAAATTCCATGAGTTGATCAATTTTAATTTCAGAATGATGGTTGTTGATGTGGTCATCAGCTAAACTTCTCCCAACTCTGCTAGAAATTTTGTTTCTACTCAGATATCTGCTGTGTACCTGTATAAGTATGATTACATATGTCATAGCATGGATTTATAATTATTAGGATAATCGATATACATAAACAAGAACTTGATGGCGTAAATTAGCAAGTAAATTTGCATTCACGTCATTAGGCCTAAAATTATTGACTATTTCACTTAACTGTGTGTACTCTGGCACTGCTTGGGATGCTTTTCTTTATGGTGTACCTTCTATCCCTTTATCTTATGATTGTCAAGTGTAGATATTTGAGTATTGTATTCATGACTGGAGGAAAAGAAAAAGAAAATTCATTTCTATCTCTTCCTTGACTAAAAAGAAAGGGAAAAAAGAGAGTAGACAAATAGAGTAACTTTTTCTTTTATTTATGACGTAGTATGATTTATTAATCTTTTTCGAAGTGGATTGTCCATATACCCGACCTTTATGTGGTCAAATCTCAGTCTCTAAGATGGATAGTTGGAATTGCAGGATTAAAGGTAAGAGCCATGTAAAATGACTTCACACTTTCCTTTGAGTCTTGCTTACCAATCATTCATGCAATTTGGAGGAGCTCAAGAACCAAACATATCAGAATGGATGTTAAAAAAAAAACAAAAAAGGAAAGGAAAGGAAAGGTTACAAGCTTACTAAGAAGGCAAAGTGTAGTCAAATCAGGATGGAGGCGAGTCACAAAAGCATCTGAATATAAATTACACCAGCAATTTCAGCAGAACATCTGTTGTTCCAAAAACAAGTGGGTCTTCTATTTTTCATTTGATCTTTATCTAGCTATTTCAACCGAACATCACATTGTTCCATAGGCATATTGTTCCTTAGGATCAAAAAAGAGAGTTGTATTGCTACCATTTGATGAATCTTAACTCTATTAGGACCCACGTGAATTTTACAAATTATGATGATGCGATGACGGCAGCATAATTTAAATTTAAGGAAAAAAAAATTGCTTACCTTTTCCTTCTTGTATTGTTCATTGTTTCAGATTGATGTTTTTCTCCATTACCATTATGATTAGCGTATGTGAAAACTTAGAATTAAAAAATAAATAAAAATGCTTGAATATATATATATATATAAATATTTTTTTTTAACTTTTTGCTTACATTTTACAATGAGTAGTTCTGACAGAATTTAAAAGAGAACTTCGTTAATTTTTTCAATTTTGTGGCTTAGGGACCGGATAATTATGATGATACGTATCTAAAGTCTGCGCGAGAAGGATATGCAGGTATCCTTCCTTTACATTAAATTAAGGTCATTTAATACAAAAATCCCTAAGCGGTAACATTATCTCAATTATTTTAGAGCAAAAACCCGTAAACAAAAGTTCTCTAATATTACTTATGCTAAAAGAGAAATGTGTTTTTATTAGTTTTTTTTTTTTTTTTTTTTACAGTTAAGTTCACATTCTTTTATTTGTGACTTTTAGATTTTCATTTTTATATTTTTGTTTAGCATTAATTCCTTTTAATATTTTCTGTCTCATAAAATTGAAACAACAAAATATAAAGTTGCCAATATATATCCCATAAAATTAGCAATATATTCATATACCTTTTTTTGGAATCATATAAAATTTTGGTAATATATGTCTCATAAAATTGAAACGACAGGATATAAAAGTGGTAATATATGTCGTATAAAATTTGTAATATATTTATATACCTCTTATCTAGATATATATATATATATATACTTTAACCAAAATAGATCCATATTCTAACCATATAAAAATTTCCAATTTCTTACATCTGCCTTGAACAAAAGCGATAACCTAACCCTTTATTTATTTATTAAATAATAATTTCTATTTGTTTTTAATTTTATCCCTGCGGAGATGAGCACGTTTTGGACAGTGCTAATTAACGGCAGTATTGGACAGAAAAGCTTAAAAAGGATTAACGTGAAATGAAAATCTAAGAGTAAGGACCTAAAAACCACAAATAAAGGAATGAGGACTTAACCATAAAAAGAATAACATATACACTTTTTTCTTTTTTTTTCCCTAACAGAACTAATATTAAGGGACATTAGGTGGTTTTGTTCCAAAAAATTGAGTTCGGGATTAATTTTACTAATTTGTTTTGAGTTCAGAGAGAATTTGTATTAAAAATCCTTAAATTAATAAAAGGAACTAGCCCTGTGATTAACATGATTTTGTTGTTATCATTATCATTGTTAATTTTTGCAGATTATAGTCACTACGCTTGGTGCCTTTCTTGAGCTGATGTAGATTGCCATTCCCATTTTGAAGATTGGCTCCCGAATTGCAACTGAGAGCTTATCTTCATCAGCTTCCAAAATGCCATATAACTAGAAGCCTAGCATGTCTTACTGCTGTTCATTCAAACTCTTCAATAATTTGTCTTGGTTCCATTCAATTCGAATAAAACATTTCTCTTAGGTTCACTAATATTTAGGTCATTTTGGTGAAAATAAAATGTGCTCTTCGTCATGACATTAGCTAATTAAAACAATACACTATTTTGATATATTGTATTTGTCCTATGTAGCAAACATTGATGTCAATTTATGAGCATGGGATATTCCGTTCCTTATCGAACTTTTCCATGGTATCGAGGGTGGAGACATTACAATGTCTTGGTTAAAAAAAATAAAAAATTTATAAACATGACCCTTAACCATGGTCTTTAAAATTTTGTTCTAAATGTGATGTAGTAACAAGTTGTTCTTTAACCCACTAAAAAAGGTGATCCTTGCACATCATCTTATTCACTATTTCCTATTCTTCTTGGTGTCATTATTAAAATAGCACGTAAGGGCCATGTTGACGAATACAGGAGGATTTGATAATAAAATAGGAATAATATCACTTTCATACCCTGTATTTTGACACTCTGTTCAATTTGTACTTTCTGTTTTAGTTATTATCAACATTGATCCTTAGATTTAATACTTGTTGTAAATTTATACTCCGATATCAATTTAAAGCAATTAATTTACTAAGATATAATTTAAAAAATTAAAAATAAATCATATAAAAACTGATCCGAAAATAAGTTTATTAAATTATCTTGATAAATTAACTTCTCTAAATTTATCTTAAGATATAAATTTATAATAAATATCAAATTTAAGAGTTAATATTGATAATAATAAAAACATAAAATATATAAAGTATAATTTGAATAAAGTGTTGAAATATAATATATAAATATAATATTATATGAATAAAATATCTAACCAACAACAAAAAAGGAACAACCTTGAAATGAAATGCCCCTGTATTCTGAGCACGATTGGCAAATATTCCTCAGTTTCAAACCCAATATTATAATAAATAAACTTGGTCGGCTTACGCAAAACGCACGCATTGGTCCATAGCCTCTCGGAGAATGGATTCATCGAATAAAATAAAACGACAAAAATTATACCGATATCCCTTGAGTCAGAATGAGATTTTTTCTTTTCCTTTTTTTTTCTTGAGTCAGATTTGTAGAATATAATAATGACATGTTTGGTTCGAAGGAATAGACTTTGAATTGAAAATTCATTCCATCAAATAGTACATTTCAATATTTATTTCATTCTTTTGGCAAGTGAATGAGAATTATAATTCCAATAAATGATGAAAATATTATTACACTTCTCTACCAATGGAATAAAAGTTCCAACCTCTTTTAAATTTTGGTAAACCTAGTTTTTTCTTCTTTGTCCTACTAAAATATTTAAAAATAAGAGTAATTTTGTTAATACGCAATATTTCATTCCATTCGACTGTTGATTCCAAATTTAACCAAACATTGTATTATCATTCATATTCTTTTTCTAATTCTATTCTATTACTACTCTCATTACTATTCTAATTCCATTCTATGAACCAAATACCACCTAAGTGAGTAGTGATATGCCATGAGATTTCAGTTTGTTCGTTATTCATGAAGAATAAAGTAACTCACACTAAATTTTTTTGATCACATGAGAGATGCCTCTTGCTAGTTCAATAAATATGACAAAAAGTGTACTTTTGCTAGTTAATTTCATTAGATGATAAATTATGTCTATTATAATAATATTTAATTTTTTAAATTAAAACTAACAATCATAAAGTTCTATTTGTTAGTTTAAAATGGGTGATAATATGGACACGACACAATAACATAACCTAAAATTTTTAATTAATATGTATGAGATAAAATTGACTCGAATTAACTTGATTAATTAATTTTGTATTAAAATAAATCATAAAAAATTAAATAATTAGTTCATAAGAAAGCTTTTTTTTTTTTTTTTTGATAAATGTCTTTTACACAAAATGAAAAACATAAATTATTGAGCTAAATTTCTTTAATAAAATAATAAGTATGTTAACAATTATATTATCTAAATATTCAATGACGTTTTTATTAAATATTGAGTTTTTTTTTTCAAAAAAAAATGAGGCTTAACTAATGACCTCTACTTATTACTAAAAAAAAAATAAAAAAAATAAAAATTCACATAAGAGTTGAACTCCCAACCTAATACCCAATTCCTATCCCACCCCACCCTACCACTGAGCTAGCTCCAGTGAGCTTTATTAAATATATGGCTAATATCACATGTGATCCCCAAGCTTCCTCTTCTGTATCATTTAGGTCTCCAAGCTTCTTTTTTTTTGGTAGCATTTAGATCCCCATATTATTCTATTTTATCACACATCAGTCCTTTATGCTCGTTTAAGAAAGATGTCACAACACCACATGCACCTTTTCTCCATATGTATAATCTGGAAACCAAAAAGTGCTTTGAAAGGCCGTTTTTCTTGTAGCGTTTCCTAGTAAGTACTATCAACTAAATAAAAAGCCTCATGAAACTCCCTACATTTAGCCTAAAGCATATATCCCCACAAATGTTCGATGATATGCCCTAAGAGGCTAAGAAGAAAACAAAAATTATAGGCTTCAAAATCATTGAAATCGGATTGCAACTTCGTAGCCTAAGCATCGATTGTTGAAGCTCCTTGTCGAGGATGATGATGGTCTAAGGCTCATATGCTTTGCGGAATATCTTCTTAAGGAGTTGACCATTTTTCGAGAATCATGTTCCTTTCGTTACGGGCTGGTTTGCCCCTGGTGGTGGCATTTTCACAAACCTCTACTCCATTTATGAATGTCACAACAATCTTCAGCGGCTCACCGTTTCCTCGTCGTCTTCGATCTCAAATATCTTTTTCTCTCTTTTTTTTTTTTTTTTTTGCTGGAGAAACCCTGATTCGTATATATATATATATATATATATATATATATATAGGTTCCTAATTCGATAGATATTTTTTTTAAAACCATCCATAGGTATTTCTTTTTAGGCCATAGAATAAAAATATAAATAAATATTTTTTTTCTCCATCTTTTATCATAAAAAGACGTGCGTAATAAATTTTAATTAGATAAAATAATATATATGAATAGGTAAAAAAAAAAAATACCTACTTGATTGGTGCCCATATATATATATGTGACATACCTTCTATAAATTGGTACCAATCACAAAAGGAAAAATTTATAAATACCCGTTTTCAAAATTATATTTTCATAAATACTTGTTTTTTATTTTTATTTCATAAATACTCACATTTTTTTACTTGTTTTTGGAGATATATAGACCACCACCACTATTTTACATATGAAATATAGACCATGGTGGTCTATTTCATAAATAAAAATTACACTAAAATTTGACACACATTTTAAAATATATGCTATAGATCAAATTTATAATGAAAAATGTAAAACATTGTAAACATTTATATTGTAAATGTGTACTATTCATATTTTACATATGAAATGTGTACCTCATGGATAAAATTTACATTATAAATGTGGACCATTCAAATTTTGTATATGAATTTTGGACCATAAAAATAGATATTTTTGAAAGAAAAGTTAAAAAAGGTATTTGTGAAAATAAGTTTTAAAAAAGGGTACTAGGTGTAAATTTCTCATAACAACAAATATAGTATAATTTTACATACATTCAAAAAAAAATAGTATAATTTTAAGAAAGATAAATGCCTTGTTGAGATGAAAATAGGAAGAATAAGAAGAATCTTCTTTAATTTTAATTTCAATTCATGATCTGAGAATTTTGATGGAGTATTTATTTACTTATTTTGACACGGTGTTTTGACAGCTTTTTTAGATAGAAAGAGTATTAAGACTAATGTGTGATAAAAATTACAATTTTGGAACCCAAATGCTAAAAGAAAAAAAGAAAAAAAAGAAAATTTGGGGACTTAAGTAATACATTGGGAACTATTTAGGACCTTAGGCCATATTAAGATTTAATTTTAAAAAAAATAATGAGGTTTAACTAATAATTTTTACTTATCAAGATTTAATTAGTTCGACACAAAACAATAGCGAGTGGGTCAATGTAAGCCGGAATTTTTTCAGAAAAAGATGAGAGCCTGTAACTCTGAAATAGACAAGACAGGTCACAGGTGTGTGTCATTGTCATTTCCTAAATAATGGAAAAATAAAGATTAATTCCTTAAAAATAAAAATTAAGAAAAACAAATTAAAATAAAATATAAATTAACTGAGAGGAATACGGTTCCACAAGCACCTCCGGGTACGGCAGCAGCACCTTTATACAGATGATTAGACCATCTTATTAGTTTAAATAAAAAAATATATCTATATATATATATACACACACACATGTGTGTGGTGTTTCTCTGTTCATTAGCCTAGCTTAGTTAGTAGTACTTTACCCAAAGATGTCGGAGATGGATATTAACAATGGTTACAGAGCGACGATCATGGTCACCAACGACGACGGAATCGACGCGCCGGGGCTCCGAGCGCTGGTTCAGGTCCTCGTCTCTACCGATCGCTACATTGTTCAAGTCTGTGCCCCTGACTCGTACGTGCTTTCTTTTTCAATTTTTTTTTTTCTAATTTCGAAACTATGATTATCTCTGTGCTTGTGCTTGTGCTGTGCTCTGTTCTATGGTCGTGAAGCCAAATTATTCACTGTTTTATTTATTTTTTGGAAAAGAAAAGGAATAAAAAATGGTTTGGTTTGGTTTGGTTTGGTTTGGTTTGATTTGATTGGAAATGAGTTGAATAAATTGACAGGGAAAAATCAGCAGTGAGTCATAGCATCACTTGGCGCCATCCACTTGCTGTTAAGCAAGTACAAATTCAAGGCGCCACGGCTTTTGCAATTTCTGGTTTGTTTCCCACCCCCACCCCCTCAAATAAAAAAACCTCTCTTTAATAATGCTTTTCCATTTTTTGGACCCAGTTATAATGAATCTTATATTTTTAAGGGTCTACAAGAAATTTTATTTTATTATTATTATTTTTTTAAATATGGAAAGGGTCAAAAGGGTTTGGGATCTTCTTATGGAGTTCTGTTGATTCATGCCCTTTGCAGGAACTCCAGCAGATTGTGCATCTATTGGGGTCTCCAAAGCACTATTTCCTTCAATTCCTGATCTGGTACGTACTTCTTTTCTGGTTTTCACTTATAGAGGTTCACTTTTCTTCTTAGCTTTATTTTAACAAGTTTGTTTAATATTGATTAAAAGCATATAATGTAGGATTCCCTTTTGACCCACTTTAGTGAAAAGATGAACATTTGTTAGGTGCCGCAACAAGAATGCATAGCTTTTCCAATCACATAACAAAAGTTTGATCTTTATTGAGTCTTTTTTCTTTTGGTCTAAAAATTTGATCTTTTTTCTTTTGGTCTAAAAATTTGATCTTTACAGTTATTTCTACACAACTACGGTCTCTTTGTAATTTGTATACCAACTCTGGTGCATGAAGTGAAGTTAATTCTGTTTTGGTAGTTACTACTAATGTTATACCCATATTTACATGCAGGTAATCAGTGGCATAAACATGGGTAGCAACTGCGGATATCACATGTGCGTAATATTTTGTCTTCTAAGCATTGTTTTGTATCATTCATGCTTTTGTCTCTAGATTCTGAGCTGAGATTTCCTTCCCCACACGCTCCCAGCTACCACTTTTAATCTGTATGGGAGAACGTTACTGTTACTGAAAACAATGAAAGCCCAGTGGAAATAATCATTTCCATCTTTTAACATTTATTCAAAGCAGAGAGCGAATTAAGGCGGCTGATCAGGGTCATGTAATCTTAGTGTGATGGCTTTGCTTATGCTGTGGAAACCAATTTCAGCATCTAGAACTTCCTAATGAATACAAGTCGGTCCTTGAAGCAATCAGTTTTGTCTTTTGAATCCCGAATCTGTCTAAAAATGCTTTTAAAACAGTACAGATCAACCTGAGATGCGACGTAGAATAAAATTTAACTGATTAACTATCATAGGTTTCAAACTAATTCTCAAAATTGATTTTGCATAGGACATCAAAACACAAATGATAAGTTGATTGTGCATTCATTAGCTGTTTAAGTGGCTATTCCATCAAGATTATTTGTTGGCTCGTTTGTTGTTTTAAAAGCATAACAGGGTTCCTTCTGTTTAACTGTAGCATTTACTCTGGCACAGTCGGTGGTGCTCGGGAGGCTTTTTTTAATGGTGTACCTTCTATCTCTGTATCTTATGATTGGTATGTGTAGATATTTCACGGTTATTATGCTCCCATGGCAGAAACATCTTTTATTGTCAACTACTACATTTCTTATGTTGTATTTTATAGCTGGATTCGCATGTTTTTTTGTCAAAACTGCATTTTACTAACAAAAAGAGGGGAAACACTAAAACTTAAGTACGGCTACCGGACTTGCAGGGTTGCAGGTAAGAGCAACATTAATGACTTCACACTCTCTGCTGAAGCTATCTTACCTATCATTGATGCGATACTTGTGGAGGTCAAGAACCAAACTTATCCACAACGAAGTTTTTTGAATATAGATCTGCCAACAAATGTTGCTCATCATAAGGTACATATCATAGGTTTTGAAAGTGCAAGGATATCATTTTGTTTCTGTAACCTTATGAAGAGCCCATTATGTTGAAGATGTTTTTGCATCTAATCTTTACATTTGAAAACCATGAGGTCTGGGGCTCGATCCTTGTGGGTACCTATCTGGTTATATGCTAGAGTTTCCCAACTTCCAAAGATTGTAGGGTTCAGCAACAGGACAAATATCAAAAAAAAAAAAAGATCTTTACATGTGAATGCTTTTCCCTGATAATATTCACTAGAAAACTTTCTTTTTCTTTACATGTGAATGCTTTTCCCTGATAATATTCACTAGAAAACTTTCTTTTTCTCCTCCTAGCCCCTCTATCAATCGTTCTGGTGTGAAATGATTTTGAGATATGCTTTTAATGTTGTTTCTGTGGTCTCGTGTACCTTGAAAGGGATATAAGCTGACTAAGCAAGGTAGAAGTATATTCAGAATGGGATGGAGAGAAGTTTCTTCTGAATTGCAAGGAGGTAAAATGTTGTCAACTATGACAATGGAATCAGACTCAGCAAGGTCTGTAGAAAATGATACTCCAACTGTTTCCGCAGACCATCGATTGTTCCAAAGAGAAGTGAGTCCTTTCATCGATTTACTTTCTGCAACTTTCATATATTCTTTTTATTTCCTTTAATTTTTTTGTCGTGCTTCCATTATATCTTTTTCTTTCCCATGCTTCCCTGAAGTTTGATGGTTTCTTTATGCTTGCTGTGCTCTGGAGGGTTATAACTAGGATTCATATTTATATTTGTTGTTTGTTGAATTCTCCTGAGATGTGAAACTATCAGATGATACTTTTTTTCTAACTGTTGCTGTATTTCACATTATGATCTGGCATATATCAAAGCTAATGGCTGTTGCTGATTTCTGTTCTAGAGTTATTCAAGTGACTGTTTGCTATTTTATCCATAATGATCAAGTATTTATTGAAAGTACTAGAGGGAAATACTTGACTGTGATTTGTGAATACTTAAAAATGAACTAACTGGAAACTTCGTTTTCCCTTATCTTAGTTGATATTTCAATGCATGATTTCCACAAAATATAGAAGAATCATTCCTGTTTTTGCTTTTGTAGGTTAGGGGTGCTGAATCAGATAAGGAGGATGATACAGATCACCGATTTTTGCGAGAAGGATATGTGGGTATCTTTGATTTACTTCAACATATAGAGGCTGCGCCTGTGATTAACGTGGTTTTCGCAATTTCATTTTCAGATCACTGTCACTCCCCTTGGTGCCATCTCTCGTGCTGAGCCAGATTGCCAGGCCTACTTCAAAGACTGGCTGCCAAGGGTAGCTGAGCGCTTCTCTTCATCAGCCTTATGATGCCCTTGGAAAATTCTATTGGCTTAATTAGGTATTCCAGTTCTGTATAAACTTAGGCCATGTTTACTAATGCGTAATGGACCAGAAAGAGAATGAAAATTAGGGAAGTGATTCCCTTTCCCTTCCATTCATGTGTTTACTTATTTATTTATTTTTTTCTGTTTTCTTTGAAGGTAAGTATTTACTTATATATTTGAAGCACACTATTTTGGGAATCCTTTACCTAGTTAATTAAATTTTGGAAGGATAACTCAATTTTTCATTCCTTCCCATTCCTCTTTAAACCCATTCACATTCCCATTCTTTCCGTTATGGATTAGTAAACACGCCATCATAGTTCTTTCTCAACAGAGTTTTATCCCTCAATAGATGTAGTAGTCACAGTCGCATGATTCATTATATCACTTATATTCTTTACTAAAACTTGCAGAGAATACATTAGTTTTAGCTTTCCCAAATGCAATTATTCTTTCCGTTAAGAGCAAATCTCTTTGATGCAGGTTTGGTTCCAGTGCCCTGGTTGAAAGGGCTGTTTCAGAATTTGATTGTCCAAGAACATCTTAAACCCTCATATGGACCTTTGTATTGAAATTAAATAAACCTATTTGATGTAAACTGCTGTTGGTAATCTATTATCACCTTTGATAGTAGTAAATTCCATGAGTTCATAGATTTAAATTTCAGAATGCTGGTTGTTTATGTCGTTATATTATTGCATCAGCTAAATTTCTTCCAACTCTGTTAGATAATAGATTTTGAGATGAATGTTAGATAATAGAATTTGTTGCCACTCAGGTATATGCTTATGTGGTTATGAGGTTATGTTATTTAGGTTGCCTCTCTGTTTCACTCGTCTTACTCTTAAACAATTCAACCCCCCAACTTGGATTAGCTAATCTTAGGCTAATAGACTGGTTCTTCTACTTTGTGTTTTGGTGCTACATCAGAAGAATCCGAATCTTCAGCATTCTTTTCTACCTGAACTATAGTAGTTTCTGGATTGCTATTGTCTCCCTTCTCGTATAGTTTATTTTCTGCAAATATCATATCTCTGCTAATGACAACCTTATATACAATAGGATCTCATAAGCGATACCCCTTAACTCCATCAGCATATCCCAAGAATACACAGTTTTTGGACTCTGAATCTAATTTTATGATTTCTTGAGTATTGTACATCACATAACAGGACTTCCAAACGCATGCAAGTGAGAATAATCAGCTAGCTTAGTAGTCTACATCTCCATCGGTGTCTTCAGATCAATAACTGTTGATGGGACTGATTGATCACATAACTGGAGACTTCTACCCAGAATGTCTTGGGTAGACCTGCAACTCTCAACATTACTCTTGTCCTTTTCAACAATGTTCTGTTCATCCGCTCTGCCACTCCATTTTGTTGAGGAGTGTATGTTGCTGTAAACTGCCTCTTGATAACTTCTTGTTGACAGAAGTTATCAAATTTATCGCTTGTATATTCTCCTCCATTGTTTGTCCTCAAACACTTGATCTTCTCTCCATATTCAAGTTTTACTCGCGCTCTGAATATTTTGAAGACTGAAAACACATCTGCCATTCTCTTGATAGAATACACCTAAAATCTCCTAAAGTAATTATCAATAAAAGATACAAAGTATCTAGCTCCTCCTAGGGATATCATCGGTGCTTGCCAAACATAAGAGTGAACCAAGTCTATAACTTTTTTACTTCTAGAACTTGATGTGCTAAACTTTAAGGGTGTAAGAAAAACCCGATCAATATAAACTGACCGTTCAGAAACCGAATTTTCGGTGCTAAGGGTCGTTTCAGTTTTGGTTTTAGAAAACATTCGGTCAGTTTCGGTTTTGAAAAATTAAGTTTCGGTTAAACCAAAACCGACTAATATATATATATATATATATATATTATCTTATGCTTTTTACATGGTCAAGTGTCATTTAGTGTAGTGGTAGTAACATCACATTTAAGGACTTTCTTGAATATGAGTTCCTAGGTTTAATTCCTACCCATGCACTTTTAGTTCTTTTTATATTTGAAAGAAGATTCAAAAGTGCACATGCCAAGGTTTGAACTTAAGTCCACCTTAGGTTTTAAGGGGCCTAGGCGTGTGCTCCTACCACCAAGCTGCGGTAGCTTCATAGGAATATTTGCAAATAGATTATATTTATAAGATAAATAAATATCAAAATTCGAATTATTCCAAAATCGAAAAGCTAACCGAAACCGACCAAAAACAGAAAGTTCGGTTTCGTCGGTTTCCTCTATTTAGGCAGTCGATTTCGGTTCTCATTTCTTAAAAAATTCTTATATTAAAAACCGACTGAAACTGACTGCCTTTCATCCTTACTAAACTTTAATCTATACTGCTTGCTTATTGCACAATGCTCATAAAAGGATACAGATACTTTTGTGAGACCAGGATGCAACTTCCGTTCAGAGAGAATCTTCAAGCTCGTTTCAATATATGGTCGAGTTTAGGATATCACATTATCGTTGATTCTTCTCTGGAATTTGTCGAAGCAACTAATGCCTTCGCTTCCATCAGTGTATCTCATTTAAGCATGTATAGATTCACTGCTATCTTCTCTGCCTTCATTACTACAAGCTCGCTTTTCATGATCTTCATGATCACATCTCGACACGAGCTTTGTAACCAAGGGTATCTTGTTGTCTCAAAGGCAATAAATTTTTCTTCAGGCCTTTTACATGTCACACCTCTTAAATAGTACGAACATTGTCATCAAACATTTTCATCTTGATGGTACCAATCCCAGTGATCTCTACGGCATAATCATCACCTATGAATACAGAGCCTCCAGAGACAGGTTTATATGCGTGAACCTACTCTCTGTGAAAAGTCATGTGTCATGTTGCTCCTGAATCCACTAACTAAACATCAGTGAGCTGCCGTCTGTCTTTAGACACTGTTGCTGCTTCGCTGTACAGGATTTATCTATCATCTGAAGTACTTGCCATGTTCCCCTGAGTATTTGATGACTCGGGGTCCTTCTCTCTGGAATCTCCATTCTTCTTGAGTTACCAATACTCCCCTTTGGTGTGCTTTTTCTTACCGCAGTGATAACACTTGATATTCTTCTTATTTCTTGACTTTGATCTACCATGACTCTGACTTCCATTAGGGCCATGTTCCCCTGATCTTCCTCTCATTGTCAAAGCCTCTACTTATTGTGAACTTGCCAATCTGTCTTCCTTGTTCTTATGCCGATTTTCTTCTTTAAGAATAGCAACAGTAAGATCCTTGAAAACTAGAGTTACGGCATTGCTGGTCACATTTATGATGAGTTGATCATACGAATCAGGTAGATTCTGAAGTAAGATTTCTACACATTCATTATCCTCTATTTTATACTCCATTATTGTGAGCTGCGAAAATAAAATATTGAGTGTATTAATGTGGTCAATCACCATTGTTGATTCTGCCATCCGAAGGGTATAAAGCCTTCTCTTGAAAAAAGTTTTGTTATGAAGTGACATGATCTGATACAACTTTGTTAGTGTATCTTATATCTCCTTAGCTGACTTTTTCTCTTCAATACTTAATGGAACTCTATCTGCTAGTGCTAGATATAAGTTAACGACAACATTACCATCTATCTCGTCCTATTTTTTGTCATCAGTAATCTCAGCAGGCATTTTCTCAATTGTTGCCAGGCATTTTCTCAAGATAGCCTTTACTTTTATTTTCCACATAGAAAAATTGCTCCTATTGAACTTCTTAATATCAAATTTTGCTGCCATTTTTGTTCACTACGATTTGTTCAGTTACCACCGTTTTACTATATGTGAACATTACCGTATATGAGAACATTACCGTATATGTGAATAGTACCGTATATATGAATAGTACTGTATATGTGATTAATACTCTAACTAATGGCTCTGGTACCACTGTTAGGAGATCAGCTTTGCTGAAACGACAACACACAGCTAAAACACAAGTTGAGAAAATTTGGATAAAATAAAAGAAAATAAGGTACACAAATGATTTAGCGTGGTTTACCCAAATTAGGCTACGTACACGGACAAGACTATGCACTATGAAAAGGAGATTACAACTCACTTCTCTCTAAATATAAGGAGAGAATAAAAGAACATTTCTCCCTTGAAATAAGAAAAAACACTCTCTAAACAAATTAAGAGAAACCTAAAGTAGGAATTAAATGGAATTTCTAAACTTAAACTCTCTCTTATACAAAGGAGGAAGATTTCTAATAGAACGATGAATGAAGTTGAAGAGAGGAATATTTATAGGTGAAACCCTTCTCCTATTCTCTCAATTTTTAATTTTATTTTATTTTATTTTCCTACGCATGAATAGCACCGTAATTGGTGCCGCAATGTTTGAATCAAATGGGTGGCACCGAAATGGTGCTAACCCTTTTTGACTTTTCAAACAAGCGATGCGATATAGGTCGAGATCAAGAACCAAACTAATCCCCAATGATGTTTTTTGACAAGAAACAAATCTGTTGACAAATGTTGCTAACCATACGTATCAATAAAAGCTCAGAGGTGCACCGATTTTGAGATATATTTGCTTATAATATTATATTCTGTGGTCTCTTATACATTGAAAAAGATATAAGTTGACTAAGCAGGGTAAAAGTATATTCAGAATTGGGATCGAGAGAAGTTTCTTCCGAAGTGCGAGGAGGTATAATGTTGTCAAGTATAACAATGGAAATGGATTCAGCAGGATCTGCATCCAAATGATAAACCAACTGTTGCAGCAGACTGTCAATTGTTCCGAAGAGAAGTGAGTCCGTTTGTACTTTCTGCAACTCTCATATTTTCCTTTCACTTAGTTTTTTTCTTTTTTTCCTCTTGCTTCTATTGCATCTTTTTCTTTTCCTCATGTTTCGTTGAAGGTTGATGGTTTCTGTGAAGATTTGTGCTTCTAAATCTGTTATGCCACATCAGCAACAGTTTGTTGGTTAAAACTATTTTTCCTCTGTATCAGTAAAACATTTATGAAGCTGTTAAGAGTAATATATGGGTGAGCCTAAATTGTTCTTGGATATATATATATATACTCCCTTGAAGACATGGTTTACGACTAGGAAAAAGAGTGAACTGGGTGTAAGGGGCTTAAGGGCAGTAAGGTTTTCTGAGTGATATTTTTCCTAAGCTTTGTAACGTGAGGTTGAGAGATACTGTATGAAGTGTGTAATTGATTCCTGTTCATAGTGGATTTGTTGGCTGGTCTGAGAGTGGATGTAGGCTCCAGAATTTGGAGCTGAACCACTATAATCATCGGTGCCGTTTATCTTGATTACTTATTATTTTTTGTTCTGGTGTTGTCGTTCTTGCTCTGTTTCTTCTCTCTGATGCGATTCTTGTTCTGTTTCTGATCAATTTTGGTGTAAGATTGGTACTAATAATTCTCAACAACTGGTATCAAGAGCTAGGTTTTGTGATTACGATCTTGGGATTAAAGAACTTGAATGGAAATGGCAACGACAAAGTTCGATATCGAGAAGTTCACCGGAAAAAATAATTTTGGCTTATGGAAAATGAAGATGGAAGTGGTACTGGTTCAACAAGGCCTTGAGAAGGCACTTCTCAATGAAAGGGATTTGGCTGTGATAGATAAAGAAAAGCTGGTTGAAATGAAAAAGAAGATCGAAAAGGTATCTCCTAAAGCCTACAGTGCAATTATTTTGAGTTAATCTAATCAAGTTCTCAGAAAAGTATCACATGAAAAAACAGTTGCTGGTATATGGAATAAACTTGAAGAAATTTACAGAACTAAGTCTCTCTCTAACAGAATCTATCTAAAAGAAAGCTTTTATGGTTTTAAGATGGATGAGTCGAAGTCTATTGAAGATAGTTTGGATGATTTTAACAAACTAATTCTAGATCTTGAAAATTTAGACATTAAGATGGAGGAGGAAGATAAAGCTGTAATCTGATAAGCCACCCATGCGTTTTACGTATGCCAGAAGGAAGAAAAGAAATGAGGTGGTCGAATGAGGTGGCTTCTAGAAGGAAATTCAGTTAGGTTTGTTACTGGGAATTATCTAGAGGGAGGGATTGAGAGGAATCTGTGGTGACGTCAAAGATGGTAGAGTTTGTTATGTTAGTTTCTATATATATAGCTTAAGCCTTGGGAAGGGGGGAGGAGAGTTTTGATTGAGTAGAGCTTTGCTTTGAGTGGAGAAAGCCAGGTTCTCGAATTCCTGGATATGCCTTTATTTCTTTAATTAATTAAACAGATCCCATTTCCTTACCAGTTCATCTATTCCATACCTGTTATTACTATACTTTATCAATTTGGTGTCAAAGCTTCCTCCTCCGCCATGACGATGACGACCCGTAGCAAGGTTGACGGTCGTTCTGACTCTGGGGAGGACTAGCAACTGGTAGATCGTGGCGTCGGCCGGCAGGAATTCGATTCCTTATGTGCCGACGTTCGAAAACTGTCATTCTTGAACAGCATCTTGCGTTCCTCACTGAGCGGCTTAACCAGTGCTTTCCGCTCGGTACTTCTTTGACTCCTCCGATGACGACACCACCGTTGTCGTCCGCATCTCCATCGGCCTCCTCACCCCCGCTCTCTTCGACTGCGTTGTCAGGTCTAATTGGTAGCCCATCTATCCACCTGGGCAGCAACGCCGAATTTCGTCTTCGCCGATTGGAGCTGCCGATCTTCAACGGAGACAACCCCGACGGGTGGCTACTCTGAGCAAATCGCTATTTCTCGATTAACGGGATGTCCAACACCGACCGACTGGAGGCCATCGTAATTTGCATGGAGGGACCGGCTCTTTCGTGGTACCAGTGGGAGCACCGCCACCGGCCTATTCGCAGCTGGGTAGAATTCCAATCGCTGTTCCTTGGCCGCTTCCGTTTCGATGTGGACCTCTCGTCCTGCCAGCAATTTCTCGCCATCAAACAAGAGTCTACCATGAAGGAGTACCTCGAGCATTTTGAGCTCCTGGCGGCCTCGCAGGTGAATGTCTCGGATGAAGTCTTCGAAAGCGTTTTTCTCAACGGACTGAAGCTTGAGATCTTGGCAGAAGTTTTGGTTATGGGCTCGGTGGGCCTGGATAATATAATCAAAGCGGCCCACTCTGGTAGAGAAAAAGCAGCAGCTCCCGAAATCGGGCCGCAGCCCAACTCAGCCTCAAATACCCAGTAAGCTCACACTGACGTCCCCATCAGTTCCTTCTTCTGCGAGCAAATCGCTGGGTTCTCCGACATTCACTAAATACCCGGCCCCTTCACCAACCGCTGGGCCTCTGAAACCCTAGCAACCACTTCGCCATCTTACAGAGTCAGAAATTCAAGCTCGACGGGAAAAAGGGCTTTGTTACCGGTGTGATGAAAAATACACTATCGGTCATCGTTGCAAACAAAGACAACTACACGTTTTATTGGTGCCGGACCTTGAGGACGCCGATGATTCCCCAGCACTGGCGGGCGAGGATCTCCAGGGGGTAGGCACACCGTTGGGGGTAGCTGCCGAACTTTCCATCAATTCAGTGGTTGGGCTATCCGATCCGCATACTATGCGTCCGAAAGGAACGATCCGGGGTCATGAGGTAACAGTGTTAATCGATTGTGGGGCCACCCACAATTTCATTTCTCAAGATTTAGTTCAGCTTCTTCGTATCCCTGTGACGCATACTCCAGCGAGCTATGAGGTATCACTGGGTAATGGTTTGACTGTCCAAGTCAAGGGGATTTGCAAGGGCGTTGCTATCTCCTTACCTACGTTAGAGGTCGTTGATGACTTCCTGCCTTTGGATTTGGGTGGGTCTGATGTGGTGTTAGGGATGCAATGGTTAGAATCTCTTGGCACAATGCAGGTCAATTGGCAGAAGCTAACCATGAAATTCATGTTGGGGGACCGAGCAGTTACTGTACAAGGGGAGCCCAGCCTCACTAAGTCCCAAGTTTCGCTTAAGGCCATGATGCGCACCATGGGACATGAGGGCTCGGCCATGTTACTTGAACTGTACAGTTCAGGAGAGCCACCGTTAGTGATACCCACCTCCTATCCGGCACCTATTGAGGAAGTGCTCCAGCAGTTCGGGGCGTTGTTTGAAGAACCATGGGGACTACCACCTTTTCGTAGTCGAGATCATGCAATTATTCTCCGAGATGGCACAGCCCCGATCACTGTGCGACCATATCGTTAACCCCACATTAAAAAAAATGAGATTGAGCGTTTGGTAGGAGAAATGTTGGCTGCTGGAATTATACAACCCAGCTCTAGACCATTTTCCAGCCCTGTTCTGCTCGTCTAGAAGAAGGATGGGAGCTGGCGCTTCTGTGTCGACTATCGTGCCCTTAATCGGGAGACGATACCGGATAAGTTTCCTATTCCAGTGATCGAGGAGCTATTGGATGAATTGCACAGAGCTCGCTGGTTCTCCAAACTGGACTTACGCTCCGGTTATCACCAGATACGAGTTCGTCCACAGGATGTGCCTAAGACAGCCTTTCGAACACATGAAGGCCACTACGAATTCCTCGTCATGCCCTTTGGCCTCACCAATGCACCAGCCACATTCCAGGCACTTATGAACGACGTTTTCAGATCGCACTTGCGTAAGTTTGTACTGGTCTTTTTTGACGATATCTTGGTCTATAGCAAGACATTCGAAGAGCATTTGCACCACCTGCACACAGTTCTACAGCTCCTTTCCGAGCACAACTTGGTTGTCAACCGCAAGAAATGCTCTTTTGTGCAACAAAGAGTGGAGTATCTCGGTCACATTGTCTCCAGAGATGGTGTTTCAGCCGACCCACTAAAAGTATCGGCCATGATCCAATGGCCGGTTCCACAGAATCTATGAGAGTTGCAAGGATTCTTAGGCCTTACTGGCTATTATCGGCGCTTCGTACGAGGATATGGCAATATCGCACGCCCTTTGACTGATCAGCTCAAGAAAGATAACTTTGGTTAGTCCTCAGCGGCCCAACAAGCATTTGATCACCTCAAGGCAGCTATGAGCTCTCTTCCGGTATTAGCCTTACCCAATTTCAGCCAGCCCTTTGAACTAGAGACGGACGCATCCGGCTATGGCGTAGGCGCCGTATTGATGCAAGCTCGACGGCCCATTGCTTATTTCAGTCAAAATTTATCTTCACATCACCATCGCAAATCTGTTTATGAATGTGAACTAATGGCTATTGTTCTTGCCATTCAAAAGTGGCGACCCTATTTTCTTGGACGACATTTTATAGTAAGAACTGATCAACGCAGCTTACGCTACTTGTTGGAGCAGCGGCTGGTCGCAACCGAGCACCAGAAATGGCTTACCAAGCTTATGGGGTATGACTTCGAGATTCAATATAAAGCGGGGTTGGAAAACAGAGCAGTTGATGCCTTGTCCAGAATTTCCCCCCAGCCTACTTTGGCCGGCCTTATTGCACCTCAACTATTTGATTTCGGAGCAATTCGCTCCCAAGTGCTGGCTGACCCATTCTTGGCTCCAATTTACACGGACTTGGAGCGAGATCCGGAGAGCCATCCCGGGTATGTGTTGCATGAAGGACACCTTTTCTACAAGGGACGTCAGGTACTAGCTGCCAACTCTCCTCTAATTCTGAAATTACTGCACGAGTATCATAATGGGGCAGTCGGGGGACATTCTGGCATCCTTAAAACTCTCCAACGCATATCAGCTGATTGGTTTTGGATGGGAATGCGGCCACAAGTCCAGCAACATGTCACGAATTGTTCTGTGTGCAAGCAGCAAAAATATCTTACCACGTCCCCAGCAGGTCTTTTACAACCTCTTCCTATTCCCGAAAGGGTGTGGGAGGACATCTCCATGGATTTTGTGGAGGGATTACCTTGTTCGGATGGGTTTGATACACTGTATGTCGTGGTGGACAGATTGACAAAATATGCTCACTTCATTCCCTTGCGTCACCCATTCACGGCTACAACAGTTGCGGCTGCCTTCTTGCGAGAAGTGGTGCGACTACATGGGTTTCCTCGCACAATTGTCTCCGATAGAGATAAGGTGTTTCTCAGCTCCTTCTGGACTGAGTTATTTCGTCTACATGGCACATCCCTCCGTAGAAGCACGGCCTACCACCCTCAGACAGAGGTCAGACGGAATTGGTTAACTGCACCTTGGAGACGTATCTTCGCTGTTTTGCTAGGGACAAACCCCGCAAGTGGGCGCAGTGGATTCCTTGGTGTGAATATTGGTATAACACCAACTATCATACTTTTATTAAGACCACTCCATTCAAGGCCGTTTATGGGCGTGACGCCCCACCCTTACTTTGGTTTGAAATAGGTAGCACCTCTAATGCACTAGTGGAACAACAGCTGATGGATCGCGATGACGTCCTTGCTGAGCTAAAACTCCACTTACAGCGCGCTCAACAGCGCATGCTAAGGACAGCCAACAAACACTGTCGCGAGTTGCAATTAACAGTGGGAGATCAAATATACTTGAAGCTGAGACCATACCGACACCTATCTTTGGCTCAAAAATGCAATGAGAAGCTTGCTTCCAAGTATTTTGGCCCTTATACAATACTCGAAAAAATTGGGGCTGTCGCTTATCGCTTGGACCTGCCTGCAACTTGTGCCTTGCATCCTGTCTTTCATGTTTCCTTGCTTTGCCCTGCAGTCGGTCCGTCCACAACAGTTCAGCCATTACCTCCTCTGCTGTCGAGGGATATGATTTGGAACGTGGAACCCGATCAGCTGATCGGTCTTCGTTTCGTCACAACTAGTACTAGTGCTCGACCACAAGTTCTTATTCGATGGAAGCACTTACTGACCTCTGAGGCTACTTGGGAAGAGTTTGAGAGCATTCAGCAACAATTATTCTCTTTCCACCTTGAGGACAAGGTGGACTCTTGGGCGGGAAGTATTGATAAGCCTCCCATGCGTTTTACGTATGCCAGAAGGAAGAAAAGAAATGAGGTGGTCGAATGAGGTGGCTTCTAGAAGGAAATTCAGTTAGGTTTGTTACTGGAAATTATCTAGAGGGAGGGATTGAGAGGAATCTGTGGTGACGTCAAGGATGGTAGAGTTTGTTATGTTAGTTTCTATATATATAGCTTAAGCCTTGGGAAGGGGGGAGGAGAGTTTTGATTGAGTAGAGCTTTGCTCTGAGTGGAGAAAGCCAGGTTCTCAAATTCCTGGATATACCTTTATTTCTTTAATTAATTAAACAAATCCCATTTCCTTACAAGTTCGTCTATTCCATACCTGTTATTACTATACTCTATCATAATCTTGTTAAATTCATAACCAAAGTCACTGAAACACTTCAAAGAAATATTAAAGTACGGTTGGACAACAATCTCTGTAGATGATATCCAAAATGCTCTGAATTCGAAGATGTTGGATATGAAAACTAGTGACAAGAGCAACAATGGAGAGAACTTAAATGTAAGAGGTAGATCTCAGAAAAGAGAGAATGGTAACAGGAGGAAATCTCAGTCTAGATCAAGATCTAAGAATGGTAAAAAGGACTATAGCAATGTGAGATGTTATTATTATAATAAAAATGGTCATATCAGGAGGCTATGTCCAGATAGAACTGGAAAAGAATCTGAACAGCAAAAAGGTAATATTGCAGTTGTAGATGAGGGTTATGATAGTGCTGAAGTCTTTGCAATCATAATAAAAAAGTTTCAAATGAATGGGTGTTAGATTCTAGATGCACTTATCACATGTGTCCAAGAAGGGATTGGTTCACATCCTATCAAAGTGTTTCTAGTGGTAAGGTACTTATGGGAAACAATGTGGCATGTAATGTTACTGGAATAGGTACTATATGTATCAAGATGTTTGATGGCATGACAAGAATTTTGAAAGAAGTTAGGCATGTGCCTGATCTGAAAAGAAATCTGATTTCTCTAGGAACACTTGATGAATTCGGTTGTACATTCAAGTCTGAAAATGGTCAAATTAAGGTTGCTAAAGGAGCAATGGTCGTGATGAAAGGAACTAAGCAGAATGGACTTTATATTCTCTAAGGAAGCACTATAATTGGCTCTGCAAATTCAGCAACTAATCAAGATTCTGAAAAAACCAGACTTTGGCACCAAAGGTTAGGACACCTGAGTGATAGAGGGTTGCAGGAATTGCATAAACAAGGGCTGCTATGTGGAGATAAGATCAACAAACTGGATTTTTGTGAATCCTGTATAATTGGCAAACAACACAGGTTAGCTTTCAAATCAGCAGTACATAGGGCTAAAGGTGTTCTGGAATATGTCCATACAGATCTATGGGGGCCATCTAGAGTTCCATCACATGGAGGTAATCGATATTTTATTTCTATCATAGATGATTACTTTAGAAAAGTTTGGTTGTATCTGTTGAAAACTAAAGATGAGGCTTTAAATAAATTTAAGTCCTGGAAAACACTAGTTGAAAATCAAACAGATAAAAGAATCAAAGTTTTAAGAACTGACAATGGGCTTGAATATTGTAATGATGAATTTGATCTTTTTTGTGATGAAAATGGGATTTTTAGACATAAAACAGTAAGAAAAACCCCTCAGCAAAATGGTTTAGCAGAGAGGATGAATAGAACTTTACTAGATAGGGTGAGATGCATGTTGTATGGAGCAAAATTGTCCAAATTTTTTTGGGGAGAAGCGATTACAACAGCCTGCCATTTAGTAAATAGAATTCCCTCAAGTGCTATTGATTTTAAAACATCTGAAGAGATGTGGATAGGAAGAGCACCTAACTATAACTATCTAAGAGTGTTTGGGTGCACTGCCTATGCACACCAGAATGAGGGAAAATTAGAGCCAAGGGCAGTTAAGTGTACTTTTGTGGGTTATCCTGAGGGTGTTAAAGGATATAGACTATGGGTTAGAGATACTCCAGGTGTTAAGATCATTGTTAGCAGAGATGTTAAATTTAATGAAAAAGAAACGTTGTCTGGTTTAACTAACATTGCAGGTACTTCGAGTGCTGATTCAAGTTTGACAAGTGCTAACAAGGATTATTTTGAGTTTGAGGTGGAGCAACAAACCATAGATATCACTCCTTCAGATGATAGTACTCAGGAAATCATGAGAGATGAAATTCGTGATGAAACATCAACTGGCAGAATTGAAGAAATAACAGATAAGCCCAGCTCAAGCTACCAACTAATTAGAGATAGAGAAAGAAGGTCAGTGAAACCACCAAAAAGATTCGGATTTGCTAATTTAATAGCATATGCTTTGGTGACTGCAATGGAATATGAAGAAAATGAACCTCTTTCTTACACTGAAGCGATTAACAGTAGAGAATCTGGTAAATGGATTACAGCCATGACAGAAGAATATGAATCATTACAAAAGAATAAAACCTGGGAGTTAGTTGAAAGAAAGCCAAATCAGAAAGTGGTATCTTGCAAGTGGATCTTTAAAAAGAAAGAAGGTATAACTGAAAAAGAAGCTGTCAGATATAAGGCTAGACTCGTGGCTAGAGGGTTTACTCAGAGAGAAGGAGTGGACTATACAGAAGTATTTTCACCTGTTGTGAAACATACTTCAATTAGAGTGTTGATGTCTTTGGTAGCTCAGTACGATTGGGAGCTTGAACAGCTGGATGTTAAAACTGCCTTTTTACATGATGATCTAGAAGAAAAGATTTTCATGGCTCAACCAGAAGGCTTTAAAGTTCCAGGAAAAGAGCATCTGTTTTGTTTGCTTAAAAAGTCCTTGTATGGACTTAAGCAATCCCCAAGGCAATGGTATAAAAGGTCTGACACCTTTATACAGAAGGTTGGATTCTTGAGAAGTAGTTATGATGGCTGTTTCTACTTTAAGGATTTAGATGGAGGTATTAAAATGTTCCTACTGATCTATGTAGATGATATGTTATTAGCTTGTGAAAGTAAACAAGAGATTTCAAAGCTGAAGGAAACTCTCAAGTCTGAATTTGACATGAAAGACCTTGGTTCAGCTAAGAAAATACTTGGTATGGAGATAATCAGGGATAGGAAGACCAAGAAATTGTTATTATCTCAGAATACCTATCTTGAGAAAGTGTTACAGAGCTTTGCTATGGAGAAAGCAAAGGTAGTGTCTTTACCTTTAGCTAGCCACTTTAAATTCTCCTAGCACAGAAGAGGAGAAGAAGGACATGGCATCAGTGCCTTATGCCAATGCAATTGGTTCTTTGATGTACGCAATGGTTTGCTCTAGACCAGATATAGCTCAAGCTGTAAGTGTATTGAGCAGGTACATGGGAAATCCAGGAAGATATCATTGGAATGGAGTAAAATGGCTACTTAGGTACGTCAAAGGGTCAATTGATATTGGTTTGAATTTTGGTACAGATGTAAGCAAAGTTGGAATTACTGGTTTTGTGGATTCTGATTTTGCTGGGGATCATGATAAAAGAAGGTCTACTACTGGTTATGTCTTCATAGTAAATGGTGGTCCTATCAGCTGGAAGTCACATTTACAATCTATTGTTGCATTATCCACCACTGAAGCAGAAGATATTGATGCTACAGAGGCAGTAAAAGAAGCGATTTGGTTGCAAGGTTTAGTCAAAGAGCTTGGAGTTATAGATGGTAATGTGGTACTCTTCTCGGATAGTCAAAGTGCAATTCATTTGTGCAAAAATCCGGCCTTCCATGATAGGACAAAGCATGTGGATATCAGATTTCATTTCATTAGAGAAGTGGTCAGTTCTGGTGCTGTCAAGTTAGAGAAAGTAGCTACTGAAGACAATCCTGCGGATATGGCTACTAAAGTAATAACTTTGAACAAGTTTAGGCATTGCCTGAACTTGCTTCAAATGATCTGATGAGATGAAGTTTTATTCGGACCAGCTGAGATAATCTAATGTGGATTTAGAATCAAGGTGGAGAATTGTGAAGATTTGTGCTTCTAAATCTGTTATGCCACATCAGCAGCAGTTTGTTGGTTAAAACTATTTTTCCTCTGTATCAGTAAAACAGTTATGAAGCTGTTAAGAGTAATATATGGGTGAGCCTAAATTGTTCTTGGATATATATATACTCCCTTGAAGACATGGTTTACGACTAGAAAAAAGAGTGAACTGGGTGTAAGGGGCTTAAGGGCAGTAAGGTTTTCTGAGTGATATTTTTCCTAAGCTTTGTAACGTGAGGTTGAGAGATACTGTATGAAGTGTGTAATTGATTCCTGTTCATAGTGGATTTGCTGGCTGGTCTGAGAGTGGATGTAGGCTCCAGAATTTGGAGTTGAACCACTATAATCATTGGTGCCGTTTATCTTGATTGCTCTATTGTTTTTTGTTCTGGTGTTGTCGTTCTTGCTCTGTTTCTTCTCTCTGCTGCGATTCTTGTTCTGTTTCTGATCAATCTTGGTGTAAGATTGGTACTGATAATTCTCAACAGTTTCTATGCTTGGCCCTGCCATGAAGGGTATAATTAGGATTCATTAATAAATTGTGGTTTGCCGAATTCTCCTGAGGTTGAAATCTAAAAGATAATTCTTTTTTCCAACTGCTGCTGTTTTTCACATTATGATCTGGCATATATTGAAGCTAATTGCCGTTGCTGATTTCCGTTCTAGAGTTCTTTAAGTGACTCATTGCTACTTTATATCATAATAATCAAGTGACTGTTTTGCACTTGTAGGATAGGGGTACTGAATTAGATAAGGATGATGATACAGATCACCAATCTTTGCGAGAAGGATATGTCGGAATCTCTGCTTTACTTCAACATATAGAGGAGGCCGTGCCTGTGATTAACATGGTTTTTGCGATTTCATTTTCGGATTACTGTCACTCCCTTTGGCGCCATTTCTCATGCTCAGATCGATTGCCAGGCCTACTTCAAAGAATGGCTTCCAAGAGTTGCTGAGCGCTGCGCTTCATCAGCCTGGTGATGCGGTAAGATCCATCATTTGAACAAAATTACGTTTTCTTAACTCGGGCATCCTTACGACCATACAGTTTTTTTTTCCAGAATATATTTTTCTCTCTCAATACATGCACTAATCACAATTGCATGACTCATTACATCACTGATATTCTTTCGTGAAACTTCTAGAGAATATATTAGTATCTGCTTCACAAATGCAATTGCTCTTTTAGTTGAATACAAATTCTGTTGATGCAGGTTTGGTTGCAGTACCCCGGCTGAAAGGGCTATTTTGGAATTCGATTGTGCACTAGTACCTCGAGGATTTTCTCTGTGGCTGGGAAATCATATCATACTTTTTGATCAAGAACATCTTAGAGCCTCATATGGACCCCGTATCATGATTTAATGGAAAACCTATGCTGTTATTAATCTGACATCTATTTGATACAGTAACAAACTCTGAGTTCTTAGACTTAAATTTCAGAATGCTAGTTGGTTATGTGGTTGAATTATTATTGTAGATTTTGTTGCAAACATGGACTTACAAATATCAGGACGGATAACATACACAAACAAGTACTATTTTTTCTCCGTCTTTAAGGTTTTGAGACTTGCTTGAACTCCTCATACCCTACTAGATTGATTTGAGAGATGATATTGCAGTCTACTTCTTCAAAGACAGCAATTTAGTTATTAATCTAGAATAGATAATGATCTAAGGCTTGTCATATTTGTAATATCATTGAAAAAGCCAATGCATATTATATATAATTCTAACAAATTGCCTACTCTTTACTTGTAATTAAAATTGTTTTTAATTACCCGACTTTATCCGTAATAAAATTGGTTTGCAGAGTTGTGAAGATTTGACATGTAAGAATTTTGTTATATTTGGCCTATCGTCAAGTTCCATCTGTTTGCATTTACCTATTTGTTTATGAGATGTTCCGCATGAAAGTCTTATTGTTTATTTAAAATTTAATAGTTATTATCACACGTCATTTCTTTTCGACCACCAAATTCATTAAGACACATTATCATTGTTATTAATTTCCTTCTAGGGGCATATTTAATTAAGGTCGCTCAAAGTTGAGTATTTAAGAAAAAATATTAGCATGAAAAATATTACTATGTAAGGCATCAAAGTTGTAGGTTGTCCCGTCCATTCTTTAGTATTCACATGTCTACTTCAACAACTCTCTCTCACTCCCGGTAATACATCTTCAACAAGCATCCTGAACATTTTTAACCAAAAAATAAATAAAAACAAGTCAAATGACATAACTGCCAGCACAACTGCTAAAATAGACAAAGCAACAAATAAGAAGCCATACTGAAAGATGGATTAATCAATTGCTCCCATGTCGAGACGATTTTTTGCTTTTGGTCACTAAAGTTTCACCAACATTTGATTATGTGAAAGTAAGATTCTTTTAAGTTTGGAGCCAAATAGAACACTCTAGTAGTATAGCTTAAAAGAGAGAGGAAGTATTCTAAACTAGACCTCACCAATCACAATGGAACTTGAGAAAAGAAAAGTGATTGGAAAACTTTTTTATACCAAAGTATAATAAGACATTATAAATAGTATTTATGTACATGGCCAGAGAATCTATCTTATGGCGTGAACTCTGCATCTGGGGCCTTCAAACTTTTGTCGGCAGAGTATGTGACTCCACTAGTATCGACCATAGAACATGCACATCTTCATAGGGGCAGGACTTGACATCTTCGTACAGAATGTAAATCCCTCTTCCTGATTCATTAATCACATAAACAAATAAGTATAACATATATACATATATATATATATATGGGAGACACATGACAAGGAATGTGAACAAGAAAATGCAAAAAAAGCATTTGAAAATTGATCTTAATGAATGAACGACATTGAAATATAGTAGAAAATGCACGGAAGCTGAAAATTATGATCACAAACGAACTTGAAATTTAGAGCAAGCATAATATGCCTAGAACAAATTATAATATAAGTAGAGAGAATGAAGGTTTAGGGGTGAGAGACATGATTACTTTTCTTTGGAGCAGAGTGGAGACGAAACCAGAGCTTCTTCAATGGAGAGAAGAGGGATTGAAGCCACCCCATTTGGACAAATGGTAGTGGCTCTCATGTAGGTGAATACTATGGAAAAGAGAAGAAGAAAATAATAATAATAAGACAGAAGAAGTTGAAGAAGAAGATAAAATTAATGGGGGGTTGTATAGTGGTTTTTGTTTTGCTTAGACAAAAGGTGAAGTTATAGGGTCACTATTTTTGTAGGACATTTTTACATTTTTTTTTTTCCCTTTGGTGGCCAATCATGAGTATCACATTTTTGCTCTTGGTGTAGTGTCTTTGTCAAACCTTTCCCACTTTTTTCTTATAGCACAAGGAGCCACTCCACCAATCAGCTGTGCTTCTCACACTTCCAAACAAGCCCTTACTTCATATTAAATCCCATTTCTTTACTTACATTCCTTATGACTCAAGCCAAACTCTAGGGGTTTTACTATGTACCTTGTGGAGTATTACTTCCCTTTTATTCCCATTTCTGGACACCTCATGTGTTGTGTTTTAAGTAAACATGGGCTTTTTATTTATTTATTTTTTTTTTTACTTTAGGAGTCCCCTACAAGGATTTGTGTCCTACAGTCCTATGTGGCCACCTGTCCCATACTCCAATTTTGGTTGCCTTAGAAGTGTCTTCCAGGCATGGCTAGTCTTGGTTGTTTCTGGAATTAGACTCGTCCTGGGCTCATGTATCTTGGGTTTCATGCCACTTGTAGTTGGGGATTCATAAAGGACTTTTTAGCAAAATGGCTGAATTTTAGATCATAGTTTGCAACATAGCTATTTTTCAAACTATTAAAAATAGCCGAATTTTAAAAATTATTTAAAAATGATCATTTTTCATATTTAGTATATCAAAATATATTTGATTTATTTTTTGAAAATTGATTTACTTTTTAAAAAATTAA
Organism: Trema orientale; assembly: GCA_002914845.1. Lineage (NCBI taxonomy): Eukaryota > Viridiplantae > Streptophyta > Magnoliopsida > Rosales > Cannabaceae > Trema > Trema orientale. Next base: position 961,003 of record JXTC01000005.1, read on the forward strand.
TTTTCTTTATTTAGTATATCAAAATATATTGATTTATTTTTGAAAAATGATTTACTTTTTCAAAAATTGATTTACTTTATAAGAAAATAGATCTACTAAAAAACGGCTCTTTATTAAAATAAAATTTTAAAACGATCATTTATTAAAGAGGTATAAAAAATGACCATTTTTTAAATTGATATTTAAAAAAAGACCGTTTCTTATAAATACTTCATTCATGAATCTTGGGTTTTATGTCATACTTTGTTTTCAATTAATCATAGTTTGCTGAATGGGGAAATTATATAAATTCCCAAATGAAGAGATGTGACAAAACAAAAGTTTTAGGTTTTTGTTTGTGGAGACAGAGACTAATGATAGATAGAATGGAACGGAAATATTCATGAAAAAAAAAAGGAAAAAAAAATATTTTATAATGCAATATGTGGTATCATTTCATATCTAGTGAACAACGATTTTCATAATAATTTGGGCAATCAATTGCCAATCTCAAGCGTTCCGATATGTCCAAAAACTTGAATATTACTCTCTCTCTCTCTCCATTTTGCCAAAAAGAACAAAAATTACCTAAGGTACAAATACCTGATATGAAACCTTGGAAGGATCAAAATTGATCTGAATCATCTGTATATGTATAGAAATATCAAATATATGCGTGTTTTAGAAATTAGAACTGATGGTTTTTTTTGTTTGTCTATTTAAGATGGGCTTTAGGCATTGACATTTCCTAACGTCCCAGTCACATGTAATGTTTATAATCAATCAGTCTGTCCAAGTCACAAGCTACCATGGCTTGCTAGCTAGTTCAAACTTCAGAGCCCTTTTACCCCATTTTTTTTACTACTTTTTTCCCCCTCCTTTGCATTCCATCTGAGGTGACAATTTGGAATGCAATATGACAACACCACTTGAAATTTACCTGTTTAGTTGACTCATATAGCACAAAAGTGATTTGAACTGTCCCGATTAATACACTTGTATTAAATAATTATTGCATAATGATAATTTTTTCTTAATAATTTTTTAGTAAATAAAAAGAAAAACATAAAACTAATGCACTAACTTATATTAATAAAGTAAAACTTTATTTAAAACATTAAGTAATATAATTTGTGTTTTGACAAATTAATTTAAAGTGATAATTTTTTTTAAAGGGATGACACATAGGTCAACTCAAAGCCAAAAGGATGTAATTGGGTCAAGACGACATAACTCGAATTATTACACCTTCATCTTTTGAGGTACTTTTAACTGGTTTAAAATTTTCTCTTTGTGGCATTCGTTTCCAAGATAACCTTATCTTTAGTATTTATATACACTTAAGTTTAATAAACCTTTTTCATATATCCAAATGCTTCGGAAAGCCAACAGAAAAAATAAAATATAGAATATAAGGAAATGGGTAAGAATATGACTATGTATTGCGATTAATTAATAGACATTCTAGTTATGACTTTATCATAAACATGATGACTACTCCTAAAATTTTCATCTTGAAAAGCATTTATGAAAAGGGGTAAAACCAATAACATTCATTCTATTGTGTAAGATAAGGAAGAAGATTATATTTGTAAGATAACTACAAAATTGTTAAATTGGATTTGAAATTTATTATCTAATTCCTTTCTAAGTCCTTCGTGCCACTCCAAATATATTTATTAATCCTCATATCCCTCTTATTTCTTTCATTTCTCCCTTTATCAAACACACACTACTTTGTTTGGTAGGGAGAATTTGTGGAAGCGTGCAGATGGGTGGAGGGATAAAAGGAGAGCTAAAATTCATTATTTGTTAATTAAGAAGGAAGAGAGAGAGAGATTCATTATTTGTTAATTAAGAAGGGAGAGAGAGAGAGAGAGAGAGATGGGTTTAGGGAAAGAAAGAGAGCTAAAATTCATTATTTGTTAAGAAGGATAAGAGAGAGAGAGAGAGAGAGAGAGAGAGAGAAAAGTGGAGGGGTCACAAATCCCTATGGGCCAACCAAAGTGAATTCTTCTCTTCTTGGAAAGACGGGGAGATAGAAATGACAAAATTATCCTTAAAAAACCTAACAAGTATATTTTTCTACAATGGATAATATAATAATTATGTAGTTTAAATCTCTGCCCATCTTCCTAACTCTCTTTCCAATACCAAATGATATGAATGATAACTGATGTGTTTATATTTATACAATATTTATGTACCTTTTGCATCTTAATTTTGTGCTTAATTATTATTTTTCTAAAAGTCTTTATCTTAATTTGTGCTATTTTCTTAAATTGAGCAGGTCATAAAGTATTTATGAAAAAGAGAGCCAAAAGTAGTATTTTCCTAAATCAATTAGAAAAAGATGACGTGCAGAAAAATAGAATCCCATTTGTTTCGTTTGCTTTTGTGAAACAGAAGCCCAATGGTTTCTAAGCCCAACCCAAGTCCATGACACAATCCAGCCAACATTATCAACTTGAATGGAAATTTATGGCGTGTAACTTGATACGATTATAATCATGAGGAAAAAGACATATTCAAAGAGGCTTACCTTGATCTGTTGGTGTGCTGGAAGTTTGTTCGAATAATTGGACCTTTAAACGTGAAGTATTTAAATTTAAAAAGGCAAATAAAATAGGTAACTATAGGTCGGTTACAATGTTCACGTATACGTGTATATGTGAGTGCGAGGAAAAAATAGCACGACAGTGAGAGACAGAGAGCAACCGAGAGACAGAAAGTACCAGCGGCACTTGGAAGAAAATTCTTAGAGCAGTTTTTCTTCTCTTTTCAATTTCTGTTTGAATATTATATTTATGTTTATGGTTTTTTTCTTAGTTTAGTTATGATTAAATTATTTTTTTTTAGGGCTATGATGCAGTCTAACTATAATGCTTTAATATTTTCTTTTGATTTAGTTCATAAATTATTTTTACTTTCTATTCTTAATACCTATATTTAATTGGGTACTAAATAGATGATTTGTTAATCATAATGAAACCGGAAAGAGATTTATATATTTAGTTCGTTGGATTGAAAGCCATAAATTATATTTAAAATAGGAAAATATTTACATGGTTTGTGTAGTCGCTATATGAGTTTCCATATATCCTAATGAGTTCTTAATTAGTTTAATTCACATAGGAATATAGTGAATTGGTAATTAAAGGTATTTTTGCTTGAACTTGGAAGAGGATAGTGAATAAATTAGGAAATCTCGACTTTCAATTAGGAGAATAATTTTAGGCTAATGAGATAGAGAATTTTTAGAGTGAATTAGTTACGGTAAAACCGGAAACCCTATGTTTACTTTTATTGATTTATATATCGTTTTATTTTTCTCTTTTAATTTTCGTTCTCATTTACTTTTATTGCTTTTAGTTTAGTTATAGTTTTAATTTAATTTAATTTTTCCTTAGTCAATTAATTCAAATAAAATTAGGGTCTCATACTCACTACTCTATTACTTGTTATGATAGCGTGCACTTGCATTTACAAATTTCACAATAAGTTTTTGGCACCGTTGCTGGGGATTGTTTGATTTTTATTAATATTGATATTAAGAAGCCTTAATTTTAATTTGAAATTTTATTTTTATTCTTATTTTTACGTTGTCTCTAGTTTTGATTTTTCAGGTGTTCATAGTTGGTGCTAAAAAAAAGGGGGGACTAAGGTGTGGAATAACACTAATACCTTTGTCCAATATGACATTGAGTCTATCTGAAGCATGGGAAAGGTATAAAGAGATATTAATGTGGGCACCATATAATAGAATACTAAGGTGATTACAAGTTGAAACATTCTATAATGGGTTGAACTACATAACTAAGAATATGGTTGATGGAGCTGCTGGTAGATCTCTATATAGAATAACAGCTGATGAAGCATATGAGTTGATAGAAGAGATGACTTATCATTATCAAAATCCAATGGGATATTCCATGCCAAAAAGAGCCGATGGAGTCTATGAAATGGATACAATCTCAGCTTTGTCTGCTCAAGTTGCTACTTTGTCAAGGCAACTGGATAATTTGAGAGGAAGTGATATACACATTCCATACCAATTGTGTGAATTATATGGGGGGAACCACATGAGAGTTAATTGCTAGTTTGGAAGTTCGTTTACACCGTATACCACTGAACAAACTAAATATGTGTCAGACTTCTAACAGCAACACAATCTGTATCTCAACACATATACTCCGGGGTGGCAGAATCATTCAGATTTCTCACAGTACAGTCAACACACGATGAATTTTTCAGCGAAATTTCAACAACAAGAGAAGAAGATATCTTTAGAAGATGCCCTCGTCAAACTTGCCCAAACGATATCTCAATTCATTGCAAATCGAGATACAGCATCTCGATACCTTGATGAGCAAAATGGGTCAATTGAGAACTCTTTTATCCGAAAGACGACATGAATCTTTATTGAGCAACACTGAGACCTACCCAAAATATGAAGATATGGAGATTACACCTGAGAGTGGTGTACAACTCTAAGAGCTGCAAAATGCTTTTGCAAGAATCTGTAGAAACACAAACTTTCACTGTTTTTTCTCAATCAATATTTCTAAGTGAAGTGGATGAGGACAATGTGGAGCAATTTAAAAATACTGCCGTGGACATTGAAGAAATAAGTTCAACCATACCATAGCTACAACTAGTCGAATCCTTCAAAGATGAGCATACAAAAGCGCTAATAGAAGCTTGGATGGTTCATTTTGTGACAACCAAAACTCAAAAAAAAANAAAAAAAAAAGACTATGGGGGATGCATACTACTTGATAGTTTTACCAAGTTTTGTTTATGAGAGAGAGCCAAAATTTAAGAAACTTGGGAAAGAATCTCTTATACGTTTACCATTCATCCAAAAGCCTCTAATACTTAAGCATAAACCCTTGCCCTCTCGATATCAATACGTATGCATAAGTGGTGCTTATGAGAATGCCAAATTGTGTAAGGAGTTGACAAAAAGATGGTGTGATATACATAAGACTTCCATAATCCTGTTCGACCCTGGGTTCCTTCACTTCCTTCTTCTACTCGCGCAATTATGCTTCCTTTAATCCGATTTTTATTTTTATTCCTTTTTAATTTAAATTAAAAAAGAAATTGATTCTAATCAAGCCAATCACATTTAATTTAAATCATAACACCTAATTTTAATAAAGAAAATAACGTAAAACTAATAACATTTAATTTAAATGTCTAAAACCAATAAAATAACTTGATTAATTTTAAGTACTAAATTAAAAATACTCAAAAACATATATTTAACAAATCTAAAGAGCATAAATATTTCAATTTTTGTAGAATTATCAGCTTTGAAAATAGCTAAATGCATTAAACCCTTACAAAGTATAAAGCTAAAACTTCAAACTCTTATAGAATGTGAAATTTTAAAAAACTTAACCTCGCTAGCAACAATATTCTAGAGTATATCTACAAACTATAAAGAAACTATGAGTATACTCATGCTTTTAACTAGAGATTCTGATTATTAATTATTTAAAACCAAATAAAATAAAATAAATATTATCTTATGATTTCAACGTCAACCCCAAGTCTATTTGCAATCTGAAAAATATAATTCAACATAGGACACGGTTTTAACCTTGTTGTGGGGGTGTGGGATAGTCTTAAGCCAGACACACATTGCCACTACACTGCGTGCTTCTTGTGAGGTAACGTCTTATATTTTATATATTTTCACTTAAAATCTAGGGAAGCGTATTGAAAATTAGTCCTACATTGGAAGTATAGCTCAAATTTGCTTCACTTAATCCTTATAAATAAGTTTGACAGATGTTTTCTTACTTGGATGAGAATTTGAAATGAAAGTACATTAATACAATTCATTGACTTAAACAACCATGACCGGATGTAAACAACCAGTAAATGTGGATGTAAACAATCAATAAACGTGTTCTTGTTTTAAAAAATTCCAAATCTGACACTATTTTACCAGAACAACTATAACCGGACGTAAACAAACTATATAACTGGATATAAACAACCAATAAACATGTTCAACTTATAGCTTTTAGGCCATCATCTTTTAGCCATTTGACTTATGATGGCCTCTAACAGCCATGAACTAACTTTTTTTCGTATTGCATCAATACTTGAACTAAAAAGTCCGGAAAGAACTTTGATGTGTTTGATGTGTTCGCCTTGAAGGATTTTATGCTAGAAGTGGCTTGTGAACTTTCACCCATTGAGGGGAAAGAGAGACAGAGTACATAATTTTGGATCATTATTTGATTGTTTTGTCTATGTTGGTTTGTTAGTTTTCGTGTTTGAATTTTGGAGTTTGGCTTTGTGTTGAAGTTGATTTTATAAATGGAGAAGTGCCAATCTAGGTCTTCGGCTATGATTAGTGAGTTTGATTGATTTTGATTTGTAGGTTTTGTTTGTTTGATTGGTTCTAGTGGATTAAGAAGAGAAATTTGACTTTGTTAAACATGAATTCCACCATTGTTATATGAATTTATCTTCAAGTCGAGGGAGAGGGGAAGAATTGAGTTTTTTTTTTTTTCCTTTTTTTTTAAATAATAGCTTTTAGAACTCTTCACTATTTGATATTTTTGTTATTAATTTGAGTTATGGACTAAAGGGTATTTTTGTAACTTACCAATAAAATTTGGTGTGACCTAGAAACCATGAGAATTTTTCACAAATTTTAGCTGACTATTATCATAATGTCCAAAGTGAAATATATATATCTACGAAAATTAAAATATTGCAGGGTATATTTATGTATTTAGGCATTTTAAAAAAAAAAATTAAGGGCAATGTTGCTAGTGTTGTTGTCCATTCACACGAAGAAAAGGCTACAGTTTTTGTTTTTAACAACCGGTGAGAGAAAAAACATAGGGATTCAATATAACTTTCCTCTTCTTTTCATAATTAATAAGGGATAGTTGCATTGAGGAAATTTGATTTTTTATGGTAATTTTTCAAAAAAAAATTGAAAAATCTCAAATTTTGAAATTATTCGAAGAATCCCATATTTTAATTAGAAAAATATTATTTTTAAAGTACTTAGAAAAATACCACTTTTTTATTAATTAGTGAGATACTTAAGATAACGGGTTAAGTTACCTTACCTCAGGTAACTTGGCTAGTTACTTCAAGAACTAGATTGATTATCCCAAGTACCATTAGAAAATACGAAGTTTGAAGGAAAAAAATAGTATTTTTCTAAACAGTTATAAAAAATTATATATTTGTAAAATAAGTTTTGAAAGTGATATTTTTCTAAATTAATCAAGGATTTTTCAAAAATTCGGCCTATCCAAAGCTTTTTCAATTTTTAGTTCTTTCAGCTTGAAATTTTGTAAAAAGCCCTAATTACATTTTGATACCTTCTGTTTTAACTGTTTGTCTAATTTAAAGACTTCAAGATTTTTACCGTTGAAAAGATAAATAAAAAAATACAAAGATGCGATCAATTAAAATAATTCACTTTCTGTACTGTATGCGGCTGTTATTTTTGAATAATTATATTAAAAAAAGTGTGGTAGGAAATAGAATGGACAAGTTGGCTTAGTGGTTTTAGCTTCACTTACTTTATGCTTCACGTCAGGTTTCAAAACCGTCCATTACCTTTCATATTTTTGTTTCTATTTTAGTTTTTTTTATTCATTCCTTTTTTTTTTTTTTTTTTTTTTTTNTTTCTTTTCCTTTTTTTTGTTTTTTTAAATTATTTTTTCTTTTTCTTTCCTTTTTTTTTTTGAAGTTTCTATTTTAGTTTTTTTTATTCATTTTTTTTTTCATTTATATGTTTTTCGTAAACCTTGGTCCTCATTTTTTTTAACATTCTTTTCCTTTTTTCATTTTCTTTTATAATTATTATTCCATTTTCTTTCTTTTTTTCCTTTTTTTCTTTTTCAAAAACAATTTCCCTTTATTTGAAGTAACCATCTATTTTTGCAAACAACAAGTACTTGGTAATCAATTACCTCAACAAACTATAACTGATAGAAACCACTTAGTTCACTAATTTCCAAATTAGTTGTTACGATTTATTGTTACCAGTAACCAATTTGATTACTGGTTTTCAGAATGGTGTATAAGACTAGATATCGGTTACCAATTATCAATCTATTTGGACTTGGTAACCAACAACCTCAGCAAATGGTAACCTATAGAAAGTACTTAGGTAATTGGTTACTTATTTCTAGAATAGTTTTCAAGATTAGTTACCGGTTACTAGTTACCAATCTAGTTGTACTTGGTAACCAACTACCTTTGCAAATGGTAACCTATAAAAACTACCTAGGTAATTGATTACTAGTTTTTAGAATAGTTTATAAGACTAGTTACCAGTTACCAATCATCATACCACTTAGGTAATTGGTTACTAGTTTTCAGAATAATTTACAAGGCTAGTTACCGGTTACCAGTTATAAATCTAGCTGTACTTAGTAACGAATTACTTCTACAAACGGTAGCATATAAAAACTACTTAGGTAATTGGTTACTAGTTTCTAAAATGATTTACAAGACTAGTTAACAGTTACTAATCTAGTTATACTTGGTAACTAACTACATTAGCAAATAGTAACTTGTGAAAACCACTTAGGTTAATGGTTACCAGACTCGTGGCCACTTACAAGACTGGTTACTATATATTGTTGCTAATAACTAATTTGGCAATAAGTTTCTAAAATAGTTTACAATACTAGTTACTAATTTACCATTTACAAACCTAGTTTATAGTTTCTACACTGGTGGCCCAATTGCCAGATTGATGATTAGTTATCACATTCATTACTATATTAATAACCAATTGCCAGATTGATGATTAGTTACCACATTCATTACTATATTAATAACTAAATTAGTTAAGACTGATTTCTGAATTGATAATTAGATGAGCTGCCAGATAAAAGACAAAGACCAAATTTGTAAAAAGAAAGGTGACTATATTGGTTACTAGGTTGGTAACCAAAATGGTTACTATAATAGTAACAAGATTGGTTACCAAGTTGATAACTAGATTAGTAACGAGATTAATAATTAGTTGATAACTACATTAGTAACCACTCTAGTTATCACATTGCTAATCATATGATAACAAAATAAAAAATAAAAAATTTAGAGATTGTTTCTATACTGGTAACCAGTAACCAATCTTTATTTTTTTTTATTTTTTTTTTTACAAGTAACCAGTAAATAACAAAAAGTTAACAACCAGATTAGTAAAGAGACTAGTAACTAGTTGGTAACCATATTGGTAAATTACTAGATTGATAACTAAAAATTAAAATATCACAATTGAAAAAAAAATATTATGGATCGAACATCATTGATCAAGAATCCTCTGATTCATTTTCATAATGAATTTTGGAAAAAAAAAATATAACATAATTGTATTGTGAACTCAAAACCATTCTAATTTCCTCCCTTAGTGTAAACAGGAGAAAGTTAAAGCTCGATTCAAGGTTCAAACCCAAAAATAAAAAAAAATAAAAAAAAAATTGTAACCTCAATTCTTAAAAAAAAAAATAGAAAAATAACATGGAAGATCTTAAGATTCCTCCATTCGAGCTCTAATAACTTCTATAGGTACCTTAATCATCATCTCCTCAGCTAATCTATCCACCTTTGTTGAAATATCCTTGGAGTAATCATCATAAACCTATACACATAAAACAAATGAATCACTATGTAAAATTTTAGTTTAGCTTTCTATGTTCATAGTTTTAATACAAGTCCCTATTTATTTGATTCCCTCCATTAAAATATTTCATCATGAGTTTAATTAATTTCAATATAGACTATTCAGACATATTGCTTGACTAAACTTCTTTTTTTTTTTTTTTTGGGTGTCCAAATAATGACCACAACGCATTGGTTCCAGTAGCAGATTGTATATAAAGAATACTAAAAACTTCTAGTACATACTTACAAGAAAAGATCCGATTCTGATCAACAGTTATAGCTTGTTTATTATTAAATTGAACTGCATTCCTCTTATGCTATTGGCAATACTTAATATCCAAGTAAAAACTATTTTGTCTTCTTCTCAAGTTTATCAGTCTCAAAGAAACTCCAATCAAGTTCAATAGAATAGGACTTAAAAGATAGAGGTTGATCATGGTATTATGGCAACACACAACTTGACTAAGATTCTGAGAACACCTTAGTTAATATTTTACTGTAGCAACCTTCAAGTATTTATGGATAGAAGACCAAAGAATTTCATAAATCAAAATATAATTCCATTTATAATAAAATTGAACCATATTCCTTTTATGCCATTTGCAACCTCATATATAAATAAATATATATATATATATAAAGAGGGAGATTTTACGAAGCTCGGAGTCAACGAGATGCCGATAATGCTGCTAAAAATTTTGAAGCAGACACATGACATTGTAGTATAAGTAGTGAGCAGTAAAAACCCCCAATCCCTCTGCTCTTCTCCAAGATTTTCACTATTTCGAGATTAAAAATCTAAGATATGAAGTGGGTAATGGATAAATTGGCTTAAATTCTTTGAACTTTCTCTCTCATACGCCATTTCCGTTCACCACACTCATGGATGAATGGAACTAGAAAAGAAGAGGATGAGAAGAAATGAGAGAGGACGATTACGAGTGAAATTGGGGAAATAATAAAAAGTGGTATTTTTCTAAAAAAAATACCGTACCAAAATAATCAAACTGAAGGCAATGTATATTTGATATAAGTTTTTGAAGAAGCGTATTTTTTCTAATTTCCTCTTTAGTTTATACCTATTTTTTTCGTTTATTATGACTTTTAAATTTAGAGTTTACAATAAATTTATACCATTTATGAGTCAAATACCAATTTTAACCATTATGTTTACCTTAGTACCTTAAAATCACATTTAAAACTTATATAGAATTGATAAACGATTTAATAAATAATATTTCATTTTGTAGGGTTTTGCATTCTTTAAATTATTGTTTTTAATATTTGTTCTTTTATCTATTTATTTTAATTATTTTTAAATTTTAATTAAACATTAATATATATATCTTTAAAGTTTAAAAGAGTATATTTTGGTTCATAAAAAAATGTAAATTTTAGTAAACTCAATAGTTAAAATTGGTGTTTGACCCAAAAATGTATAAATTTGTAATGAGTTTTAAATCAAAAAATCAACTTTGATAATAACCAAAATACAAGATATGAATTGAACAAATAATCTAAATGCGGTATATAAAAATGTAATTAATCCTAATTAATAATTACTTTTTATTCATATTTGTGTGTGTCCAAATGCTGCTTGCGAGTCATGAGTTGAGGACAAACCATGGGCAGAGTTTGGCCGTACTCTGGGTCAGGGCATTTAACCAGATCTGGACTATGATCCATCAATGGACTAGACATGGATCACTCTCTAAACAGGTAATATTCTGGCCCAAACGCTTATCAGATGACCGATGATCTCCTTTAGATTTTGCATTATTATGTCTTAGACACAGCCTCCAAACGCAACGAGTCCAGAAGACAAGATCCTCTCAGGTCCCTAAGTAGACACCTCATTCCACGTTTGATGTAACCTATTTTATCATTTAGTGATACTTGGCCTCGTTTTTAACATAATTTAGTAATATTGCTCAAATTTACTCAAATAAATAAAAAAATATTATAACCATTTCGACTGTTTATCATTGAAACATCTGTGAATACGTACATTTGTATGTATCATTGCACATCAATAGCATGTTACATACATGCATTAATGTTTGTGAGCTATATGTATGAATTTAAACTAAATGTGGTGTGAGATAAATCTATAAATGACATACATATAGGTGCTTTTGTTTTTGGGAAGTAAAAAATACGTGATAATACTTAATTACAAGTCATTGGGGTCTAATCATCTGAACACAACATCATATTCTTTTTGTTGCCTTATGACGATCTTATCTCTATCATTTCACCTAATGAAAAAGGTTGATTCAACTATAACCATCACTTTTACTTGAATTAATGTCTGCATGTCTCGTTCAAATGTTTCCCAGATTCCATTATCATTTTCAAACATCTTTTACTGTATTTTTCCACGTGATCTCATCCCTTTAAAACAACCGTTACTTAAATTTAGATTAATTTGTGTTGTTTTTTTCTGATATTTGGTTAACTTGTACAGTACTATTATACACAGAATTTTTCACAAAATTAGGGATGGTGTCTAATATTAAAAGCATTTGCTAAGCATGATCCATAGATCTAGGTTTAGATATATTTATAAAAGAGGTCACTGGTATAATTATTTATTTATGTTTAGATATATTTATAAAAGAGGTCATTGGTATAATTATTTATTTATTTATTTTGTCTCTGGTTTTGTAATATAGTAGAAGACTTTCAATTCATGGAATTATAATTCCATTGAATATTCGTACGTAACGTGTTCTTCATTTTTTTTTTAACAATAATTATGAAAGAGAATGAGACCCTCCTTGTTTCATGTCATCATAATAATAGAAGTAGTAACAACAAATAATAATATTAATGGAATGTTTGTTTCTCGATGAGAGATCAACCCATATAACGCCTAAAGATTTTAGCAAAATCTACCTTGATACCTATGTTATCTATAGGTAATTGGGTTATAGCTATTAGGTTGCCTGTCTTTTGTTTTCTGTTTTCTGTTGTTTCGTTTTTTGTTTTGGGCTTTTTTTTTCCGTTGATTGCGTCTGTGGTTGTTTGTTTGTTTGTTTTCCCTTTTTTTTTACATTTTTTTTTTGGGTAATTTGCCTTTGGTTATTTGTTTTATTTGGTTAAGAGAGAGCTTACCATGTTTGGTTTGGTCTATAAATAGTGCCACGGTCATCATTTTCATTCACAACACATGCACGCAACCAAGAACGCATTCTAAGAGAGTTGTGAAGTGTGTAAGGTATAGTGAATATAGAGCTAGTCCAATTTTAGTAGAAATTGGCTAGCTATAGTCTTTTGAGTATCCTTTTCTTACAGTGTCACTTTGGTGTTATTTTTGTCCTAATATGTAATTTTGGTCTTGGTCTCTACAACTATCATTTACATTAATAGAAGTTATTTTTCTTCTGTTTAATCTATAGGTAATTGTGCTCATGACTGCTCAACACTCACTTCTCCTTTTATTTCCAGAATTGTTTACGAGTACTAATTAATTAGTAACTACTTGCAAACTTCAAAATAGCTCCTCGTGAACTTCATGTGGATTCAACCTTTTTTTGTAGTTTAATTTTAACTGGGTGTGAAATTCCCAAAAGGTGATTATATATGTATATATACATACATATATATATATATATACAACTTTCAAACATTGAACAAACTAGTCATGCTAAAAGATGACGGATCATAGCAGAAGCTTTTTCCCAATGGCGGGGCCATTTGGTGCAGTCACAAAGGGAGATAGTAGAAGAGATCAATAAAAGGGTCCCAATTATTACCATGTGAGAGGACAGCAGCTCATCAGCCATGGTCAATAATTATGAACATGAACAGATAGATATATATATATACAATTTTTTATTATATATATACAATATATATATATACACACACGCAAATATAACAATTTTTTATTCTTTTCAAATGAGGACAGCTACAAATGGAAGCAGCTTGTGTAAAAAGAGAAGGGGGGGAAAAAGATTTGATGATGAAATTTTTCTTTGCTTTGCAACGGTTTAAAAGTGTTTCAGTTGTGTCTCTAAAGTCCATTCCCAAATAATCATTCATGTCCCAATCCCCACTCGACACTCTGGCACAACTTTGCTTTTTTCCACTATTAACGTTAAAGAAGAAGTGCTGTGTTGTCCATTTTTCTTTATTTTCTCCGAGTAAAAATATAAAGGGTCAAAAATAAAGCCTCAAAACTAAACTCAAAATATATATAAAAAAAAAAGGTTATTTAATCAGGGTAAGTGAATAGAAAGGTCCTTATTAATTATATACGTGCTTTAAATTTGTGGACATTAAGCGACTTTCCAATGATGTGACTCAAACTAAAAGAGAGTATACGATATCGAGGTGCACATGCGGCACTACGAGATGAGTTATTTTCATGCAGTGAAAAATACCAAGCTATGGATATGTATTAGATCTTTTAATCTTTACTTTTTCTCGTTGCTGCCTTTCTCTATTTCGGGAGAATTCACAGAAAATATCTTAGCCTTCCAACAAAAAAAAGATCATAAACAAACTTAAGATTGTATTATATATATATATATATATATATATATATATATATATATTAGGAAGAATTATGAGTTGGAATCAGCGGATGCATGCATATGCATATGCATGTTTATGTATATATATACAATATATTTTCTCTTCATGACTTAATTGGTATTTCACAACATATATAAACTTGCCTCAAATAAGTAAAGGTTGACTTAATACCTATTAAATAGCTAGGATCGATGTCGATGAAACGTATCTTAATTTTATGGTACGTAGGTATAAAAAATTTTAAAAAAGAAATAATAAAAAAATTACTGCATATAATCGTGAAAAGTTTTGAGTGATTAACAGCTAATTTCGTCGAATTATACATTATTCTCTACCTTTGAGATTTATAATATAATCCTCGTGTATAAAATTTGACTTTCAAAATGTGGACAATGGGTATACAATGTCTATATTATATATTTACTAAATTAGTTATTATTGGTCTTTACTGGATTTTTTTCAATATGCATGCATGTATAGTTCACAGGTGCTTATTAATATATTACCTATATAAATTAACACAGAGTATTTATCAAATGTTAATATATTACTTATATAAATTAACACACAGTATTTATCAAATGTGGACTTATATATATTACTATAAATTAACACATGGTATTTATCAAATGTGGACTTATCATATTCACTTATACAATATAAAATATTTTTTTCTTAGATTTTGCTAATTCTTTCTTCTAGTAGTTCTTATAGACAAAGTTCCTCACAAGTCACATGTTCATATTAGTTCAATCAAGTCAAAATAAAAGGAAAATTTATTATTATTATTTTTTTAAAAAGCAGTAAAAACGACATATATATATATGTAGGCCCTACCCCATATCAATTTGGAAAACTTACTATTTTCTTACATAAACACTGTTACCCTTTTTTTACTTTAAATTGTTTAGTTAACTAATTAATAATAAGTTTATCTTTCGCTACCTAGAAAGAGATAAGACTAATCATAAGAGTACTGCTACGAAGCCAGAGAGGAAAAGCATTATGTGTTTTTGAATTTTAAAATGAAAGGCAATGATTTAGCCATGATAAAATGTTATGGTTAAGGGTGGTAGGGTGGTTTCTATGTGGGGTGTGAAGTGGGTGACTGACTATCATATAAGCTTAGAAAAAAGTCACCCAAAGAAAAAGAAAGATTATCAGTTATATATGTAGTTGCACATTCAAGGGGTAATACTAGAGAGAGAGAGAGAGAGAGAGAGAGAGAGAGAGGTGTTGTATTTCAAAATTTCAAATCTCATAAAAGGGTTTTTCTAAGGGTAGGTGGAATATCCAAAGGACCCAACTTTAGCCCCATTTGGGCCACATGGGAGGCCTTTGGACCAACAACATCATACACATACAATCCATTTATTTATTTTAGCATGAAATAATCATACTACACGACATATATTATATGATTCTCTCCCCAAAAGTCATAGCTAACTATGCCAATTTCCGACTGACGTATAGTTGGCAAATATGTATAAATTAATGTAAGTTGTATATACTGTATCTGTATAGTATCAAACTTTGTATATATTGTAGAGAGAGAACATTATTTATTAAAGAAAGAAAAATCTAAAAGGAGAGAACTTATAGATCATGTAAACAGATCGAGTAAAGGCAGTGGCGGAGCCATATAGGATACAGGGGCCAATTGCCCTCTTTATTTTTTCGGGAAAAAAAATTAGTATGTCATATTTTTATTAAAAAATTATTTTACTTTCTCTTAATCTATAAAATTTTATACTTGCCCCCTTAAAAATTTGGGTTTTTGTCAATTAGTAAAGCCCATTTTATAATTATGAAGCTCATTTTAATAGTTTATCTTAAATATTAAATAACGCCCATTACTTATTTTTTAAAGTGCATATTGCAGCCCATAAATAAAATAATTAAAAATTGATTTAGCATAGTTTTATGTATGTAGTATATAATGTTTGTTAACGAACAAATGACTTGGCCTAGTCATATGTATGTATCTGCATAATATTTATTAGTGAATTAGTCCTTTGGGTTTTGTGAAGATTGTGAATGTGGGATTGTACATAGAAAATTTAGAAGTATGTCTATATCTAAACTAAGTGTTATGAAAAAGGCTAGGAGGGCTCATATTTGATGCCTTTAATTAAGCCACCGAGTGCCAGCTTGATTTTACTTCTTGCTACTATAACTGTAGAGATGGAATTTTCTATCATGAATATTATAAAGAATCGACTACGCAACCGAATGAGAGATCAATGGATGAATAATAATTTAGTTGTTTATATTGAAAAAAGAATTTGTGATAAGACTGACGATGAAGCTATTATACAGCGATTTCAGACTGCGAGACATCACTGAGAGCAATTGTAATATATTTAGGTCATGTTTGGTACACTGTATAAGGACTCTGTATTATATTTATTAAACATAATGCTGTGTTTGGTTGTGCCTTTGTATTGTATTATTTAATACGACATTAAAATATAATAAAATACAGAGAGTATTATCTAATACAGAACAAAATGTCTGTATTACACTGTATTACATAATTTTAACTTTAACGTAGTATTGTACAATACTCACTCTCCTCACTTTTTCTGTTCTTAATTTCTCTCTTATCACTTTCTCTCTCATGTCACTTTATCCCTTTCAAAAGTGGTATTTTTCTAAATAAATTTTTAAAAATGGAATTTTTCTAAATTTATATCTAAAAAGTGATTTTTTTTAAAAAAGTGGTCATTTTACATGTGGTATTTTCCTAAATATTTGTTTAAAATGGTATTTTTCTAAATAAATTTTTGAAAATGGTATTTTTAAAAATCAGCTTTTTAATACATCTTTATACAAATGCAACACCAAACATAATACTGTAATAGAATAATACAATACAATACAATACAATCCAATATAATACATCACAATATAATACAATACAATACGGTGCACCAAACGTGGCCTTATGGACTTGTTTAAGAATAATAGTACAAATTTTCAATTTTACTTTTTTAAGAAGAAATTTCTAATTTTCTTATGCTATTTTATGATCAGGTACTTTTTTCTTTACCCCTAGACTAAATTCCTGGCTCCAGTCCTGAGTAGAGGAATCTCTTACTTATTTGAATGGAGACAAACAAAACAAATCTTTCAGAAAACACCACCTTCGGTGTTATTATTTTAATTATCACGATAAAGCTTACAATGCCTTCAGCTTTGGGAAAACCCAAGTTAGCAGCCTAAACTACGCTTTGGCTCATTTTGCTTAACCTTAATTTACAACTTACTACCTCCAAACTACAAGAGTACCCCACTGCCAACCATCCAGTACTATTGTCTTTGATATTAAGCGACGAGTATTTGCTTTTACTTGTCATAGAGAACCTTCATTAATTTTATTTAAATAATTTACTCCACTAGAAAGCCAAAATGTTGTTGATTTGTGTTTTGTGCTTTATTATATTGTGTATTTAGTTTTTTCTCAAGCTCTTTTTGACTTTGGGCTTTTCGAAATTGGGCAAGCTAGAGGATTAGTTTACTTCTAGAGAAGAAACTCGTGAGATTACAAATAAAACCCAAAAAAAGAAAATGTTAATAGTATAATGAAATACAATTAGTATTTTAAAAAGGGGAAAGAGTTATGGGAAGTAGTGCTTTAGATTAAAAGATTCTTAACACGTAGAGAGAATGTCCTGGACATTGTGGGTCGATGCCAAGTGTAGGGAAAAGGTCCCCGCCGTAACAACAACGGAATTGGACTTTAATGGTACTACATATGTGACTATTTGTTAATATGTATTATATGCGACAAATATCAAGGTTTTGACTTTATGGGACTATGTGTTTTTGTTAATGTTGCAATGTGTTCTGTGTTGCTCATGTGCATGACTAGACATTAAATTCAACTTAGATACTTGGCGTTTTGCATTGTTTCATACTATACAGTGTAAAACATTATTAAGTACGTCACACCATCATGCATTAAAAAAAAAAAAATCACACCGACTATTGATAACTAGTATGAAAAGTCCTATGAGAATTTACTATGCTCGCACTCAACACCAAAAACATATTTACTAATCTGAAGCGAAAGAATCATTAAAAAAAAATAGATTAAAGAAGTTCAATTTAAGTATGTGAAGGATTCCCCTCAAAAAAAAAAAAAATGTATGTGAAGGCTTTGATTAGAATCTGTTTATCAAATAATGTGCAAATAAGCACATGGAAGGGAAAAAGGAAAAACTTCCTAATTCTATATTCCATTAGGGTCCATTAATATAGATTAGTAAATATGGTCAAATAGAGTAAACTTCAAATAAATAATCGTATAAGCGAATCATACAACTATAATATCATGTGATATTGATATCATGTGTGTCTCGTACCATTGTTTTACAAATACTATGTGGCTGATTTTCTATATAATGAACGTGAGGTAGCCAAATAATAGTAGCTAGAATATTTAGTTTTTTTTTTTCCCTTGGTGTATCCCTAGACACAATTGAGCTTATTATGGGCTAAAAAAACAAAACGGTGTGGGTTTTAATTTTTCGTTTTCTACGAGCAAATAAGAAATGTATGGTTTTAATTTACATGGACGTACGTAGCAGTGAAAGGAACAAAGAATGTACTGTTTGATTGCATTAATGTTGTCACAAAGTAAAATTCACAATAACAAAAGAAAAAACACACACACAAACACGAAAAAAGATATGAAAAGGAGGGGGAAAAAAAGAAGCTGACCAATTATTTCCCAAGGAAGTAGCTGGTGAAATAACTGTAGAGACCAAAAGATGAAGCAAAAAACTGTGTAAGGTACTGAGCCTACGTATTATTATTATTATTATCCCACAATATCCGTTGTTCACGAGTTTGAAAATGTGTCTACGTTGTGTTCAGAGTCTAGAGACCCATATTCATTATCATTATCATTATGACCCCTTCGGCCTTGGTCTCCTCCTTTTCCTCCACAAAGGTATATCATCATTATTATTTTGATATTCTCTCGTTAAATTTACCAAAACAAAATGTACTTTCTCCTTCATTTACATCAAATGCCACCGCAGCCTTTTTTAACTTATTGCACACCACAGGCCACATTTTCCATTTTCCCCACTACCCCTCATTTATTGAATCTCATCTCTATAGTACTGTTCTTAAAAACGACACAGTTTAGCGCCTTAGCTGTAATAAAGGAATAAAAGAATAGGGATTTAATGCAGGTGTAGGACAAGTGGGGGCACAAAGCAATAAATGGCGTGTTTATTGGGCCTGGGCCAGCCGACGTTTTCCGTTACGAATCACTATCGGAAACCCCCCATCATTACAATACAATGATACATATACACATCGGCATTGACCAAAAGAAGAAGTTGACGTTTGTTTGATTTAAAGCCCGTTCTTTAATATAATATATATATATATTTTTTAAAAACATGTGTAAGTGTGAAGCATCGTAACGGCGTTATTAGCCGTCGTTTTGCTATATATAGGAGCTCCAAACCTTGTTCTCTTCGTTCAACAACGTTATACCACTTATTTCAACCCCACTTTTAAGTTATTTTCCCTCTCATTCTCACACAAACTAAACACTCTCTCTCTCTCTCTCTCTCTATAACATTTTTATTTTCTCTCTCTACTGAAAGTGTTTGTTTGATGGTTGCGTGAAGTTGAAGTCTGGTATATTAGTGGGGTTTTGTATTTTCTTCTCTCTGTCTCTCGAGTTATAAGTCTCCTTAATCTTAGTTTTTTCGATCTCAAGTAGTACACTCAAGTAGTCTCGAAATGGGTAAGAAAGATAACCAAAAAGAGAACATCAACACTCGAGTTGAAGCCGTTCTCGAGCTTCTCAAGAAACAAGCACCTCTAACAGTGAAACAGGTAACTGTTTTTCTCAGTTTCTTTTGAGCCTAAACTATTGTTTCACCCTTCATTAAATTTCTCGAACAATATCCTTATATATATAAATATATATGAACACAGTAGCATTTTTTAGCTTAAAAATAGAATAAAAATCTGGGTCATTAATTTCTTCGAATTCTTTCAAATGGGTTTTCTTTTCTATAGTCCAGACCATAATCATTTTTCTTTTTTAGGGCTTTTTGGGTCTGATGTATTTACTATTTATTGCAGGAGAAATTTTGTAATGATGCTTGTGTTGAGCGGTTTCTGAAAACCAAAGGGGAAAATGTTAAGAAAGCTGCCAAGCAACTAAGGGCTTGTCTTTCTTGGAGAGATAGTATAGGCACCGGTACTAAATCTAGCTATACCTATATACCTATTCTTTCTTCTTTCTTCTTTCTTTCTTTCTTTCAAATTATCTTTTTTATTTTATTATTATTGGTCGTGACAAAAGCTAAATATATTGTTCCAACATGTTTTACGGAATGTTGTATTTTCTTTTTGTTTTGTTAGCTAATAATCTTTGCTTTTTTCAAAATATATATATAAGCTGTTAAAGTGAAATTCCCAGTAATGATTAAAGCCACTTCTTCCAAATAGTTTCTTTTTTTTTTTAGATATGAAAAAAGAGAAAAAGTGACTACCATGGATTTTTTCAAACTCGTCTCATTTTTTTTCTAAATGTTTTGAAAACTACACAGAAAACTTGATAGCAGATGAGTTCTCAGCTGAGCTTGCCGAAGGGGTTGCTTATGTTGCCGGCCATGATGAAGATTCAAGACCTGTTCTGGTACATAATTACAAAATACCCACTTTTCATTTCCCACCAATATTTTCTTTTTGGCTGAGGAAAAACAAAAATCTTTTATGTCCATTTTAGATCTTTATATTTTATAAATATAACCGTAGAAAATGTCTGTCCTTCTCTCAGATTTTCCGGATCAAGCAAGACTACCAGAAGTTCCACTCCCAAAAACTGTAAGCAAACCTAAACAACACACAAATAATAATTCGTTTTTTCAAAATTTTAAGATATTCCTTAATAAAATAAAAATAAAAATGTCATATTCATGCTAATTTCCAAATTTTTATTGTTTTTAAGGTTTATTCGTTTGCTGGTATTCACACTGGAAGTAGCCATTGGGACCATGCCAAAGAACGTTGAACAATTTGTACTCCTTTTCGATGCAAGTAAGTTTACTCCAAAATTACAATTCTACCCCTTTTTTTTTTTTTTTTTTTTTGTATTGGAGTGACAATTTTTGAAACAAAAGTGGTAGTTTAGTAATTTAAAAGCATCAGACTGAAACACCACACGCACGCTGGGGGTGAGTGAGTGAGTGGCAACGTAGATAATTAATGAGAACAAGCGCGCAGCTAATGTCGGAGTTCCGGCAGTGCGTGTCTGAGATATTCCCAGCCATTGTCCGGAGTGCCCCTGTGGTGTCACGGTCTAAACCCAATAGTGGTCTGGGAATGTAGGGGTAATATCGGGAAATGGAGTAAATTTATACCCCTTCTTTTTCATAATTCGTCAACTCCTATTCTGTAGTCTGTGGATTACTTTGTTTGGTTTTTCACTTTTAATATTGGGAATCATAAGTACCCAGCATTCCACTTTTTTGGTCTGCCAAAAAATGATGCAAATTACAACCTCCCCTGCATGCTCAGGCCATGTTATTTTATTTTTTAATTTAAAATAATAAAAAATAATAATCTTGAAATTGACAAATATGACCCTTTTTTTGAAGTGATGAAATCCCATTTATATTTATTTTTAGAATTTTTCATCAAAAGTAGAGAAAATATACCGGATGAGATTATTTAGAGTTAATGAGCTTATAGTTGAATTGGCGTGTATGAAAATTGCAGGCTTTTTCAGGTCAGCATCGGCTTTTATGAACTTGTTACTAGCAGCACTGAAAGTTGTGGCCGAGTACTACCCGGGAAGGCTTTACAAGTCCTTTGTCATAGACCCTCCTAGTCTCTTCTCCTATCTTTGGAAGGTAATAATAATTAGACACTCATTTTCTAAAAAGAAAAGGAAAAAAAAAAAAAAAAAACTAATTTCCCTTATTTGGTACCATATTTTAGCTTGACCTTTAACTTAATTGGTCACGGTCAATGTCACACCCTAGTAGTGATAGCGTTTATCCAGCTGTATTTCAACATTCTTATCTAATTGGGTCTTTGGTGTCGTTTTTCTTTTTAGGGCGTTAGGCCATTCGTGGAGTTATCAACGGCCACGATGGTGGTATCCTCGTTGGACTTCGAGGAGTCGTTGGATTTCAACGACTTCTCCGCCTACCCACGAGCCTCGTCACTCAGATACGACATGTCGTCTTCGTCATCAATCAAAACGACACCCAAAGTCGGGTCGTGCGCCTCGTCCCGATTCTCATTCACCGTCTCCCACCACTTCGACTCGCTCAAGCCCTGGTACCTCAGCCTGACCGACACGTCAGCCTCCAAAGTGGGCCCCACTAACGGCCCATCCCCACTGGGCCCGGCCCTCATCTCCCCACTCAACGCTCGGTCCCTCTCCTTCGCCTCTCCCGGGGCCCGAACTCCACTCGGGAGCATCTACGAGTACGGCGGTGGCTCGGCTCGGCCGAGCCGGAAGAGCCTCTTCCCGTCCACGCCGCTGCCACGTCGGAGCTCCGGAATCGGCTTGGTGGATCCCACGCGGACGCCGAACCCGCGGACCCCACGGCCGTCGTTCCTCCAATCGCCTGCCTTGTTCTTTAGGAAGGAGTGCCACGTCAGCAGGACGGAGAGGTCTCGTGAGTCGTTCCTGCCCTTTTTGAAGTTCTACAGGAGGCCGTACGATGAGATGGTTTACAGGTCAAAGATGCGGCCCCCACTGGGTGGACTCATCTCAATCGTATCTCCCCATCTGAGAAGGCGCCACGTATCAGTGTCTCAACGGTTCTGATCTTAAGGATCACAAAGCAGAATCCAGCAAGAAAAAAAAAAAAAGAAACAAAAAGAAAGAAACAAAGACAGAGAAAGTAAAAGAGAGTGATGAAAATAGTACATATTATTAAATTTAACAGATGGTTGAAGTTTATGAGATGACATTAGTCATTGTTACTACTACTAATAATTGTTTAATTATTTTTGGCTAATTCAAGTCCCGTCGTGCATTAATGATTGTCTATACCAATATATTGTTGTGTTCTGTCACATTAAAAAAAAAATGTAACGCCGTGGTTGGAAAGGTGTGAAACGGTGTGCACTATGTCTGATTTTGAGCTTTGTGGCCAAATTTTGGAGTGAAAAGTCTACGTTTTTGGGTTTTGAAAGGAACAGCATGGGAACCAGATAGCGTGGTCGAGACGGTGAACATTGCATTGGAAATTCATATGGGGTGGGAAATTATAAATAGAAAACATATATATATATATATATGTTTCAATTCAAAGATGATATAGAGAGTTCGTATATTTCAAAAACAATTTAATAATTTAGTGGTGGAATCTTTTGGACGTACTGGGTTGGACTTTTTAAAGATTATAATAAGATGACGCAGTTTGAAAATCTTCAAGTTTTTTGTAGTGTTCTTCTTGTATATATACGAGTTAGTTTACTTTATGATATATTTTTTTTCTCTTCTATTAGTTAAATATGTTAACGTTTTTGGTTTCCACGATGGCAGAGAGAGTAGTTGGTAGGAATATGTGTCGGGTTTTGTTGTTTGAGAAGTCAAAATGTACCATAATGTCATATATTGGCCTTCTGATCTAAGTATTTTGAGTGGGCTTTGGGAAACTGAAATGGGCAAATTTATACTACAAATTAAGTACATTAGTATTAGCATATATGTACTAGTGTAAAATGATGTGTATATACTACACGTCGTTTTGATTAGAGAATGCGGATTTTGTCGTTTACCCATTTGTCTTTTAGGTCTCTAGGTTCTATTCATTTGGGAAATTACGTTAGAAATGAACCTGGAGACTTGTGAGTCCTTGTTGTATTGGAACTATATTCAGAATACAAAACTCCCTAATTTAAGCTCATTTGTATTGTAGCTCAAAAAATGGATTTTTGGGGATGAATTGAGCTGTGTTTGTTTATATTTAGTGGTAGTTCTACTACTGCCAGTGCCACTTTTTAGGTTTGGACTTTTTAGGTTTGGAGTTTATTCTTTGTTGGTTTTGAGTTTATGTCCCTTTCATTTGTTCTCTTTGAGTATTTTAAATGAATATGGACAGAGGTAGTGATACCTAGGCCAGAGATATGTGTCATATTTCTGAATTACATGAATTTTATTTGTTTTTGGATCAATATCTTATAGTTATAATGAGTTTGTAGAAAAAAAATCCCATGCCAAAGGGGACAATCAGGGAAGGATTTTGTCCGCTGGTCACTGGTTTGGCTAAGTTAAAAGACCTAAAAGTAGCTATATATCCATAAAAACACAGGAGAGGAAGGTCATTTTTCATCAATAGAATATTCTTCTTATAAAGCAAATATGTGTATACTTATTATGCATGCATTTTCATATAATTCAAGAAAGTTTATTTCTCAAAAAAAAAAAAAAAGTTAAACTTAGAACTCTGCCCTATTAATTAATCAGATATTTACATATAGTGTTTAACATAGCTTAACACTTTTACTACTTGAACTTTGACGGCTAGCTTCGACTAGTCGTCATGCCATTGCCAGTTTGTGCCACCCCTATTATGCGTTGGAAGATTAGCCTTTTCTAGATGCGTCTCTATTCCTTTTCTTTTATTTTCTCTTTAGTTGCTTTTTTTTTTTTTTCCAATTAATCTTACCGTTTAGCAAGTGAACTGCACTAAAGTATCTCACATCAAAACAATATTATGAAACTTTGTGGAATATAGATCTAAAGCAGTAAAACGAAAGAGATTATTTAGCATTTTTCTATATTTTATTATTAAATTATGATAAACTAGTGAATTGGTGTGAAATTAACGAAGAAAATTCATAAGATGTAGTAAATATTAAACTAGCTTAACTATTTACCTCTTTCAAATTCAAGTCCAGATTTACTACCACAAATAAGCTTGCGTGGTAAGCCCACTTGTTGTCCTCATGCAATAGGTCGTGGGTTTGAATTGGGACCGTCATGATGGTAGAAGTATATGGACAATTCAAGATAGATCTATATACCACAGAAAATAGATAAAGACACCTGAAGTGGTCTTGGCAGATTAATACACCAAATTAAATACAATAGTATTAGACTATTCTTTTTTTGACTTGAAATAGTATTAGACTACTATTCTTATTATGACGGCGTATATTATAAGTTGTTTTGATTAGGAAATGCAGTTTTTGTCGTTTAGAAAGTTACAAAACTCCCTAACTTAGGCTTATTTGACATTTGTGTTTTAGCTCGGAAATGGTCTTTTGTGGATGACTTAGCTGTGTTTGTACATATTTAGTAATACAATTACTACTACTGCCAGTGCCACTTTTTATGTTTGGAGTTTATTCTTTGTTTGTTTCGAGTTTTTGTCACTTTCACTTGTTTTCTTTGAGTGTTTCAAATGAATATGGACAGAAGTAGTGATAGCTAAGCCAGAGATCTGTGTCACATTTCTGAATTACATGGATTTGATTTGTTTTTGGGTATATCTTATAATGAAGTGTGTAGAAAAAAAACCCAGCAAAAGGGCTCAGTCGGGGAAGGATTTTATCTGTTGGTCATTGGTTTGACCAAGTCAAAAGACTTAAAAGTAGTTATATCCATAAAACGTAGGAGAGGAAGGTCATTTTGTATCGAGAGAATATTCTTCTTATAAACCAAATCTGTGTTCACTTTTCCCAGAACTAACAAAGGTCTTATTGTGCATGCGTTTCCACATAATTCAAGAATTTAAATAAAGTAAAATTATGCTCTATTTGATAGGATATTTTTCTTCTAAAACTTTTTAACAAAGCTCAACACATTCAATACTTGAATTAAATGAACTTTGACAACTAGCTTGGACTTGTTGCCATGTCATTGCCACCCCTCTTATACGCCGGAAGATAGCCTTTTCTAGATGTGTCTCCACCTATTTTTTTTTTTCCGTTTATTTTCTCTTTAGTTGCTTTTCTTTTCTTTTTATTTTTCTTTTCTTGATTGATTCTTAACGGCTACACTATTCAGAAATTGAATCAAGAATTACAGAAAGGACAGCAAAATATGTTTTACCATTATTGAACTGGGACTAGTAGTTTCTTGGTGTGAATATGAAGATAATTCCGATGTAGTAAAGATTGAAATAGCTTAACCACTATATCTAATAGTTAAAATCACTAGTTTCTTGGGGGTGAATACGAAGATAGTTCGGATATAGTATAGATTGAACTAGAATAGCCATATACTTCTCTTTCAGAATCAATAGTTCGGATATAGTATAGATTGAACTAGAATATGGCGCCATATACTTCTCTTTCAGAATCAATAGTTCGGATATAGTATAGATTGAACTAGAATAGCCATATACTTCTCTTTCAGAATCAAGTCAGATCTTCTAAAGCTGAGGAAACTAAAATGTTTTGAGTGAGCATCTATTTCTGCAAGGATGGTCTTAAAAGTAAAAAAGATGGTACTTGGGTATAGAAGTGCATAGAGATCAAGAGTTACTATTACATATAACCATACAAGCCCTCATAAGCAAAAACAAAAGAAATAACAAAACAAACTCTACCTGGTACCTGGTTACTTCACAAAACCGATTCCACACTCGAGAGATATACACAGTTTTATTATTATAATTAATTATCTGTTTTCACTTAAAATAGATTGCATAATTTCCTGAACTATATTTTCTTTTGCACAGTAACCAAATCCGAAGTGGAACCATAGGCTCTGTGTAAGGCTTCAGCACACCAGCCATGACCATCGTCCACTGTAGGCATCCTGACTTCCATGGAAGGCATTGCCTTTTGATGAGGACCCCGATGCTTTGTGCCTGCGTAAACTCTAAGTACATTCGAAGCATCTATATCCAAACACACACTGATCTCTGGAACGCCTTTAGGCGCTGAAGGAATTCCAACGATCTTGAAATAGCCCAGCAGATGATTCTCCTCTGCATTCTGTTGCCCTTCACCTTCGTAGACAATGATCAGTGCCTCGGTCTGATTGTCATGGACAGTTGTGAATGTCATCTCTTTCCTTGCTGGCATTGTGGTGTTTCTGGCTATGATTGGCACGAATTTGCCTCCATCAGCTCGAATTCCGATTGCAAGAGGTGTCACTTGAATGGTTAACAAGTCAAGATTTCCAAAGGGATCACTGATACCTGAGGCCACTGCTCCTTCAAGTGCAGCCCCACATACAGCAGCTTCCAATGGGTTCATCCCTTTATAAAGCTCTTGTCTCTTACAAACATTCAATACAAGATCTTTTACCTTGGGAATATATGAACATCCACCTACAGCTATTACATCGTTCACGTCCTCAACTTCTATCTTGGCGTCATGCAGGCACTGGATTATCAGAGACTCACATTTCTCAAACACCTTTTTGTTCACTTCTTCAAACTCCTGTCGATCCAAGACTTTGTTTATCTTTGATCCATTTCCCAAGTCAACATCAATTTGAACACTGGCCTGGAAAGAGAGCTTGTGGATTGCATTCTGAGTTGCAACTCTAAGCAACCCCATTGCTTTGATCTCACTAATCCCGTGGGTTGAGAAAAGAGTCTCAGCATTAGGCAGCAAATGATGCATCATATTCTGAAGCAGGTCTTCTCCACCAATGGTAGTTCCAGCCAAGGCTCTTATTTGGGAGACTCCTCCAGCTGTAGCAGTCACAGCTACATCACAATATCCAGCACCCATGTTGAAAATGAGACCAATCTTCTCACTACCACTGCCCATATTGTCATGAGCAGTCTGTTGTTGCTGTTGTGCATATAACAATGCCACAGCAGTTGGTTCAGGCATTAGTCGTAGGACATGAAGACCAGCCATGGCGCAAGCTCGTTCGATTCGAGTCAGCTGGAATCGGCTGAAAGAAACAGGAATGGTGAGGACGACATTTCTTATTGGCCGCTTTAGCTGGATTTCCGCCATTGCTCTTAACTCCACCAAGAAGATGGCCAGGACTTCTTCTGGGGTGGTTGATCTCCAAACATTGTTCACCAGGGCTGCGATGAAGGGTCGAACACCAATGTCCATTGTTTGTACCAAAAATGGAAGGCTTTTGCTGGCATGAACAACAGGATCAGTGTCAACTCTGCCAATAAGACGCTTCATGTTGAAGATTGCAGCTCCAGAGAGCAATTCATGCTCATGGGAGAGCTGATTGCTGACTCCACCTGAAGGGACTTCATCTTTAAATGTGACATACGACCTCATCATCTTCTGGTTTCTGGTGTTCTTAAGGAGCTCTACCTGGGAGCCATTCCAGACTGCAACACTACATTGTGAAGTGCCAATGTCAATCCCAATTGCGATTTCCGGGAAAGTCGATGAAGACTTTTCCTCTTCGGTGTTTTCACTATCAGATGCCACAGTGTATGCTGGTTCAGCCATTCTCGTATATCCACAAATCAAAGACCAGATGAAGAATGCACTCAACCTATCATAAAATACAAGTAGACAGATAAACACTTACATCGTATTACTTTCTATCAGTAGTTATTATAATCACTGACGTACAGAAAACCCATCAGTAAACATGTGAGATATGTAGGAACTAAAGTAAAATAAACACAAATATAACACTTATTATTGATATACTAGAGACATTGTCATCTGGGTCTTATAACAAACACCTCGAGGGTGTAACATAATGCATATTTTGAAAGTGTCAACAGAAACCCCCACAAGCGTATACAGTCATCGTTTGACAACCAAACAGTCTTCATACTAACGATAATAACGAAATACATCATTTTCAACCACAATAAAAATACAAAGAGGAGAAAAATTGTCTACTAAACACAACTGGACTAGTTGTATAATAATCCATGAAACATGGCATCAAAGACATCTCCGGCAATACAAATTGAGACATACTTAAAAGAAAGACCAAGTTATTTCTCATGAAACAAATTAACTTAAAGAAACCCATCTGCACAAAACAATAACACACCAAAACAGAGAAGACCCATTTCAGCAAACGTTACGTTAGTTCTTGGTTATGGCCAAATACTGTAGTAGCGTGATAGAAAAGATGGTCCACTCAATGTATCCCACCAAAATAAATAAGTCAATAAATAAAAAAGCAGAGAGCTAATACGTACAGAATGATTCGAAGCTATAGCAAAGTGAAAATAATTGTGTGAAGGAAATGAAAAGAGTACTCACTGTAATCTGGAAAAGAGCAGGAGAGCAAGTTGAAGAAGGAAAGCTAATAGAGAGTAGAGAAAAGAAGAAAACCCAGAAGCTGCGGGATAAGTTAGAGGCTTTAGCTGAGTCAAAAACTGAGATTTTATGAGATGAACTAATGCAAATACTACTCTTAACTTCTAGAGCTTCCTAGAGTCTGAGAGAGAGAGGGAGTGTAACAGAGAAAAGATGAAAGATGGTCGGTTTCTAGAATGTCTAGAATGTGCACACCCATACTGGAATAGATTAGTGTTTCTTCTTTACTTTTTTTTTATGTAAAGAGATAATGGAAATCATTTTAGGAAAACATTTCAACTGGAATAATATTATGAGATTCTTGCACTCAAAACGTCGTAGAGAAGGGAAAAAAATGTGTATTATGAATGAATTTAAATAATCCTGAAACAATGAAATTAAATAGAAAAGCATGATTGATTGAAAGATTCTATTTTTTTTCCCTTTCGGAAAAAAGGGAGATGAAAGAAATAGTAGGAGGGAAAAGGGAGAAAAAATAAAAATTTTAAGTTGTTTGGTGCAGGAAAAAAGAAGAGAAAATGGAAGAGAAAAAGAAAAAGAAAGGTGGGCCAATGAAATCTTTCTCTTCTAAATTGGAGAGAAAAGAAAAACTCTAAATTGGAAAGAAAAGGCAAAAAGGTGAAGAGAGAAAATTTTAGCTAATGAAATAATCAAATTTACTAAATTACTTATATATTAAATTTTAAAGTTATTATATTGAAAATAAATATTCATTTTGAAATAAACTAATTTTTTTCTTTTTTTTCTACGTACCAAACAATTATAAAGAAAAGATATTTCATTTTTCTATCCCATTCATTTTTTATCCCTCTTATTTTTTACTCTATCTTATTTTCTTTCTTCTCTAATAAACATAGCCTTAATGATACAGACATATTTAATAAATTAAGTAAAGTTTTAGTGATTGGATAAGCAGGAATATAAAATACTCCTGGCGTTTCCAGCACAAATATAAAACAAATACTCTGGGGGTTTTCAATTTTTAGTGATTGGATATTTGAGCAGCACCGATTTTTATCTTTTTTCAAGCGTAAGATCTTTGTGATGTATACGCGTGTCAATTTTATCAAAGTAGAAATTGGTCATAATTTAGGCGTTTTCAGTTAATGTCTTTTCTTTGAGGTGTAGTTAGTGAAGATTGTCGTTCTCACTCGTGATCATTTTTAGATTGTTGTCGTTTTGAGGTTGTCGTCGTTTCTCGATATGTTTATCGTTCATCTAAAAATGTGGTTGCCGTTTTATGTGCTCGTGTCCTTTTAGAATTTGTCTTCGTTACCTGCCTTTTTTTTTTTTTTGGATTCACATTTACTTCGTTGTAATCGTAATCGGAATAAATAAAAGGGAAAATGAATGGGAATAGAATAGAAGAGTATGAGAATCATTATTTGTAATAGGTTGTTTACTTAAATCTAATATGAATGAGAATCGTATTCATTAGAATACTATTCATTTGTTTATTTAACCCAGAAAAAGTAATGAGAATGTGTTATATTTACTAAATTGTCCTTTTAAATACATATACGATTTAAAGTAGATAGATTTTTTGGGGTAAAATTGTATTTTACAATTTTAATAATTAAAAAATCAGAAAGGAGTGTTTACGGGTAATCAGACTTCATAGGGTGTTGGTGGGGGAAGTATTCCTATTCTTTTCTCTTAAATTTGTATGGGCCCCACATATTTCCCTCTTTCTCATATTTTAGTAAACCTTTGTATATGAATCATTACCCCACGTATCATTCCCATTACTCTTTAGTAAACATGCCATAAGTTATATTAATAGCCATTAAATTTGTGCATGTAGTATCACTTTGCCCCCTGAATTTTTAACTTACATAATAATAGTTTCTGAATTATGTGCAACAATGATTCTTTTGTTATAAATTGTTAAATATTTAACAGAAATATGTCATTGCAAAGCACACAATTTGATAACTGTAGTTAATAACAATATTCTGAATTTTTATAACATTATTCTGAATTTTTAACTCATGCAGTAGACTACCAAAATTTATGTAATTATTGTAATATTGATCATTTTTTTCACAAACCGTTAAATTTTTAGCAGAAATGCAAAACACAGTTAGTAATTATTTTAAAAAACGAGACTGTGACTCATATAAGTAAATAATACAAAATTATACGCTTTGCATATGACTACTTTCTGTTAAACAAAACTAATAATTTGTGAAAAAATGGCCATTACTGTAATATCATAATTCAGGGGCTCTTACTATGTAAGTTGAAAATGAAGGACAAAGTGATACAATATGTATAATTAAGGGACCATTACTATATTTAACCCTTTTTCTTCGAATGATTCTTGTTTCCTGCTTTTTGTCATTTTTTTTGTACCACGTCGTTTTTTGAACATTATGCCATTTTCTTCATCTTGTCGAACAAACAAGAAAATCCACAAAGACTGTAAGACTGGAACATACCAGTACATGAAGCCAACCTATTCAACTGTAAAGGCAGTATTCCTAAAAAGCCAAATCTTTTTACGTAAAAAAAAAATCCTAAAAACGTTAAAGAAGATATAAGTGGTCGTTAACTAAGGAATTTTATATGAACAGTAATAATTCGGACTAAAATAATTTTTTTAGGGGTTTTCAAAAAATTGACTTTTCTAATGATTTTACAATGTTATGTGACAGATTTGACCATAAAATTATGATTTTTTTAAACCGATCAATAGCAATAATTTAAAAATTATGTGATCCCATCGTATAACACTGTAACATTATTAAAAACGTTATTTTCAAAATACTTTTAAAAAAGTCTTTTCAGTCCAAATCACTGCGAGTCAGGCCCATTTCCCTAACTTTAAGTGACAAGTCCCTTCACAATTCTGGGTTCATCTTCTAAGTCCAAAAATAAAGAGACAACGAGACAGGTTTGTCCGAGTTAGTTGTATATGTAATATCGAGAAATCAGATATTGTAATCGAGAACCCCAATTTTATATTCGGGTTTAGATATTATTCCAATAAAATCCGCCGATTTCCATTAAATTAGACTATTTATGCTATTACAATTCTCACCAAAACAATAAGCAACCCTTCCACCAATCAAAACAAACACTTTTGCATCCCTCTATCCTATCGACATTTACGTCTAAATCTCGTTGAAAACGACAACAATACATGACCGAAAAAAAAAAAATCAATATAAAAATAAAAACACGCTGTGTTATGAACTTATGGTTTGTCTTTTGTTTTGAAAGCTTATTGAATAATTTAATAGAAGTCTTATTCCAAACCGAGAAGAACCAATGTAATCCACTAATATATCGACATAATAAAAAAAATATACCACATAAATAAACCCACGTTCTCCCTATTCAAATCGATTTAGATCTTATTGTCTTAATCTAGTTCTCACTAATTAGGAACTCACTAAGTAACCATGACTGAAACTAAAACCTCCCAAAATGTCTCTCTTCTCCTCCTCTTCATCCTCCTTTATTGCTTTAACCCAACTCACCAACTTCACCCTCTAGACCCTCTAACCCCTTCGGAGCTAGACCGGGTCCGAACCATAGTCACAACTTCCAAGCCCAACTCAAGCTTCCATTACGTGGGCCTAGACGAGCCAGACAAGGCCACTATCCTCTCATGGGCTCCAACCGGGCCAAGTCCACCACGCCGGGCCTTCGTCGTGACCCGAATCGGCCACGTCACCCACGAAATCGTCGTTGACTTAACGAACAACTTCATTGTGTCTGATAGAATACACGGCGGTCAAGGCTACCCATTGTTGACTTTCGATGAACAAGTGGCGGCGAGCGGTTTGGTCCTTAAGTATCCGCCGTTCGAGGCGGCGATGAGGCGGAGGCACGTGAGGATCGAGGAGGTCACGTGCGGGAGCTTCACGGTGGGTTGGTACGGACAGCGGAGCACGGTGTTGACCAGCAGTAGGGTGGTCAAAGTAATGTGTTACTGTTTCGGCGGTACGGTCAATTTGTACATGAGGCCCATTGAGGGGGTTACGGCGACCGTTGATCTTGATGAAATGGCGATCATTGAGTTTCGTGATAGGTTATTGGTTGCTATTCCGAAGGCGGATGGGACTGACTACAGGGAATCAGTGCAGAAGCCGCCTTTTGGGCCGAGATTAAAGCCCATTTCTGTGGTTCAGCCTGAAGGGCCAAGTTTTACGATTGACGGACATTCTATCAAGTATGTATGTGTTTGGTTTTCATTTTGAGAAATTATGGATTTATTTATTTTTTGTTTGGAATAAATAACATATTTTTTAATATATAGTTGACATATATATTTTTGTCAAATATACATAAAATTCACGTAATTTTCACTTAGAAACAATTATTAATAGGTTTGGTCAGCGTATTTTAGTTACCATAGTCATTTATCATGTATTGTGAGTCTTGTGACTTCTAGTTTGAATTGCTTAATATTCAATCAAATTGAACAAAAAAAAGTGAAAAACATTATGACCAATCATATTAATGTAACGAAAATTTTAATATATTTATAGAAAATTTATATCGTTTATTAGCGTATTTTATATACACGTATAAATAAATATATGTATTCCCTATACTCGCATGTTTATTAGGCTATCCATAATTTTTTAACGTACATATCAATTAAAAAAAAATGAAATAGATGTTATATTCTCGTCCTATATTTTGCTTAAGTGTGAAAATAACATCAACAATATCAGGCTTATGTAAATATTTCGGTGACACTCCTTGGTCCAAAATTATTTATGTGTCAACACCCTAAGAAAAATGATACAAACTCCCTTCCATTAATTGAACTAATTAATAAAAATTTTAATCTGACATATTTTCATTTACTTAGTTATGAATTGCTAATATTAAATAAACAAATAAATGCTTATATTAATTAATTAAAAAAAAAAAAGCTGAATGGTGGTGACATTTTCATTTTGACTTTCTATGTTTTCACAACTACAAGGTGTGGCACTGTGTTGTATTATTGTAACACGGGCATAATACATAGATATCAATGTTTTTTTTTCCTCCATTAATTTTCATGTTAACATTTATTAAAAATTTGAGTTTATGTCGTTCAGATGGGCGACCTGGGATTTTCATTTGGGTTTCGACATGAGAGCTGGTACAATCATATCTTTGGCATCCATATACGACATAGAAAAACAAAAATCTCGTCGCGTTTTATACAAAGCATCCTTATCAGAGCTGTTTGTTCCATATATGGACCTAACTGAGGAATGGTACTATAGAACATTTTTTGATGTAGGTGAATATGGGGTTGGCTTATCTGCCGTGGCACTTGAGCCGCTTAGGGATTGTCCCAAGAACGCGAAATTTATGGACGCTTTTGTTGTTGGACAAGATGGGAAACCCATAAACTATTCAAACACATTTTGCATCTTTGAACGTTATGCAGGAGATATTCAGTGGCGTCACACAGAGGCCGGGATACCAAATAGAGTGGTAATTTGGGTCTTTCTTTAGTTTCACACTCTTTTTTTTTTTTTTTTTTGAAAGAAGTTTAACTCTCTTATTACTTATCAATAAAGGTTATACCATAGTCTGATATTAATAGGAATATTCTTTATTATATGCCTATTTTCTATAATATTGTTATTAAGAGACATGCACTAATAAATGGATGGGTCCTGCCTTACCCTAGCATAACTTCCAAATTATTAAGACCAATTGATAAAGCATGTGACATTATCAATTCCTAACTGGTCCACCACAATGGCTTATAAACGATATTGAAATAAAATCATCATTTTAATTACTAATATGGGATCTCTAGCTAGTATTATTCATACAATGTATATGTTTTTGTCCTAATGGTTTTTTGTGTGAAGGAATTGGATTTGGTTTAACTAATTTGCAGGTGAGAGAGGTAAGGTCAGAGGTAAGCCTTGTGGTTAGAATGGTGGCAGCAGTAGGAAACTATGATTACATTATTGATTGGGAGTTCAAGCAAAGTGGTTCAATTGTTGCTAAGGTAAGTATCTAATATAACTAACTTGGTAAATGCATGTATTGGATGTTTCTTTATATAATTTGATTAATGATCACATTATTTTAAACTTACAGGTTGGACTAACTGGTTTGCTAGAGGTAAGAGGAACAAATTACACTCACAAAGACCAAATCAAAGAGGAAGTCTATGGTACACTTCTAGCAGAAAATAGTATAGGTTCAAGGCATGATCATTTTCTCACATATCACCTTGATCTTGATGTGGATGGGGTTGCCAACTCATTTGTCAAGAACAAATTGGAAAAAAGCAAAGCTGTTGGCTCACCAAGGAAGAGTTATTGGAAAGTTGTTAGCAGAACAGCTAAAACCGAATCTGAGGCTATGATCAATTTTGGCTCTGGAGCAACTGAGCTGCTAGTTATAAACCCTAGTAAAAAGACCAAAATGGGTAACCATGTTGGCTACCGTCTGATCCCAGGATCGGTGGCGGGCCCACTCTTATCGAATGATGATTATCCGCAGATCAGGGGAGCCTTCACAGAGTACAATGTTTGGGTTACACCATATAATAAATCAGAAAAATGGGCTGGAGGATCGTATGTTGATCAAAGTCATGGTGATGACACCTTAGCTATATGGAGCAAAAGGTGACTTTTCTAGCTAACTTTGTTTGTGATAAATATGGCCATTTAATTTGTATCATTATTGGTTAATTAATCTAATAATCAAGAGTATTTGACTATCAATTATGCAGGAATAGGAAGATAGAGAACAAAGATATTGTGGTCTGGTACACCTTGGGTTTTCATCATGCACCTTGCCAGGAGGACTTTCCTTTAATGCCCACATTGAGTGGTGGGTTTGAGCTTCGGCCCACAAATTTCTTTGAGAGCAATCCAGTGCTCAAAATTAAGCAACCTGATGTCAACTAAGGCCGAATTTGTTCTGCTGTGTGTGTGTGTGTGTGAGAGAGAGAGGGGAAAAAAAAATAAGAAAATGAGAAAAGGTTTGACTTGTAACGGGGTGATTTTAGTCATTCTACTTTTATTATTTTAACTAATTGTAATTGTGGGACACTTGCATTTTTTAAAATATCCGTTTTTCTATTTTTATAGCTAAATATCTAAATATATGTATTTTTATACATGATTCATATCAGTTTTAGCTTGTTATTAGTTTTCAATAACTAATCTGGTAACTATTTTTTAAAAGCACTAGTACTATTGCCAATTTGGTTCCTTTGTTTTTCTGGTTATTTCTAGGAGGGGAAAAAAAAAAAAAAAACTCAACTGAAGGCTAGCGCAATAAATCTATTATTCTTGGGAGCATATATGAGTATATAAGAAGTGAGAAGTTCGAATCCTAATTAGGCCTATTTTATGTATAAATTTCATAATGAAAAGTTAAAAAAAAATACTAATTTTAGCTTTAGTATTGAATATATTAGTTTTTACAACATCATATTTTACGTACTCATATACCAATTATTTTATTATAGTACTTGAAAAACGAATGTTTATTTAAAATGGGCCAAAAGTAGGTTATTTTCCATAAAGACCTAATTTTTTTCATTTTTTAAAAATCATTTTACGCCCTTTTTTTTTTTTTGACCCCTTTTATGTGTTAGAGCGATAACTCGAGCATTAAATTATTAATCTTTGGTTTATCCCTCAATTGGCAATATTGTTTAAAATTACGTTGATGTTAACTTTGTTTCAACGGAAGATTCTTTCTTCTTATTTAAAAACGGAAAAGCAAACCTATTAAAGGATTTATGGTATGGAAGGAGCTATCTTTTTTAAGAATATATTTATATACATAAATCTGGTTTAATTTCTTCGAAATATTTATAAATTCTAATTTTAAAAAAATTATTTTCTCGAGTGTTGATTGTCTGATTTAGAAAATCCACATAAGAAGTATACTTAGAAATACAGCTGTCAATTCGGGTCGGGCCCAACGGGCTGGCTCGCGACCTACTACAATGACCCGCCGACCGAACCGGCCCGACCCGTTCATTTAGGACTCGGGTTGAGCCCGGCCCTAAGGTCAGGGTCGGGCTGGAGTTGGGATTCCAGATCCAACCCTTTTTTTTTTTTTTTTTCGGGCCCAGAATTGTATGGACTCTTTTTTAAACAAATTCCCAATAGTAATAAAAATTACCATTGGGCCCAACAGTAATATTATTGTTAGATCTTATCAGTTTTTTTAAAAAAGTAATTTTTTTAAAAAAATATATATATTCTTATATCATAAATACCCTACCCTCCTCTCACTCTTTTTTTACACTTATAGCTTTCAAATACTCTCTTATTCTCTCATTCTTTCTCTTTAATTATATTCTCAATTTTATCTTTTTCTCTCTTATCTAATAATCTAATTACTATTTACTAATTATAATAATTAGTAATTATATTTTATAGTCTCCACAACTCATAAAGCTCAAGTCAAGATACGATTCAATTTATCATACTTATCTTTTTAATTTCATTAATTTATAGTATATTTAGTTATTTACTAGTATAATACTATAATAGTTAGGAGTTCTACAATAATATGTTTTTAATTTCAATTAATTTATAATTTTAATTTATAATTATTTACAATTAGAATAGAAGTTCATTAGTTTGTAGTTTGTATAAAGTTTATTAGAATATTATATTTTTAATTTCAATTAATTTATAATTTGTAGTTGATTGTTTTTAAGTTAGTAGAAAGTTTATTATATAATTTTAATTTCAATTAATTTGTAATTTGTAGTTATTTACAGTTAATAATATTATATTTTTAATTTCAATTAATTTATAATTTGAAGTTGTTTACAATTAAGTTAGTAGAAAGTTTATTATATAATTTTAATTTCAATTAATTTATAATTTATAGTTGTTTACAATTAAGTTAGTAGAAAGTTTTGTATTATATGTTCAAATTAATTAATTTAGTAATATGTTTATTATAATTTTAAATTATGAATTCAAAATAATTAGTTAACATATTAATAATATGTTTAAATATAGGATATGAATATGTCAAAAAATATCCCTATTGATTTGGAAATAGATGACGACCAAATTCGTATAGTTGAAGAGGGTGACCAAGTCCCTGAAGTGCAAATTAATCCAAATGCTAGTGGAAGTTGTTCACAATTTCAAGATAGTTATTCGCCGAGTGCAAGTACAACCTCCAAACATGCAAGGACAACTTCCAATGTGTGAGACCATTTTGATATGGAATTCAAAGATGAAGCCGATGGTAAGAAAAAAAAAAAAGAAAGATGTAAATATTGCAAGAAATTATTAACTGCTACACCATCTAGCGGGACCGCTCATTTGAATAGACATAGTAATGCATATGTCAAAAAACACAAAGGAAATAAGGAGCTCACTCAATCAATACTTCAATTCAACAAGGATGGTTCGGAAGTTTTTGGAACTATGATCCTTTAGTAGCTAGGGATTCTCTAGCACATTTAATTGCTATAAAGGATTTACCATTAGGATTTGGTAATTATAATAGCTATGAAGATCATATTATAAGATCTTATTATCTAAATTTTAAAAGAGTTTCTAGAAATACCATTAGGATTGGTTTGGTTAAAGTTTATGAAAATATGCGTAAAAAATTAATATTTGAATTAACTTTATTAAACTTTTGGATTGCACTGACATATGATATTTGGGGTGCTGATTCCAAATAAGATTATTTAAGCGTAGGTACATATTATTTAGATTCAATATGGATAATGCAAAAAAAAAAAAAAATGGTTTTAGAGTTGTTGATAATAAACATACTGTTGAAATTATTAAAGATAGAATTTTAAATATTGTTGAAGAATATAATATAGCAAACTGCATTATCTCTATCATTTTAGATAATGTTACCGCAAACACAAAGGCCATAAAATTACTTAGCAATTTGATAAGTTCATACACTGGAGGATTC
This sequence comes from Trema orientale, assembly GCA_002914845.1. Lineage (NCBI taxonomy): Eukaryota > Viridiplantae > Streptophyta > Magnoliopsida > Rosales > Cannabaceae > Trema > Trema orientale. The sequence continues at coordinate 1,000,306 of JXTC01000005.1, forward strand.
TTACTACATCAACATTGTGCATGTCATATCATCAACTTTATCGTCAAATCAGATATGGATGTAATAAGTGTATATATTAAAAATATTCGATCTGCTATTGTTTACATTGATGCTTCTAATTCTTACATTGCTGAATTTAAAAGATATTGCATAGCCTAAAGGTTAAAACCAAGAAAATTCCAAGTTGATATACCTGTAAGGTGGAATTCCACTTATTTGATGTTGAAAAATGCATTACCATATAAAATTCTAGTTATTATATTTTAAAATTCAAAATTGGGTTCATTAGTATTGAAAGATGAAGATTAGTTTATTTACGAAAAATTTTGTATATTTTTTAGATGTTTTTTTATGAAACTACTGTTTCCTTATCTAGTATTTATTATCATACTTCTCCAATTATTTTATGTTATATCTTTTTTATTACCAAAATATTTTGCAAGGAAAGATGTGACCCTATATTTGAACAATCATACATATGTAAGAAATATTTTTGAAATATAGTTTCTAATTCTTTTATTATATTCATTTGCTTTTATTTTAGATTCTAGGGGTAAATTAAATGGTCTTTCTAATTTAATTAGCTACATTGCTACATGTTTTAAGATAGATCATAGTTCTAAATACACAAATGCTTGTGTCAAGTTTTTTGAAATATATAATATATATGAGGCTAAGTTTGGCAAAACATGTAGTCAAGAACAACACACTCCACAACAAACTGAAGAACAATCAAAGAATAAGTCTTGTTGGAGCATGATAGGTTCGCGTTCTCAAGGGCATAGTCGTGGCTCATCTTCAACATCATCAAGTTTAAGTCAATCACTACCACCAATGAATCCATTGCAATCCTCTGATCTTAACTAGTATATTGAGCTAGATTCTGACATCGATCCCGATGATGAGAACTTCAAAATTTTGGAATGGTGATAAAGGTGTCAATCAAGATTCCCAATACTTTCACAATTAGCCCGTGACGTTTTAACTATTCTGGTGTTTACGATTTCTTCAGAGTTTGCTTTTAGCACGACATGAATGATAGTAAATGAGCGAAGGACTCTTTTAGCATTGCAGGAATGATAGTAAATGAGCGAAGGACTTCGTTAACCCCTGAAATGGTTGAGGTGCTAGCATGTGTTAAAGATTGGAAACAAGCGACTAAGCGAAATCAAGAAACTATTCATATTTGCAATAATAATTGGCCAAAAATTTTAATAACTTGTACATAAATGATGATGATGAGTCATAAACTCATAATTAATGATATGCTAATTTTTTTCAAATAATATTTTGAATTGTAATCAATAATCATCAATAAAATTAAATTTCAGTATTTCAAATTTATTTGTTTCTTTATTTTTTAATTTTTTATTATAATTCTAAATAATTTTCTCAATAGTTTTATTTTTAAACTTTTTTTAATCAACTATTCAATTTCAATTTATATGATACATCTTATTTAATTATTATTAATTTTTTAACAATAAAAAAATATAACATATTTAGTTTATGTTATATATATATATTTTAAAAAATTTCAATTAAAAAGTTTAAACTTAACATGTTAAAAAAAAGTTATAAAAAACTAATCTGAAAAAAGAAAAAGAGGGCCGAGAACGGCCAGCCCGGACATGACCCGCCAAAAAGTCCGTCGGGCCTGGGCCGGGCCTATTTTTTTTCTTTGCGACCCGGCCCGTTCGCCCTCTCAAGCCGGCCCGCCCATTTTGCCACTTCTAATTAATGCTAGAAGACTAAAAAAGAAAAAGAAAAAAGAAAAATATATATATATAAAATCAAAGAACACGTAATCAAAGGCACTCGTACAATTTTGTTTACGAGGTGATTGCCATTTCTCCACTTGGTGTTTCGTTTCCAATTTTTGTCGTTCTTTAAGGTCATTGTCAATTCATTTGAGAATATTGCTGTCATTTGACAACCAGGATCTCGTCTTGGTAGTTGGTAATTGTTCATTTGACAACCTCTTTTTTTTTTTTTTTTTTTTTATTGTCTCTCCCAATCAAGGATATTTGTTGGTGTTCCATACAATATTGCTGTCTGTCGTTTTCATTTTTTATTTTGTGGAATGTTGTTGGTCTTGTATTTATTGTCGTTTCTATGTGATGCGTATTGTCTTCTAGCTGTTGTCGTTGATTTTAGTTATCATCTTTTTCATCATTTTGTTGTCGTATTCAGTTGCTGTCTTTTTTTGTCGTCGCCTTCATGATTTTCGTAAGGAGAAACGGGAAACACCTGGACGACTCCAAATGATTATTCCAGTGCCTCAAAAGTGCAAAAAAAATTTTGGCCAGATGTATTCACCCAGTCCCAGAGCTTTCAAACACTTAGATATGACTGCCGTATTTGTTTCTAGAACTAGAAGGTTGTCGTTTTGTGTATTTGTTGCCTCTTTTTTATATCGTCTCTATTCTTCTTCTTCTTCTTCTTCTTCTTTTTTTTGGATTTTCCTGTATTGTCGCTCCTGATTGCTACTTTTTCAATTGTGTGTAAATCATTATATTAATCAATTTTCCTATTCTAATTGTAGGTGCTCTTGTCCCCTCTTTATAGTCATTTCCTTATCCCCTTATGGGGAGTACACTTCAGTCATTTTTAAAAGAAGTAACGAGGGATGCTAAGCATAATGTTAGATCATGTTTTCCGTTGGGGGATTATAATTAGTACATTAGTTTGATGAAAACCAATTTCTTAAGATAAATTTAGTAAGTACTCTCCTGGTTTAACTAATAATTCAAATAACAAACTAAAGCATAAACTAACTATTATATATCTATTTATTATATCTAGAAAACTAAAAACAAAACAAAAAAAAGATTTTTTAAGGGAAGGAGCACCACTTCAAACGTCTAAATTTTTGACGTTGCTCCATTTTGGTATGAAAGACCTTTACAGAGTTCTGGAGCTCCTCAACCTTCAAGGCAAGGAGACTTCTCATATGTCCAATTTCATCCAACAATTGTCTATGAGAGTCTTGGACCTTGGAGGCTTGATCACCTTTTTCATTGTACTTGTTCCGGAGCTCCTCCTCTTTGGAGGCAAGGATTATTCTCATACTGTCTACCTCATCAGAGATGGCTCGCCACAACTGCGCCTTCTCTCGAATACCTTTAAGAGTTTCAAACACAGGCACTGGCTTCTGGGAAGTGGCCACCAATTTCTCCAACGCTGGCAACTTCATTCCCAAGCGACAGAGACTCTCCCAGGAGAAATTAACTATGGTGCGGCGCTCAGGCGTCACTGAGATCATGGGAGATTTAGTAAGAGTGCCCACAATGATGGCAACCAACTGGAGAACGTAGGACCGTACAAATGGCATCAAAGGTTCGGTTTGGATCAAAAGAGTTGGGTCATGCTTCTTGTAGAGCTCCACAAATGGTAACATACTCTCTTGAATGTCACAATGAAACCCGATTCGTTCAAGCTCATGGCTGATGGCTTGCGACGATGAATCCATGTCCACGGGCTCTTCGATGGATTTACGAGCCTCGGATATAACCGTGGCCACTAGCTTCTTCAACATAGGCAATTTGATTCCCAAGCGACACAGGCTTTCCCAGGATGAATCGACTATGGTGCGGGACACAGGCGTCAATGAGTTCGTGCGGATTTTTGCAAGAGTGCCCACAATGATGGCTACCAACCGGAGAACGTAGTATCGTTCAAATGGCATCAAACACTCTGTTTGGATAAACAGAACGGGATCATAGTCCACGTAAAACTCGGCCAAATCTAAATCATCTGGAATGAAATCAAAGTCCATAGCTTCAGACCAATTCTCGTATTCCATGACAGAAAATTCGCAAAAGTCGATTAGACGAGGATGAGGAAGAGGAGGATCAGAAGGATCAGTTTCCGTCGCAACGATGGATGATAGGACGGGTTTCAAAATATCAGAAGCATATTTCATTTGCTGCAGTCACGCCAAAAAAAAAAAAGAGTTATATATGTCATTGAAAAATAATCTATCTTACTTGGTGATGATAATAATACCAAATCAAATAAGAAAGAACCTCTTCATCCTGGAGTTGATTAAATTGAATAAAATCTCCGACTTGTGGCTCAGGTAAAGATCCAATAAGTTCTGGGTGCAATTCTGCTAACAAGGGAAAAAAAAAAAAAAAAACTAAATAATAGTACTGCATTAAAAATAATAATAGTGATAATAATAAATACCATATAATTAATACCTTCTATTTGGCGTTTCTTCATCTTGGCTTCAGCCATGGCTTGGTTCCTTGAAAATCTATCCATCATTAGGGCTTCGATCCTTGAAAACTTATCCATTAGGGCTTGGTTGCTTGAAAATTTATCCGTCAGGGCTTTGTTGCTTGAAAATTTTTCCATCAGACCATGAAGAGTATCCATCAGAACGAACTGGAAGAGAGTTAAAAGCAGAAGATTAGGGCAGATAAATAGAACAAAGTTTTCTCTTTAGAGAGGCAGACAACTTTGAACAATTTGTCATCTATTTAAAGACACGCACAGAGTAAGTAAAAGGGTAACCGCAATTAATAGGATAATTCTTTTTTAAAAAAAAAAAAATTTATTATGAAATTTAAACATAAATTAACTAGTGTAACTAACTAGGATTTGAATTCCTCTTTCCACATACTAAGGAGTCCTAGACCAAGTGAATCTCAATTAGCCAATTACTAGGATAATTTGTTCCATTTAAAAATATAATACATTACAACCCCACACGAAATTTTATGGATAGACAAATCAATTCCAGCCGAAATTACTAAATATACCAAGAAAACAAAGAAAACAAGGATAATTAGATTAGACTTATTTTCTTTGGATGTTTTGTTAAATATTGATTATTAGAATTTTTCCATATAATGTGGATCCACACAAAATATTAGACATAATGAATCCCCGCCGAAATTACAAAATATACAAAAAGAAAAAAAAACAAAAGGATTACAAATTTGATTAATAATCCTAATTAAATTCCTTAATAATTAGATTATACTTTTCAAACTCATTGACCTCAAAAAAAAAAAAAGATAAACCAAACTCCTCGAAATAATAGATCCATCTGATTATTAAATCTGTATTTTCCTAGTTGACGTCTAATTAAATCTGAAGATTAATTTTACAGAGAAATTAAACTAGTAAAAAACAAAGAGAAAATTTGATTTTTATAGTAATTTTTCAATTTTATTTTTGAAAAATTCCAGATTTTAAAATTGTTTGAAAAATCCCAAATTTTAATTAAAAATACTATTTTTAAAAATATTTAAAAAAATATCACTTTTATTAATTGATGAGATACCTAAATGAGAAATTTAGGTAGATGACCAATATTTTAAATTTGATTAAGTAGATGGTATTTTAAATTTAAAAAATAGTATTTTTGTAAAAGAAAGATTCAAAAATGGTATTTTTCTAAAAAATGCAGTATCGAACATAGAAAAAACTAAGCCCACTGAATTTTTTTAGTTCTTTTTCAAAAAGGCTAGAGGGTCTAATTTTCTCAAAGAAAAAAAGTCACCGTAAGTAATAAACAAAACAAGAGAAATTTAGGTGGATAACCAAGATTTTAAATTTGATTAAGTAGATGTCCACTTTTAAAATTTTATAGCTAAATATCCAAAGTATATATATTTTTACACTTGTTAGATACACAAATCTACCAATTTTAGTTACTGTACTGAAATGCACTAAATATATAATTTTTCATACTTGATATATAAAATTTTACACTTAGTATATAAGCATATACACCGGATATTTTATTATAACATTTGACAAAGAGATATTTACTAAAACTGGACACAAAATTTGGTCACATTTCTATAAGCTCCAATAAACAATAACAGCGAAAGACGATTTGAGCTATCGGTTTTGAAATTTTCTAGAAAAATTTACCAGATACCTGTTAAACTAGCGAAGCCCAGAACTCAATAAAGGCAAACGGCTGAAATGAACTATCTATATGCATAAAGTATAATTCGAAGAGAAATTCTGACATGCAAAAAAGCAAACAAACGTCGGAAAAACGGGATTTTACCTAAAAATTTGTATAAAGATATGAAGTTTGAAATTAGTGAGAGGAATACAGAACAACTGTTATTGGAAAGAATATTTATAAGAAATGGCCTTTTTTAGGATCAATTTAAAAAATGTCCGTTTTTACAACTTTTTAAAAAAATATTTTTATATTTTATTTTGATAAATGACCGTTTTTTAGTTGATCTATTTTTTTAAATAAAATAAATCAATTTTTTATAAGGGCCATATAGAAATATGACCAAATTTTGGGCTCAATTTAAGTAAATATCCCTTTGTCAAATATTATAGGAAAATGTCCAATATATATACTTATATACCAAGTATAAAACTTTATATACCAAGTATAAAAAAGTATATATCTAGTTCATTTCAACACAGTAATTAAAATTGGTAGATATGTTTATCTACCAAGTATAAAAATATATATACTTGGACATTTAGCTATGAAATTTAAAAAAGTTGATATCTACTTAATCAAATTTAAAATATTGGTCATCAACTTAAATTTTTATTTTTATAAAGTAATCAATTTTTGAAAAAGTAGATCAATCCTTAAAAAAATAAATAAATCAATATATTTTAATATACTAAATATGAAAAATAGCTATTTTAAAATAATTTTCGAAATTTGGTTATTTTTTAACAGTATTTGAAAATGACTATTTTGTAAAGTATGATATAAAATTCAGACATTTGGCTAAAAAGCACTTTTGGAAATCGTAAGTATGGAAGTTTCAATTGGGCCTAACGCATATTATGACCCGTCTATTCCCTCGGACCAATGGGAATAGACGGCCGTGATAGATCAACTCTTGATATTATTAGAACATGTCATTGAACTCTAAACTCAGTTAAACCTATTTCTAAGTTATTAATAAATAAATAAACCACTTCTACGTGTACTAGTAACTAGAGATGCAACTCTGGACCACGGCTCATGGGCCAGCCCAAACCCATCTTGCTATAATGTCAGGATAGATGGATGAGCCGGCCTAGCTCGTTCCCTATTTGTGGGCTGCGTTGGGCCATGATATTGTGGCTATCGGGCTAATCCAGCCTATCAAAATTCATAGGATAAGTTGGACATGGGTCAAGACAGGCCAGCTCGTGATGGGCCAAGGTGGGCCGGTCCATTCTGGCCCATCATGAGCTGGCCTATTTTTTATTTTTATTTTTTTTGTTTTTTAAATTTTTTTTAATAATTTTGTTATATGTGATCTTAAACATTTTATACTATTTTTTTCTTACTAAACTAGTGTTTTGTATTGTCCAACTGAATTTAACTTGTAAGATTTTTAATGAGACATAGTCATAAATAAAATTTTTGTTAATAGTTTACTTAATTATTTAGTTATATATATATACTAGCTTTCTAATATTAATAAATTTATTTTTATTATTTATAGTAATTAACACTTAAATTAATTTGTAATTGCATGTAAATTATTTAGAATTTCATAAAAAAATAACTTTAAAGTTAAACAAAACATTTTTTTTTTCATTTTTGACCTAGAATGGGCCGACCCATTCCAACCCATTATGGGCCAATTCGGCCCACGAAAATAATGGTCTGGGCCAGCTTAATTGGGCCACGACCAGCTACGGGCCTTCCTAAAATGGGTCCGGTCAGGTCAGAAGGCCTATTATTGCATCTCTACCGATAACGCACTTCTAATAGATAGACTCAATACGTGGGTTTTGGTTTTGAATAATATTACTTTTATACCTTGTATTTTGACACTTTGATTAAATTATACCTTATGTTTTAGTTATATCAATATTGACTTTTAGATTAGTAAATTGTTATAAATTTATACATTGAGACCAATTTAGAGCAGTTAATTTACCAAAACTTTGTTAAAATATTGAAAATAAACCTCATAAAAACTGATATGAGAATAAGTTTGATAAAATTAACTATTCTAAATTGGTATTAATGTATAAATTTATAACAAATACTAAATCTAAAAGTCAATGTTAATAATAACCAAAACACAAGGTACAAACTAAACAAAGTGTCAAAATACAAGATATAAAAGTTATATAATCTCTTTTTTTTAATCCCACTTCTAACATAAAGAGATTTAACTCATTTTTTCTTTCTCCTCCTTTTTGTTTTCTTAAGAACAAGAATTGTATTTTTTAATAGGGGATGTATAGAATTAATTCAGCAGGGGTGAAAGAGGACACCTGGTGAAATTCTACTGGCTTAAAGGTTCGGACATGTACATTATAAGTACCATTTTCGAAAGAAATCGACGATACCCAATTACTCATTGTTGATAGATATTTCGTCCCGTTTCGTTATTTTTCCAGAGAAAAAGAGAATTTTCCCGAGAAAATGCCGATACCACCGCACAATACTCAAAATCCAATAGCACATATATTTCCTAGAATTGTCATTGCCACACCAGCTGTGCTACACGTCTCGTCCTTGAGACAACTCGGAGTGACACACGTACTCTTAATGTCAAAGTTCGTGAGTTTGGAGAGAATTGAAGGGAAGGGTTTTGAAACCTTGCAAATCATCAACTGTGAGTACTTATATCCTGAAAATCTACGTGTAGAAGTTAATTAAAGCAAATATATAAAGTTATGATCCTCAACACATCATATGATTTTATTTACTGATATTGTTATATATAACATTTTATCTAATTATCTTGATTATTCTCGTAATTTCGGTTTTTGCATGTATAATAAAGACGACCCTGAAAATCTTCAGTTATTCTTTTTGATTCTTGTAATTTCTTGTAGACCATCCTGAAAATCTCCAAGATTCTTTCAACCAGTGCTTCGATTTCATAGAACAGGCTTTAGAGCAACCGCATGGCAAGCTTTTAATGATAAGTTCCAAACGAAGACCAGGGGACCCTGCAGGGACTATAAGGTTAATAAATTAGCCATGGCCAGTTGTATTTATCTTTTTATTTATTTATTAAATTTTTACGTGATATTCACTCTATTGAATGCAGTGCAACGATTGTTATTGCCTTCTTGAGGAGAAGAGGTATGGATCTAATGGCCGCCATTGTTCAAGTAACTTTCTCTATGTTGCTGTGGGATTGGCCTTCGGCCGAATTATTCCCCACTGAAACCCAATGGGAGCAGCTTCATCACTATTGCGACCATTTGGACCAAATGGGAATACATGGACAGATTATGGCTATAGAAGAGATTCTGGTACCCGGACAGGCTGGGGTCGCCGAAGAAGAGGAGGAGGCGCCGGCCGGAGAGGTATATACACTGATCGTCATAAGTCTCTACATTTGCTTTTTAACTTCTATTGCATATGCGTGCTTCTAACACTAATATATTTGCTTTTAACTATATAATATATTTGTATTATCGCATGCATGTGTTACTGTTTATGTTTCATTTTTTTGGATTTGGACATTCTTTTGTAATTTTTTGTTTAATCTAAATCCTGAAACAGTGAAACTTGTACGTAAGACATAAGTAGTGCACATTTACGGTGAATTTGCTTTAATTTTTTCCTTGAAATATATATATCTCTTCTTGTTATTTGTCTCTTTCAGGTTCTTGCAAACCAACAGCCTGATTGATCATATTCCATGTAGGCGCCTAAGTGGAAAACCTGGACTAGAATTAAGGTACGTTGTACTACGTACTTTTGACTTTGCTTAGTTCTGTCATTGATTCAAATCTCGCCAATTTCTTGCTATCTGTTGATTATTGTAATGGTTTGCTTAACAGTATCTCTGGAAATCGACTCTTGGCGTCTCCACTCCAACTTTTTGATAGGTGTATATATGAAGTCAGACGTAGCAAAGGAGCCATGCATCGACGCTTCTAATTTGTTCAAGAAAATTGTCCAAAAGATTTAGTCCTAGTACCTACATACTTTTCATATTGAGCTACATACGTTTTATTTTCAGTATTTTAGCCCTCTTACTTCTCCAAGGAGGTTTTTTTGCTTATAGCTTTCTTTAGTTTTGACTGGATCAATTGAAGGTTCTCTCAGTACATTTGTTTTTGTAAGAGGATGGGGTATTCGTAGTTCTTTCTTATTTTCTTGGTGCATATATATCTCTGCACAATTCCATCTCTTTTGTCATAGTCATAACATCGCAGTACAGACAATCACTAGCTTTTGTTTAGTTTGTATTTTTCTCCCTCTTTTGGTACTTGCAGTCTCTCCTCATTTGTTTGACACTTTGACTACATATACAGTTTCTTTCTTGTTCTTAACATGTGGAATTTTTATTTTATTCTTGAGTAAACGGCATCCAAAATATGTTAGAAAACAAAATAGCAATATATAAGTCCCCAGATTTGCTTGTTCAGGTTACAAAATTTAGTAACAGATTACTACATATCTTTTCGTTTTCAAGATGTAAGTTGTTTTATTTTGAAAAAGGGCAAAAGGTTAAGTTAGTTTAGTTAGCTTTCCTTTTACGTCAATGAGCTGACGTGGTTTTAAAATCAAATCCTAACATAGAGACAATAAATAAATAAAAAAAGGCAAAGTCAAACCCAGGTCTCGCCTTTACAAATTATAAAAGGGAATTTCCCACCAAATATATAATTATATCTATACACCAATTTAGTAGGTTTACCTGATTAAAATTTGTTATGCATATTTTTTTATGGTAAAAAATAAAGAGAGAAAAACATTAGATAATATGATCCGACGGTTAAAAAAAAAAACATATAAATAAGTAAATATATATATAGGCACCAATCCAGTAGGTATTATTTTTTAGACATATACATAGGTATCGTTTTGACTAATTAAAATTTATCATACACGTCTTTTTATAGTAAAAAATAAGATAGAGAAATAGTATTAACGATGTACGTCTTTTCATGCACATCATTATAACTGCTGGATCATCATCTAACAGTAATCAAACGGCTAAAAATATAAACCTATGTGTAGGTATAAAAAAAGTACCTACTAGATTGGCAACCAATATATATATATATATGGTTGTCAATCCAGTAGGTATTTTTATTTTTACCTATGTGTAGGTTTTTTTTTTTTAGCCATTGGATCATCATCTAATGGTGATTGATCCAACGGCTATAATGAGGTACATAAAAAGACATGCATCATTAATGTTATTTCTCTCTTCTACTTTTTACAATAAAAAAAATATGCATAATAAATTTTTATTAGCCAAAATGATACCTATGTGTAGTTAAAAAAAAAAAATACTTACTGGATTGGATTATATATATATACCTATTAGATTATGGCCATACATATATATATGTGTCACCACTTCAATAATTTTTTTTTCACCTATGGTATTGTTTTGTCCAATTGAAATTTATCATGCACGCTTTTTCATGACGAAGAAAAAGAGCATTAAATGCGTTTATTGTTATTATTTTTTCCAATCACTCAATCATGATAGCCATTAAATAATAATTTAAGGATTAAAAAAAATAGAAGTAATATTGATTATGGCCCTATACTGCTATACATTAATTTTTATTCCAAGTAGCTTTTTGTTTTTCTTTTAAGAATCAGGTCAAAGTTTTCTTTATTAATATATTTTTTTACCAATAAGAAAGAGAGTTACAAAGATGAGAAAATGATATAGATAGGATTAATTTGGGCCAGAATAACTTTTTTATGCATTTTTTTTAAATGACATTCTTAGAAGTGTCAATGAAGTTTTGACAATAAGTCAAGAGCTTTTTAACCATGAAAAAATCATTATTTAGGAATTTTTCATAGTCAAAAATTTTTTATCACAGATCAAAAAGTTCTTGGCACTCTTAAAAATATTATTTTTAAAAAATACGCAAAAAAATCATTTTGGCCTAAGTTAGTCCCACCCATTTCCTTTTCTCTCCAGAGAAATGCAACTTTTGGCAGTACTGGTCTTATTAATTTTGCTCACCAATGGTTTATCATCTTAAATCCAAGCAGGATAAAATAGAGCCCAAAAGCACCATAACGACAACAGCAATGGGTATAGGGTCCTGTTTGAGCCTATCGAGAAATCTTTCGAAAACTTGGACTACGTGGCAGCTGCCACAGACACCAAACATGACATGGCCCATGATGAAAATCTATCGGGGTCAGCAAGCTTTGGTGACTAGACTACTCTATAGGTATTTCAAATGGGAATTTCTATAAATCTATAAAAAATTGAGATTACGTATATTCATTTTTTTTTTACGCCACAAAAAAATTGGGGCACGTATATAGTAGGACTATCATAATATAGCCCTATATAAGGTCATCTAATTTCAATCGTTCGATTGTAAATCAATGATTTTGATTATAAGACTTAAATTATATAAAATGAGGTGCGTAACACTAGATTAACTCCAATTTGTATATTTATCTGAACTCATTACCTGTAATGTATTATCAGATATATTTTATATTTTAATCAAGAACTCATTAAAGATAGCACACTTTTTTTCTCTACAAATCGAAACGAAGTCTATAATATGATCAATTAACCATCCTTTAAAAAAACAAGAAAACAAAAAATGCGATTGAGAAAGAGGCACCCTCCAGGTTTAACGTAATGGAATATTTGAAAGTTAATTGATGTGGGAGAGAAAAAGCGACAAAATTTTGAAGCCATCTAAGAATTGAGTTCTATGAACCAGTTCACTAGCTCGTTTGTTAATTAAAACATATTTGATTTAAAATATTATTTGAATGCAAACAAAATTTATTAACCAATTTAATTGAATTAAAAAAAAAAGTTGTGTTCCAATGCATATATATTGATGGTATTTACTCCTTCAATCTCTTAAAACACTAATCAACCATTATTCGTATCAGTATTCATATTACTTCGAAAAGAAAGCTAATAGTATTCTCTTTTAATTTCCCTCTTTTTATTGGCACTTGGAGGTAGCATCTTTTATAATTCAATGCTAAAACGGGCTTTTCAAAAGAGGCAAAATAGTTATATTTACCTGTTGTTATATATTTTTTATAACTAAGATGTTTTAGTGAAGTTCATTAATCAGTAAGTGAAGTAGGAAAGTAATAAAAAATTAAGAGAATGTTGTTAATTTGCACTTTTCTTATTTCAAATGCATAAAGTACACGAAATTTTTGTCCGCAAATTTTCTTTCTTACCTAGCAAATAGAACAAGAAGTCAATAGAAAACCATAAAATCATCACCAATTTTAATAAAGAAAGAGAATTTTTTATGGTGGCAAGTTCGTGGGAACCTGCTTTTCAAGGATTTTAGACAATTTTGGTATTGTTTATTTTTCTAGTTTTCGTCAGACTTTGATTTGAGAATGGATTATATTTAAGAGAGTTAGATAGTAGATACTCTTGTCTTTCCTAGTGAATAGGTCCACATTAAAAGAAAATTCGTTCAGAATATTTTTTTTCAAAAAACAATTTTATAAGCTAGCTAGTTTCCCTATTAGTTCTCGTCATTCAATTTAGTTACCCTTTATGGTCACATATGGTATTGTACTTAACTTAGTGCTCCCACTTATATCGAGGTTTCCTATTTCAATGAAGACCGCTATACGCAATACGCTTCTTTAAATAGATCGATTTGTTCAGACTTCTCTGATTATCTCTCCTCAACAGAAAAGAAATCACTGCCTTTCCGCAGAGAAAAGTTTGTTCTTATTCTCTGCCCTAATCCTCTGTATAATCTACAAGCTGTGATGGCTAAATTTTCAAGCTTGCAAGCCGTGATGGATCAAGTTTCAAGGTACCAAGCCATGAACAAAGCCATAGAAGAAGCCAATACTAAGAAACGCCAAATAGAAGGTGTCACACCTATACCAAGTATATGGTAGTAATTAATGTTGTTATCATGCATTGTTATTTATTTATTAATTAGTTTGTTCTTTGTTAGCAGAATTGCACCCAGAATTGATTGGACCTCTGCCTGAGCCACGAATTGAAGACTACGTTCAATTTAATCAACTCCCAGATGAAGAGGTATTATAATAATTGAACTTCTTGTTCTTATCATCAATGCTACATTCTTTTTTATTATAGTTTCCCTTACCTAAATCAATGAAATTTGCTTTTTGTGCATGACTGCAGCTAATCGAATATGCCGACGTTATTTTGTTGAAACCCGTCCTATCATCCCTCGTTTCAGAGACGGCGACGCTACCTATCGCAACCGAAACTGATCCTTATCCTTATTCTCATCCTCGTCTAGTCGACTTTTGCGAATTCTCTATTTTGGAATATGAGAACTGGTGTCAAGTTATGGACTTTTTCTTCAATCCAGAAGACTTATGTTTGGCTGAGATGTACCAGGGCTATGATCCAGCTCTGTCAATCCAAACAGAGTGTTTGATGTCATTTGAACAAAGCTATGTTCACCAGTTGGTAGCCATAATTGTCGGTACTCTTACTAAAATCCGAATACACTCATTGACGTCTTTGTCCCGCACCATCGTTGATTCCTCCTGGGAAAGTCTCTGCCGTTTGGGAATCAAACTGCCTATGTTAAAGAAATTAGTGGACACGGTTATGTTCGAAGCTCGTAAAGGCATTGATGAGGCGGTGGAGTCATCGCAAGCCATCTCTTATGAGCTTGAACAAATGGGGTTTGATTTTAACCTTCAAAAAAGTATGTTACCGTTTGTGGAGCTCTACAAAAAGCATGATCCAACTCTGTTGATTCAAACTGAGCATTTGATGCCATTCGTACGATCCTACGTTTTCGAGTTGGTAGCCATCATTGTGAGCACTCTTACTAAATCTTCTATGATCGCAGTGACGCCTTTGCGTCGCACTATAGTTAATTACTCATGGGAAAGTCTGTGTCGCTTGGGAATCAAATTGCCTATGTTGGAGAAATTAGTGGCTGCTTCCCAGAAGCCCGTAGCTACATTTGAAGCTCGTCAAAGTATTCAAGAGGCAGCGAAATTGTGGCGAGCAATCTCTGATGAGGTAGACAGCATGAGAAGAATCCTTGCTTCCAAAGAGGAGGAGCTCCGGAACAAGTATAATGAAAACTTAGGTGAAGCCTCAAAGGAGGTTCAAGACTCTCAGAGACAACTGATGCATGAAGTTGGGCATATGAGAAGACTTGTTGTCTCCAAGGAGGAGGAGCTCCAAAACACTCTGAAGGTCTTCAATGAGAAAAGGGAGCAACGTAATAAATTTTGCTTTTTGGAGTGGTGCTCATTCCCATGAAAACTTTGCTTGTTCCCTTTGCCCTTACTTAATCCTTTTTTTTTTTTTTGGGAGAAAAAAGAGCTGTCATTTTATGGTATGTATTTTATGGTGTGTTTGTTATTTGAATTACTTATACCTGGACTTATTAAGGTTATTTTAGAAAATTGGTTTTTGTCAAACAGTGGTAGGATCCATTTTGTGATGATGATTTCCTAGGCCACCAAAAGTGTACTCTTATTAAAGGGTTTAGGAAAGGGTTGGAAAGCTTTGCAAACAAGTGAAAAGCAGCAGCACTTTGCAGCCTTCTACCATGTGTCTATATATAGATTATATAAAAATGGTGATGGTTGACTATTTCCAGGAGAATTATACAATTGGGATATGGATGGTGATCAACTTGTTCCCTTGAGTATTATCCAATCAGAAATTTCTACGTGTATGCCAATCCTCATTCCAATTTGAATATCTCTTAGTTTATCCATTCTCAACTTCTTTCTTTTTTTTTTTTTCCCTATAATTTAGAATTATTGGTGTCTTATTTCTTCACCGACAAAAATAAAGAAAATGAGAAGAAGTTTAAAGAATGACATAACAGCAAAAAAACGACAAGAATCTCGCAAGTGTGCTATTACGAAATAAAAATCAACAGCAAGAATTGGAAAATTAAAAAGAGAATAAAAAAATGTGGATAATCGTAAACTAAAACGACCATCCAAAAAAATAAATAAAATAAAATAAAACATCTATAGTCTCATTTAAATATTTGAAACCGATGGATGAAACATCTCTAGTCTCAATTTTTTTTTTAGTTTTCTTTAACAACACTTGGCTATTAACTCAATTAATTAGTTTCCAGAGTAAGAAGATTTTGATTCTTTCGACCTCTGAATTGAGGTTGTTTTTATTTCGTTGGTTTCGCGGTATGCTATTGTTGGTGTCCTGTTTCTTCACCGACCAAAAAATAAAGAAAACGACGAGAAGTTTAAAAACCGACATAAACTCACAAACGTGATCTTACTAAGAATGCAACAATTAGGAAACAACATCAACAAAAATACTGGAAAATCCCAAAACAAAGTCAATATATAAAAGAAGCAACAATACATAAATTAACTTGTGTGCAAATTGGTTCATTTGCCAATTTTCTTATTCTGAGCCCCCTTAACAAGAGTACACTTTGTTGGCCTTGGAGCAGGTTCATCATCAACACAAAATGGATCCTGCCTTTCTCTAAATTAACAAATTTTCTAATATAACATTAATAAGTCCTAGATTAAGTAATAATTTGTATAAGAAACAAAGCATAAACAAACTCCTTTAGAAAAAATGTCTATAAACTTAAGGCCAAAAGAACAAAGAGAATAAAAAATTAGTGTTTTCATTCGAGGGAGCACCAAGTCAAACTGTCAAAATCATTACGACGATGCTCTTTCTCATAGAAGACCTCCACAGTGTTCTGGAGCTCCTCCTCCTTGGAGGCAACAAGTCTTCTCATATGTTCAACTTCATCAAACAATTGTCTCAGAGAGCATGGGATCTCTATTGAGGCTTTGCCTTCTTCATTGTACTTGCTATGCAGCTCCTCCTCTTTAGAGGCAAGGACTTTCCTCATAGTGTCAACCTCATCAGAGAGGGCTCGCCACGATTTTGCTGCCTCTTGAATGCCTTTAAGAGGTTCAACCACAAGTATTGGCCTCTGGGAAGAGGCCACTAATTTCTCCAACACAGGCAATTGAATTCCCAAGCGACACAGACTCTCCCAGCAAAAATTAACTATGGTGCGGCGCGTTTTAAGGCTTCGGTCCCAAATTTCCTGATAATTTGGATGAAATAGTTGTCTAACTTTAGAAATATTGAATTATGAATGTCTTCGATTTTAAGCTAAAATTTTCAATTGATTCCTTCATAAACAAAGGGTCTCTATACAAAAGTTGTGAATTGGTTAGATGTAGGCATAAGAAATTATTATTATAGTTTTACTATGCAAAAGCACACCAAGTACAAACAGGACCATGCATTTATGTTGAGAGCCTATGGTCGGACCACATGGGGTCTACCGCGATAGACAGCCTTGCTAAAAGAGGGAATGTTACTAATTATTACCAGAAACAGAGTAAAGATATATTACCAATGTGAAATTTTTTTCAAGTTTATTGGCATTTAAATTGACAATTGATGACTCTATGTCAACCCTTTTCCATTCTTCCAATGAAAGTTTCTTAAAGCACTTTTCGGTTTTATCCACCTGTGAGAAAATTTTGTGGTAGTTCATGATCAAGGCCATCAGCAAAGTTGTATATATAAACGATATCTCTTCATTAAACAAAAAGGAAAAGATGATAAATATATAACTACTCCCATTCTAATTCATAACATACATATTCACCGAAACACACATAGGTCGTTTTTTGTATACATCTGAATATTGTGCCCTACCAATATAGGCCAAAAAGCTACAGTAGTACTACATGAATTAATCTTGAACTTCATAATATGCATTACAAATAACAATAATCAAAAGCACAAGCAGGAAGATTGTAGACTTACATGTGAACAAGCAGTGTTCCAGTAATCATGGTGTTGGCGCAGCACTGTCATGGTTTCTGCATCCCCAATAGAAAAAAAAAAATTTAAAAAAAAAAAGAAAAAGAAAAATTGTCATGTATGCAACAGAAATTTCCAACTCTGCTAACACACAAATAATATGTATATATATATGGATATATATGGTGACAAGAATATCAAACAATGCATTGATACTGTATTTATATATTGACCTGTGAGTAGACGGTGAAATCCCTCTACACAAGATTTATATGAAGTTTTAAAAATTTCTTTTTTAACTGAAGTAGCCTTTCCAACCTGTATGGCCCAAAAAAATAAAATATATGAATAAAGCAATCTTTTTGGTACTCTTATAGTCAAAGAAGAAGATAATAATATACATATAAGTGTATACATATATACCTGAACCATAAGAAGAGTAGAATTATAACTTGGACCAATATGATCTCCATTATCCCAAAAGTGAAGCAAGAAAAGCAGTAGCATCGCCATGGCCAGAGCAAAACCAATATATGATCTTATTATGGTAAAGCTAATATGGTCACATAATAATGAACAAGTCCCACGTAATAAGAACAATAATGGATTGTTGTAATAATAAAGATTCAAACGAGTTGAAGAAGATGAATCAGGAGAAGGCGCATTCTTGTATGACGAGGAAGGAACAAAAGGAAAGCGCGGGATTGATGACATGGACCATGGACGATAAGATGATGAAGAAGACGTTCGAAGGCCTATCTTCCTCTCGTCGCCAAGGAGACGGCCTCCGAAGCGGCCTCCTCCACCTCCGTGGCTGTTTCCTCGCACCACAGGGGCGATTAGCAGAGTTAGCAGAACCAGAAAAAAGAGTAGTTCTTTCGAGAGTTTCAACAAACGCTTGGCCAACATTGTGTTTTGTACTCGAAGGGTTTTGGAGATTTCTTTCTCTGGCTATCTATAGGTGAAATCAATAAATATAATCAAAGATTCGTTTGAGGAAGAATATGAGGTTTTGTAATCGTTCATAATAATAAAGTTTACATGAAAAAGAGTATAAACAGCCTTAAGAAAAAGAGTATAAATAGCCTACCAAATAAAGAAAATAAAAAATTATTCTACCTTCCTAAATTAATAATTAACTTAAATATAATAATTTCACACAAATAAAAAAGAGGAAATCTACGATAGGGAAACAAAAAGCTTCCCTCCCTGGTATGGAAGGTAATAAATGGAAAAAATTTAGGACCCACGTATATATACCAAATTTTTAACTTTCTTTGTAACTTCTCGTAACGCTTTATGTACGAATATAAGAGTAGGATATCTTTTTGCTTTCACACTTTATTGTGTTAATGTGTTACAAAGTTAGCTAAATTAGTAATATCATTTGTTGATGGCAGCAACTAAATTTTACTAAATAATACATACATGTTGTCAATTCTGGAAATTCTTAAATGGAGTGGGATTATTTCTATTTGGGTCTTACTTGTCTCATCACATCTCAGGTTAAGTTTGGAAAATTCTCAATAATAGTTGAGTAGCAAGATACTTTTGATCATTACGTCTAGGGATTCTTTTTAACGAAAATTATGTCTAGTTAGTATTTATACTCTCTAAATTTTTTTACATACAAAAGGTGATTGTTGATTAAATAATTTCAGCTGGATTGAAGTCAAGTTTTGTGGCTTTTTATGTGGATGGTGAGACAGAAATATGTCAATACTAGTTTTCAGGATATGTAGAAAGAGGAAAGCAATATGTTGTGCTGGATTTCAATACATGAACCTATGTAAAACAAAAATAAAGTTTTTTTAATCTAAAAAGTCTTGAAGCTTTTGGGACTTGGGAGTTACTTTAAGTTTAATACATGGGTTAGAATTTATTTGCTGTATCAGTTCCTTTGACGTGGATTAAGCAATGTGTGTATGTTGAACTGCTTTTAGATCGTTTTTGTTCTGGTCATTGTAAGATGTGGGAAGCAGTGCTTTCTGTTAGAAAATGGGTTAGAGATGGGTTAAGATATTGGACTTGGCTTGGGCTTGGAAGCTAATGTGTATTGGAAAGTCCAATTTTGTATTATAGAACTCATTTTTATGAACCAATTTGAAGCTAAAAATTGAGTAGGACTCACATCTTATTGATGAAATATCTTGGTGAATTCTTATTCTCCTCCATGAGGACATCAATTTCGTATATTCACACACTCAAAATGGTACATGGATAAATGAAAAATTGTTGCTTAAAAGTGTATCATTGGAATTGGAAAAATGAAAGGAAAAATAAGAAGTCTCACATTAGTGGGAGAAGCTTGTTCCTAGTAGTTTATATAGAGCCATGTTTTGTGATGGTGGTAAGAATTACTACCACAGATGCTCTCTCAGGTGCGTGTAGGGGAGTGCAAATCATCGGACTTGGGCCTGAATTTGCATGGACTCGTGTGTGCCCGCACGTGTGGACATGAATGGCGGGCCAAAACTTGAATCCTTGTAAGCTCAATCTTTTGCAACGACTCAGATTATTATTATTTTTTCCAAATTCTGCTTCAATTTAATGGTCAGTTACTTACATCAGACCATGCTTTCTTCATTTTGAAACTACCACGCTTAATGCTAGGCGTTTTTGGCTTTGTAACAGCCAATGAGGAGTTTTTAGAAAACTCCCAATCTGCCAAGCATTAGGCCTTTTTCGGCCTTATAACAGCCATATTTGGCTTTAATAGATTTATTCCAATTGAAAGTATGATGTGTAACCTCTCACTCCAAATGGCTATAAAAGGAGAGCTTCCCCTCCTCATTCTACATATCCAAAACTGAGAGCTCTTCCTCCTCTTCTCTCTAGTTTTTCTCTCTAGTTCTTTCTTCCTGCTGCCTGTAGTTTTTAGTTTCTAGCTATAGTTATTCGAGTGTCTAGGAATTTCATAGCTAGAACTCTTAATTTGTTAGAGTTCGTAGTAATCTATAGTTCATAGAGTAGAAGTCTTGGTGCTTCACCTACTACTCTTGTCGTTGTATCCTGAGAAACTGACACTTGAAATTCCTCAAGCATTCTATCGGAGGGAACGAATCAGTTTTAAGGACACTGTGTATTACACATGTCTCGACTATTAACATAGTTATTATCTTTGCAGGATATATATATATATATATATATATTTTGAGGACGAATCAAGTTTCGTACCAAGCAGATTAGAGCAAACTTTTAGTAACTTTAAAAGTTTATTGTAAACGTTTGTTAAATAATTTTATAACCTTATATATTGCGAGTTATTATTTTCTTACACTTTCAGACTATTTTTTGTTCTGGTCATTATAAGATGTAAAAGGCAGTATCTTCAATATTCATTCACTTTGTATCCTTCTACCCCTTTGGTTTTCTTTTAGCGGTTTGGCTTATGTTTAGATAGAGCTAAAATTTTCCAAGCTGTTTGTCATTGGTGTCAATCATTATTATGTTACAACTTATAAGTTTCAGTTCTGTAGTACTGTGCTGCTTATTTTTTGTATTGCCTATCCATAACACATGATTCTAGAATGTAGTTTTCAAGGTTCTAAAGATGCAGAGGAACGGTCGACCTTTATGTGGAAACTTTTGACGGTAGTTGTACTCTGTGTCGTTTTCATGACTGTGGAAGTTGTTGGAGATATTAAAGCTAACAGTCTTGCAATTTTGACCGATGCAGCTCATTTGTTATCAGATGTTGCAACATTTACAATTTCTTTGTTTTCAATCTGGGCATTAGGGTAGGAGGCAACTCCTCGTCAATCTTACAGTTTTTTTAGGATTGAAATATTGGGTGCTCAAATAATATGGCTTCTTGCAGGAAACCTTGTTTATGAAACCATTACCAGAGTTATTAACAATACTAGGCAATTTAAGGGCTTTCTCATGTTTGCCGTCTCTGCATTTGGTTTAGTCATTAATATTACCATGGTACTCTTGTTGGGGCATGACCATGACCATGGTCACAGTCATGATCATGGACATGGGGGCCATGATCACAGTCATGGAAAGCATCACCACGGCCATGGGGATCATGATGATACATATCATCACGGGATAAGTGACATTAGATATAATCATCATCATCACCACCTGTAAGTTGATTCCATGTGTAAAATGCTTACATGTTAGATTTGGTTTTTTAGCTTCGTGAATCAAACGACATGACAATCATCGAAATTCATCAAGACTACGGAGAAGTATTCGCTAATTTTTCTTTCTTTTCCCCTCCTTTTGACATAGATTGCCTTGTTGCAACCTTTCTTACAGCCATTCTAACTACGCACACGGAATCAATTTGAGAAAATCATATGTTCTTAAATATCTATATTATCTGGTCCAGGTTAGAAGAGACTTTGTCCATGGCATAGGTAATGCACCCATATGTCCCACGCATGCCCGATCATGGCCAAACACACCCTGCATGGGCTAGACGCACCTACTCGTTGGACTTTGTCCATGGCACATGTAACACACCTATGTGGCCTATGTACACCCGTTTATGTCTCAGAAGCACTCGCGCATAGCCCAAGCATGCCTACGCATGGCCTAGGCAGTGCCCGTGCATGGCCTAGTCATGCCTGCTCATGGCTAAGGCAGCGCACATGGTACAAGCACGCCCACGCATGGCCCGGTCACACCAATTTAGAGCGCGCGCATATGGCCCGAGCAGAGCGAGCATGGCCTAGTCATGCCCACTCATGGTCGAGGCAGCTTGTGCATGGTACAGGCACATCCCTGCATAGCCAACGCAAGCTCCACGCATGGCACGGGCAACTTGTTTCATTTATTTCCCCAGCAATACTTTAGGTTTTCTTTTAATAGTTCTTTTGAACAAGTTTGAAAAGTATTATTAATGAACCCCAAATTTATTGATATATTGTATGTTTTTTTATTTGTAAACGTGTAAACTTTTGTTAGGCATCTGACCATCTTGCAATAGAAATTTGGATTCAAATCTCAAAATCTTAAGAGCATATTTTAGATTGATAATCCGTAGTTTATTGTTATGTCCCACTCATTTTGCTCCTAAAAATCCAAGTGTTTCTACCCATGAGTCTAAGATCCTCTATATATATACTACTCACCCAAGATGATAAGGGAAGACCCTAGAATATGGTAAACACTTCTAAAATGATCAAGAGAGGTCTTGGCCATACTAGAATACCCTAGTTGGCCCTACTAAGTCCTAGAAGACTCTAGACAAAGTCGGTAGGTGCTATATGGCTCTAGGTAAATATCTTTATAGATATTATTATTTTATTAGGGAAGATTCTAGACCCTTTGTAAGATCATGTCATTTGACATGATTATAACCATTGGATAGTTTAGACTTTGCCTATATAAGGACCTCTTTGGGTTCATTTGTAAGAAGTCCTATTTGAGAGAGTTATAAGTATTCTTAAGAGTAATACAAAGCTTTCATTTATTTAAACTCTTTTACTTTTGCCACTTTGCCTTAAAGTTTACTCTGAGTCCCATTTCTTTAGTGTTGGTTGTGTGAGTTAGCTTACTTAGTGCTACAGATCATGCTAAGTGCCGCAGGATTGTCTAATTTAAGACTAGGGTCATGATAGTATAGTATCAGAGCTTTGGTTGCTTACTGTATCTTAGTGGTTCCATTGTTTTTATGAAGACTGTGGCTGCAACTTGCGACCCCGTCGAAGTTAGTGCTTTCGAATGTGGGCATGATGAGGGGAAGAAAGGTTCAACTCATGGTAAGTTAAGGGACATGATAGCTAGCTTGGAGCTAGAGTGTCCCGATGAAAGTCCCATATGGGCACGTTAGGCGAGCGACTAGATGAACTAGATGGCCATTATGATGGTTTGGAGACCGAGGATGTAGAAATCTATAGTGGCATCAAAGATGCGCTTGTTAGGCTAGAGGTCGACTTAAGGTGCGAGATTGAGTCCCTTCATTCAGAATTGCCAAGGTACAAGATCTTTTCCAAAGAGAACTCACTAATGTATTACTTAGAGTAGATGAGATGGGTAGCGATCTTACTTTGTGCAAGAGAGCAGTGGCCACAGGGGTATCCACTACCATGACCATTAATACAAGGAAGGTCGAGGTGCCTAAACCAAAGATCTTTAATGGCACTCGAAATACTCAGGAAGTTGAGAACTTCCTATGAGGACTCGAGCAATACTTCGAGGCCACTGGTGTGACAGACGATACTGGTAAAATTCGTAATGCTGCCTTGAATCTAATTGACACCGCTATGTTGTAGTAGAGATAGATACACGGGAAGATGCAAAGAGGTGTGTGCATCATTGCCACCTTTGATAACTTCAAAAGAGAGCTTAAGAGGCAATTCTTCCTCGAGCATGCTGAGGAGGAGACAAGAGGTTGTCTTCACCACCTTAAGCAATCTGGTAGTGTTAGAGACTACGTGAAAGAGTTTATTACACTCTTGCTCGAAGTCCCTGACACTTCAAACAAGGTTGCCTTATTCTTGTTCATGGATGGCCTTCAGAATTAGGCTAAGTTGGAGCTCAAGTGTCGTGGTGTCTAGGACTTGGCTGATGATATTGCTGTAGCTGAAAGTCTTATTAATTAATCCACCAATAAGGACTCTTCCAAGGCCAAGGACAAGAAGGGTGGCAGAGCAAAGAGTGGAGGAGATCAAACCAAGGGAGGAAAAGGGAACAAAGATAGTTCCTCCTACAAGATTATAATACAATTAAAGGGTACTCTTATTAAAGGGTCTAGGAAACAGTGGGAAAGCTTTGCACACAGTTGAATAGCAGTAGCTCTTTTCAACCTCCTACCATATTTGTCTATATATAGATTATATAAAATGTGATGACTGACTATTTCCAAAAGAAATCCAATTGGGATATAGATGGTGAACAACTTGTTCCCTTGGGTATTATCCAATCTGAATTTTCTACAAGTATGCCAATTCTTATTCCAATTTATTGAATATATCTTACTTAGGTTATCCATTCTCAACTTTTTTTTTTCTATAATTTGGAATTATTGGTGTCTTGTTTTTTCATCGACAAAAATAAAGAAAACAAGGAGAAGTTTAAAGAACGACATAACAACAAAAATATGACAACAAACTCATAAGTGTGCTATTAGGAAATGAAATCAACTGAAAAAATTGGAAAACAAAATAAATAATAAAAAAATGTCAATATCAATAGAGGTAAGCTAAAACGAGCATCCCAAAAATAAAATAAAATAAAATGAAACAACAATAAATATTTAACGAGGCATGTCTAATTTAAATATTTAAAACGATAGATGAAACATCTTTGGTCTCAAACTTTTTTTCTTTTTCTTCGATAAGACATAGCTATTAACTCAATTAATTAGTTCTAGAGCAAGATTCGACCTCTAAATTGAGGTTGTTTTTATTTAATTGGCTTCACGGTATACTATTATTGATGTCCTGTTTCTTCACCGACCAAAAAAAAAAATGAAGAAAACAACGAGAGTTTAAACACATAACAACAGAAAAATGACAACAAACTCACAAACATGATCTCACTAAACATGCCATGATTAGGAAACAACATCAACCAAAAAAACTAGAAAATTCCACTAAAAAAAAAAGTCAATATAGAAAAGCAACAATAATACATAAATTTTCTTGTGTGCAAATTAGTTCATTTGTCAATTTTCTTATTCGAAGCCCCCTTAACAAGAGTACGCTTTGTTGGCCTTGGAGAAGGTTCATCATCATCAACACAAAATGGATTCTACCTTTCTCTAAATTTGCCACGGCCTGAATCTTGGACCAGTGGTAGAAAGAGAATTTCACAAATAAAAATTTAATAGTTGTTTTTGAAAAATTTATAAAAATAGTTTTAAAGATAAAATTTCAACAGTTTTGCATCACTGTTAGACGTAGATTGAAAGTAAAATTTATAAAATGAACTAAACATCATCATCAACCTCATAATACATGCATAATAGTTTTACAGATCAAATCTGTGAAACATGCCCTTAAGTAATGTTACAAGCTAAGATAAATAAACAAAGTTATTTTATAAAGTTACTAAGTGTTCAAATGATAACAAGCTCGTCACTATCCTGCTCCTGAATTCCCAAGATTACATTGATTACTACCTAAAAAGGAAAAAATAAGGGATGGGAATTCATATGCTCAGTAGGAATTCAATTACCTTTTTGAGTGGATGTAATTTCTCAAACTTGCATGGTTAGTACCTTTCAAATTCATTTATAAATCAAGTTTATAAATAGTTGAAATCCAGAATAATCACATACTCAAAACCAAAACTAAAACCACATTATTGTACATATCATACATCAACTAGGTATATGAATGAGCTCTCATCTTTCTATCACAGCTCTGTAATACCTCTTTAGCAGAGATACGTTCTAAAAACTTTTGCAAGCTTTTCTTGTTAAGCAACTAAATTAAGAAAGTAGGAACAATAACAAGTAAAAATAGATAAATTGCATGCACAATCTCAAGATAAATAAATTAAAGAGATAGGGATAGAGAAATATAAATACTATTTTTACGAGGTTCAACAAACACAATGGTTTGTCTACGTCCCCTGCTCTTGGCAACCTACTTCGAGCTTTCCACTATCGGATCAAGAAATTGGGCTTGACCGTCCCTTTTATACAAGGAGTGCTTTCTCTTTAGGCACACTCACGCCTTTAGAATAGGATTGAATCCGGCTCTATCAAACTCCGGTGCCAATCTTACCTAAATCGGGTTGTTTATGAATCCGGTATCAACCTCACCTCACAAATATAATTTTGGTTTTTTTTTTGTTGTTGATATACTCAACTAGAATCTCTCTTAATAATATAATTGATACAAGGTAAGCCTAGAGATAATAAATAATAACACAACATATGATCTAGTTTGACTCAAGTGATTTTTGTGAAAAAATGAATTTGAAAGTTTGATTCACAAAAGATGATTTGAAAAACTTGAAAGTATATTTAAAGCAATGTAGGAATGTTCAAAAGTTGTTTCAAGTGTTAAAAAAGCTTCGATTTATAGACTAGAATGAAAACTAGTCTTTTTAGACCATTTAATAGATAACATGTCATTTTCAGTAGACCAAAAGTATATTTTCAGTCGACCGAAAATACTAGCCGTTGAAATTGCAGTTCTAACGGTCGAATTCAAAAAGCTGTAAAATTTTAGACAGGGGAATCGGTAGACCGATTCTAAAGGCCGGTCTGTCAAAAATTCCCGGGAGCTATTTTTTAATTTTATTTCAAGTCTTTTTTAATTATTTTCAAAATGTGACTTCATAAATTGATTTTCTATGTAATATGGAAACTATAAAAATTTATAAATCAATTTAAAAACTTGTCTAAAATAAATTTCTTATTTTAATTTGAGGTAAAAAAGTCTGACAGTTTTGGTTTGAAAATTTCAATTTTATGAAAAATTTGAGCCATTAAGATCATATGATGTATAGACAAATATTCAAATACAAAAACTAAGTGTATAATCTTTGTTAGTCTAGGTCTTGTAATCTTGAACTTTGTCTTCAAGCTCTTTTCCGTAATTCATGTTGAATGTCTTGTAATCATTTCAATTTAACTTGCTACACACTCAAGTAGATTATTAGTTCTTAATCATATGTTTGTTAGCTTCAAAATAAGAGTGTATGATTGATGATACAAAGCATGACTCAACAGACACTACCCAAAAGTGTGTCAGAAAAAACCTCTACAGGGGCCTAGGTCTCTCACCTAGTACTGCAGCAATTCACAAGTGATCTAAAGTATCACAATGCAATAATAGAACTCAAGTGTGTAATCCTATGGTGTATACAATATGTAACAGTTTGTAAAAACTATACGTCCAAGAATTAATCAAATCATACCTTAAAATCCCACTTGGCATTATTCTGATATTTATCGTAACATTATCAACACACCACTACAATGTCCCATAATCACAATTTCAAAATATATATAAAAATTCACACAGTCTAATCCAAGTATAATCCAATGTATTTTCATAATTTATTAAACCATCTCGTAAATCACAATTTTTTATAAATTATTTTTGATGCAATTATAAATCAAAACAGACATAAAAACTAGCCAGTTAAACCCCCTACCTCGAGATGATAGCTATACTAAGCTAATGATACTTGAAAGATTTCTCATTGGTCACTTGAGTGCTCGGACGGTCATTTTAGGATCCTGGTAGGCTCACTTTAAAAAGTGACTTTTCCAATAGAGCCTCAAATTGAGAAAAGGAGGTCACCACTGAATTCCCAGCATCCAAAATAGATAGGTTAGATATATAATTCGTCAAATTTGGGTCCCGAGACGATACCCGGCCCATGGCAAGCAAAATAGTATTATTCACATACCTCGATTTTCAAGTCACTTCAAAACATAGTGATATTTTATATCAAAGTTCACGTCTTGACTTCACTAAGTTCGAATTCGAAGTCAGAATCTAGTTTCGAGGTCCCGATCCTTAAATAGACTTTAAATCTGCGAATTAAAAAAAGGTCCATTTTTGGAATTTATTTGGAAAATGTCCATTTTTTCAATTCGAAAATAAATGCACTTTCGGATATCATTTCAATGTCTAACAACTGTATTTATTTATGATTTTCTGTTTTGTACAACGCCATATATTTATTTTAGGCAAAGTAACTATTTACGAAAATAATTATAAAAAATGCCACAAACTATTTGAAAAATGGCCAAAATAGTGAAATTCTTACCAACAGTGAGATGATGGCCGAGAAAGGTAAAAAAATGATGGCGACGATGAGAGCAATCCAAATGTGCCAGCAATGTGAGCTTACGACGTAGGACGGAGCTCCGGCGAGCGAAAAAGTGTCTCGGCGACAAAACCTTCGGAGGAGCCAATTTCTTGCATCTGACGACGTGATAGGGCGGCGCTTGCTCATCGATGGCTGCTGATTCTGGTGGGCTAGTGCGTGTGGCTGGTAGACTGACAGTGTGATGGCTGGACAAAAGAATAGAGCTTCAGCTCTTGGAGGTCCTCGGGGATTTGTGAGAAAGAGGAAAAATTTGAGGGCTTTGATGGTAATAATTGAAACTGCAGCCCACGTGCAACTATTTCATTAATTGCATTTTGGCCCAGTTTTATAAAGATTCTTACAATTTCACCCTCAATTATTTACATTTTAGTCTAAGCTTTTCAAATTTCTTTTTAATTTAGTCCAAATGTATCTATACTTTATTGTGACTAGATTCAACTCAGATATTTTGATTTAATTATTCGAAAATTTATAT
The DNA here is from genome assembly GCA_002914845.1 of Trema orientale. Classification (NCBI taxonomy): domain Eukaryota; kingdom Viridiplantae; phylum Streptophyta; class Magnoliopsida; order Rosales; family Cannabaceae; genus Trema; species Trema orientale. Next base: position 1,029,226 of record JXTC01000005.1, read on the forward strand.
TTATGAAAATGCCATTAGTCCAAAAATTACTTATTTGCCCCTTTTAATAACCAAAATTTACAAAATTAACCAATTTCTAAAATAACATTAATAAGTCCTGGTTTAACCAAAAAAGTCAAAGACCACAACACGCCAAGAAAAAGTTTGTGAGACTGCTAAAACTGAATTAGACGTAAGAGCTAATATTGGGATATGATTTTTGGCTAAAAGTTTTTGTAATTATAAGGGTAATTACGAATTTTATAGGGTTAAAAAAAATATGAGAATATATAATATGTTTATCTTTTCATTTAGTTATGTCCACAAAGAGGAGAGGTGATACCAATTAATGACTTGTGAAAGTATACTGGCCTAATTGCACTGAAAACTGAAAAGCGACATGAAGAGATGGTACATAAGAATCATCAAAATTTCATGCAATTTTCAGTTAATAGCATCCAACAAGGCTATGAGTATGAGGTCAGAAATTACATACTTCGGATCCTCATAAACAAAATTCTAAAAGACAATCAAAAGAAAAAATTTGAAATAAAAAATGTGAGAAAATGGTTAATATATGGAACACTCACTGCAGATCCAACAGAGTTTCAGCACCCACTTAATTTTGTGTGCAAATTGGTTCATTAGTCAGTTTTATTATTCTAAGCCCCCTTAACAAGAGTGCATGCACTTTGTTGGCCTTGGAGAATGTTCATCATCAACCCAAAAAAATGGATCCTACCTTTCTCTAAATAAATTAACAAATTTCTAAAATAACATTAATAAGTCCTGGTTTAAGAAATAATTCAAGTAAGAAACAAAGCATAAACAAACTCCTTTTAAAAAAATGTATGTAAACTAAGGCCAAAAGAACAAAAAAAAATGAAAGAGAGTTTTCATTCGAGGGAGCACCAAGTCAAACTGTCAAAATCATTACGACGATGCTCTTTCTCATAGAAGACCTCCACAGTGTTCTGGAGCTCCTCCTCCTTGGAGGCAACAAGTCTTCTCATATGTTCAACTTCATCAAACAATTGTCTCAGAGAGCTTGGGATCTCTATTGAGGCTTTGCCTTCTTCATTGTACTTGTTATGCAGCTCCTCCTCTTTAGATGCAAGGACTTTCCTCATAGTGTCAACCTCATCAGAGAGGGCTCGCCACGATTTCGCCGCCTCTTGAATGCCTTTTAGAGGTTCAACCACAAGTATTGGCCTCTGGGAAGATGCCACTAATTTCTCCAACACAGGCAATTGAATTCCCAAGCGACACAGACTCTCCCAGCAAAACTTAACTATGGTGCGGCGCTCGGGCGTCACGCCACCCATGGAAGTCCTAGTAAGAGTTCCCACAATGGTGGCAACCAACTGGAGAATGTAGGATCGAACAAACGGCATCAAACGTTCGGTTTGGATCATCAGAGTTGGATCATGCTTCTTGTAGAGCTCCACATACGGTAACATACTTTTGTTAAGGTCACAATAAAACCCCATACGTCCAAGCTGATTGGAGGTAGCCTGTGATGATTCCACCCCCTCTTCGGTTCCGCCTTCACGAGCTTCGGACATAACCGTGGCCACTAATTTCTTCAGAATAGGCAATTTGATTCCCAAACGACACAGACTTTCCCAGGCGGAATCCACTATGTTGCGGGACACAGTTGTTACCGAGTGTACGCGGATTTTAGTGAGAGTGCCGATAATGATGGCTACCAAATTTAGTACATAGGTTCGTTCAAATGGCATCAAACATTTGGCTTGGAGGAGAAGTGTCTGATCAAGATTCACGTAGAATTCAACCAAATCTAAACATTCTAGATCGTCAAATTCCATAGGCAGAGAACGAAGCTCATACTCGAGTCTACAAAATTCGCCAAAGTCGATTATACGAGGATGAGGAATAGGAGGATGAATTTCGGTCATCGAAACGGGGGACGATACGAGAGGCCCCAAAATATCTTCAGCATATTGCATTAGCTGCAATATTAATATTCATCGACAAAAACAAGAAAATAAATTATATAATTTAAGAGAATGTATATGATAAACAGAAGGAGTTAAATTATATATTAAAGAAAGAACCTTTTCATCTGAAAGTTGTTTGAGTTGAATATCCGTGAGTGGTCGATTAGAAAGGTGCAATTCTGCCAACAAACGAAAAAAAAAGAACAATTAACAATATAGCGAGACATAAAAAAAAAAAATTAACCAGTACCTTATAAGAACACAAAAATTAATACCTTCTATTTGTCGCAACATCATCTTGGCTGGAAGAGTCAAGAAAAAGAAAAGCAGAGGGATTAGGGCAAATTCAGGTCTCTCAATGGAAAAGAACAAAACGTTTCTCTTTGGAGAGGCAGTGAAACTTGGAGCAGTTTGGCTCTATTTAAAGACACACCAGACATACGGTCCTCGATGAAATAGGAAACCTCGGAAGGATTAAATACAATACGTCACCATAAAGTAACCAAATTGAATATTAATAAGGAAACTAGCCAATTTTAATTTGTAAATTTGATTGAATTTGTTTTTTTTTTTTTTTCCACTGAAATACGTGATCAATAAGAATAGGCAACCGCCTCAAAAAAGGGAAAAGAAAACACACACAAACAACACACACGAAATATTGAACGTAAAGATATAGATAGAAGGATCGAATCAAATCAAATGCTAGATAACGAGAAATGGCAAAAAAAAAAAAACACGAAATATTGAACGTAAAGAAATGAAAAACCGTAAAGTTTTAATTATCTTAAATAATTTAACTATACATTAAAATAAATAAATAAATAAATAAGTAAGGGACTTCATTCAAAAATAGAAGACAAACAAATAAATCAATAACGGACGAAAAATTCTTGCACCAAAACCAGTACTGGGCCGGATGATGGAGCCCAATAAAAGGAATCCAACCGGAAATTTAAAACGCGTTTAGTGCAAAATTCGAATTCTAAACTATAAGGATCAAAATCAGAAATATGAAGAAATTAACAAACAACAGGCGTATGGTCCTAGATGAAATAGGAAACCTCAGCAGCATTAAATATATTAAGTCACCAGTAGGGGTGGCAACATATGTTGTGTCATGTCCAATCGAATTAAATTATATCGTTCAATTGTGTCGTTAATAAGTTAACCAACGTGTCATTTATTTAATAAAAACGTGGTGCAGATTAATGAGTTAAAACATATATAAACAATATAAGTATTAGTTTACTCGAGTTTTTGAATTAAGTTTTACTATAGTAAGAGAAACTAATTCATTAGTTTTATGTTTTTTATTAATCTACAAGAAATTTATAAAAAAATATTTTTTGAAAATAATTATTTAATATAATTTATTAAAAAATTAATTAATCATGTTAATTTGAGTTAATTTTGTGTCAAACAAGTTTAGCTAAACGTGGAATTTCGAGTCGTATTATCGTATTATGACCTATATTAACACCCTAAGTCACTATAAGGTAACCAAATTGAATAATTCGAACTAATGAGGTAAATAGCAAGTTTAAAGTTTTTTTCCAATGAAATACGTGCTCACGTCCCCCCACCCCCCCAAAAAAAAAAAAAAACTAATATAATTTGATCTCCGTAAAATTAGGAAACAATACCACACCACACGAAATATTGAAATAGATAGATTGTGCTGATAGTGATCCACTTAGAGTGGTGCCAGGCCTGAATCGTGTTCAACCGATGCTCTTTTTTTCTTTTTGATAGAAGAAGACGCAATGATATTAAAACTGAAAGAAGTTACAAGGATGGTTCCTCAGCTCTACCTGGAATAACACGGGAGCTTGGGGACCAGCAATATATATCGGAGATTACATCAATTGGAATGGAACTAATATCTAATCTACCAAAGCTAGCAGACCAAGAGGCCCATTTTGCAAGGTTATGGGCAAAACAATTAGAAAGTCTCGGCACTGTTGTTGCTGACCAAGTACAGAATGATTTCAGCAATGTTTTACAATCATAAACTAGATTTGAAATCTCCCATTGGCAATGTTTCACCTTGTTGAATGCCCTCGATTACATTCTTCGAGTCCCCTCTAGGATGATGCATTGACAGTTGAGACTTTTGGCCAGCTGGATAGCTAGGAGAGCTGCACGGGCTTACCCAATGAGTGCTGAAGATATCCCACTTACTTGGGTTGTTATTCCAATTATAGCTCCATATGAATTACGGCATACGGCCGCAATGACTACCGAGTCATTGGTGATTGCAGCATCAAAATTAAGTTTAAACTAATCCTATGGAGGAGGAGTCCAGCCTAAAGTTTGAGTTATCGGACTAGATTTAGCTAAAGTCTCCGAGTAGTAAGCAAAAGTTGAGCCTATAGATTGCAAGATGTGATCAAGATTGATGTTGGAGCCATTATGGAGCATCTCATTTCTTCCTTTCCAGATTTGTTCGAAGATAATGGAGCTAAATAAAAGTTGGTCAGAATAAGGGTCAGCATTTATGTCCCAAATGAACATAAACTAAGATGCAATGGTGGGGTTATGAGCAGGGGAGTTCAACCGATGCTCTTATTTCCATAATTTGACGTACATTAAATTTTGTTTTCTCTTAGTATAGGACTTGTTGAATATTTTCAAATTTGGTTGATTGGTATAAAAAGCAACAGAGTACACTCACAAGGACCAAATATAAGGGGAAGTTGTTGGTTACTTTTGAGCTAGTTTAGTTTAGCTTTTCAACAAGCTAAAAGCATTTTTTGAATAATTTGTAAGTAAAAAGTGTTTAATAAAAATCTAAAAATTAAATTATTCAATAATTTATAACAAAGCTAAAGCCAAAAGCTAAAGTTGGCCTATGTCAGCTTTGAGTTTTAGATTATGCGGGAATCTGCACTATCTTTTAATAAATAAATCATAATGGCTAAAATACCTTGACTTAAAAGCAAAAATGCCAAATGTTTAATTGAATAACCAATTTAATTGAGTTTATCTTCATATCATTTTTTTTTTCAAAAAAAGGTACTAATATGTTTAAATTATAATTGGCTAAAATACTCTTCATATTAATTATTTTGAACTAGCCAAATTAATTTTTTATTGAAATTTTAAATTCAAATGAAAATAAAGTAAAATAAAATAAATTTAATTAAGTAATTAATTTAATTGTCATATCAATTTTTTTAAAAAAAGGTATTAATTTGTTTAGTATGTACGAAACATGCATAATTGTAAAAATATTACTAAGCTCTTTCCAAAATATGCATAATTGTATAATGATGTTTATTTTGATCATTTTATATTTGTATAATAATTCAGTTATACAGTTTACTAAACACTTTAATACAGCTTTTTCAAGTCACAATACTTTAAAATTACAATTTACCAAACAATCAATTACTTTATGCTACAACAGATTTTTTTTTCAGCGTAGCTAAAAGTATTTTCCTTAAAATCTACAGCTCTACCAAACTTGCCCTTTGATTATTTGCTTATTTATTTGCTTGTTTATTTGGTAAAAATAAATCAAACAATGTATATAAAGTTGGTAATTAATAATTTAAAATAGGTCTTTCACCTGTGAATGTGGGTTTGGTTTAAGTGCATTGCCACTCCAGTCACCTAAAGATTGCCTTGAAAAAATAACTTTCATGTCTATATCGTGGACAAAACGGGAGACCAACCACGATGCCCAACATGCTCTGCATCTTTGAGAGTTATTTAGGAGATGGATAATGCCCAATATGCTCTGCATCTTTGAGAGTTATTTAGGAGATGGATAATACTACGTATTTTAAATAGTTTATCAAACTTTTGATGCTAACATATGTGGCAAGTGAGTTATCATTATTCAACTAGTGAATCATGTTAAATTTATTTGTGGTAAGTTTCAATATAATATTTGAATGGTGATAACTTGTTTGTCGCATGTGTTGATGCAAAAATTTTGATAAACTAATTGGGATAACTCGCATTATCCTTTGAGAGATATCATGTGACATCACACAGAAAATCAGATACAAAATAAACTGGTAGGTCACCTTTTACGCATACATTCTTTATTTACATCAAAATTAAATCAACATGCCCAGGTTGTAGAAAGGACTGAAAATCACTAAAGTTTTGTATCATTTGATTACCTCGTGAAATTAAAAGCCAAAAGTAAATCATAGGGTGTCATTGTAATCTATTTAATGTTGTCATAATGCATGGAGTATAAGTATAATTTTATTAATTTTTTATGTAATTAATTTCGTTTTTAATTTTTTGTTGTTACTATAATTAATTTGATTGGTGTTGCAGATAAGAGAGGTTAGGCCAGAGGGGACCCAAGTAGTAAGAATAGATGGTGGCAGCAGTGCTTAACAATGACTACATTGTGGATTGGGAGTTCAAGAAAAGTGTGTACCAATTTTAGCTAATGTAGTAAAGACACCTTGAAGTAATCCAGATTTGAAGTACATTTTTTTTTATCTGGTTTCTCTTAAAAGGAGTTGCTGAATATTTTCAGTTTGGGATGATTGGTTTAATAGGAGTAAAAGTAACAGTTTACACTCAGAAGGACCAAATAGAAGAGGAAGTTTTTGTTACACCTTTGGCATAAAACACTCTAGGTTCCCGGTCATTTTCTTACTTATCTATATGAGAATGTCGTATTGTTCTGGTACCCCCAACGATTTTCATCTTGGATACTGGCCTAATTGGCCTACTGATTCTTCTCTATTTGAAAAGCCACATGAAAATATGGTATAATGAGAATCTTAGAATTTCGTCATTTTTTATGTAATAACATCCAACAAGACTATGAAGTCAGTCAGAGATTACATACTTAAGATCCACATAAATAACATTCTAAACAACACTAAAAGGGAGAGAAATTGAAACAAAAGAAGCGAGAAAATATATGAATGACATATCGAACAATAACCACTGCAGATCTAACCGAGTTTCAGCTGCCACTTTTAACTCTCTAATTTCCAAGGTGGCAAAGTGATGCTCCTTTTAACTTGAGTGCAAATTGGTGCATCAATCATATTTCTTATTCATCATCAACACAAAATTGGATCTTACCTTTCTTTAAAGTAACCAATTTTCTAAAATAACGTTAATAAATCCTGGTTTAAGTAATAATTCATCAAATAACAAATTACAAAGCAGAAACGAAATCCTTTAAAAAAATATGTATAAACTAAGGCAAAAAGAGCAAAAAAAAAAAAGAAAAAAAAAAATGAGGCAAACAAAGTTTTCATGGGAAGGAGCACCAATTCATACTACGAAATTCACCACAACGAAACAATTTCTCATGGAAGACCTCCACAGTGTTCTGGAGCTCCTCCTCCTTGGAGGCAACAAGTCTTCTCATATGTCCAACTTCATCCAGCAGTTGTCTCTGAGAGCTTGGGATCTCTATTGAGGCTTCACCTTCTTCACTATTGTACTTGTTATGCAGCTCCTTCTCTTTGGAGGCAAGGATTTTTCTCATACCGTCAACCTCATCAGAGATGGCTCGCCATGATTTCGCTACCTCTTTAATGTCTTTAAAAGATTCATCCACAAGTATGGGCTCTTGGGAAGTGGCCACCAACTTCTCCAACATAGGCAATTTAATTCCCAAGCGACACAGAATTTCCCAGCTAACATTAACTATGGTACGGCGCTCGGACGTCACTGCGCCCCTGGAAGTTCTAGTAAGAGTTCCAAAAATCATGGCAACCAACTGGAGAACGTAGGATCGTTCAAACAGCATCAAATTTTCGGTTTGGATCGTTAGAGTTGGATCACGATAACTGTAGTCCTTCACAAGCCGTAACACACTTTCTTCAAGTTCACAATAAAACCCCATACGCTCAAGCTCGTTGGAGATGGCCTGTGATGATTCCACCGCCGCCTCTTCGAGGCCGCCGGCCCTCTTTACGAGCCTCAGACATAACCGTGTCCACTAATCTTTTCAGAAGAGGCAACTTGATTCCCAGTCGACACAGATTTTCCCAGGAGGAGTCAACTATGAGGCGGGAGATACGCGTCACTGAGTGTATGCGGATTTTAGTAAGACTGCCTACAATAATGGCTACTAACTGGTAAACATAGGCTTGTTCAAATAGCATCAAACATTTGGTTTGAACAAACAGAGTCCGGTCATGCATCTCGTAGAACGTAACCAGATCCAATTGTTCTAAATAGAAGTTAAGGGCCATAGGTAGAGAACGAAATTCATAGTCAAATATACAATATTGGCGAAAGTCGATTAGATAAGGATGAGGAATAGGAATAGGATGATGAGTTTCGGTTGCTAGAGGGAGTGTTGTCGAAGCTAGGGATGATAGGACGGGGCCCAAAATTTGTTCAGCATAATTCATTAGCTGCGATCATTAACCATGAAAAAAAAAAATGCAAGAAAAATAAATTCATGTAATCAAACAAAAAAGTCGATGATGATAAGTAGAAGAAGTTAAATATGAATTGAATAAGCAAACCTCTTCATCAGAAAGCTGTTTGAGTTGAATATCCGAGAGTGGTTCAGATCGAAAAATATCACTAAATCGACGATGTGCATAAGCGGTTCGGAATTCTGCTAACAAAGATCGAGAAAACCAAACCAAATTAAGAATTGTAATTATTAATGAAAAATAATTAGAAAAGATAAATTGAATTAGTACCATATAATGAAAAACGCACAAACATTACCTTCTACTTTGGCCGACATCATCCTCTTGGTTTCAGCAAATCTGTCCATCGGAACTGGAAGAGTCAAAAAAAGCAGAAGATTATTAGGGCAAATTGGAATCTCTCAGACTCAGATATAAAAAGTGAGAAAAAAAATTTTCTCTTCAGAATAAGATCAGAGAGGCAGAGAAACTTAAGACCTATTTGGATCTATTTATAGACACAATCACCAGTCCTCGAAAAAATAGGAAACCTCGGCAGCATTAAACACAATGCGTCACCGTAAGGAAGGGTAACTAAAACCGTATAATTCGAACTAATAAGGAAACTAGCTAGTTTTAAATTTAAAAAATTTAATTTTTCCTGAAAAAAAATTGAAATTTAATGAAATCTTGATTCTTCCCCACTGAAATGCGGGACCAATAGGCACCAAGTTGACATAAAAGAGGTGAACTCAAAAAGTAAAAAATAATTAAATAATTAGCATAAAAGGTAACCAGAGTTTCTAATATAATTTGATCTATGTAAACGAGATGGTACTAGGTATCTAATATTTATATTTCTTAGTATAAAACTTTAGATATCTAGCATTAAATCTTAGTATAAAACTTTAGATATCTAGCATTATCCAAGTACAATAGGTACACTCTCACACGAAATATTAACCGTATGTATAGATAGATAGAATGAATCAAACCAATATTAGCTTACTAATTAAATAAGTAAATAATAAAAATGAAAAACAGTATTTTAATTATATTAAATAGTTAAATAAACTATATATTATCAAACTCATCTAAGACCTCAGAAAGTCCACTGAACAAGTGGACATCCGTCCCTTTACATAATTAATATGCCGTGAAGGATAACATAAAAAATTCTTATAGCATTTGGCTAAAAATTTTGTTGTCCAATAGTATTCTATATTTGAAATACAAATACAGTTTTAGAATATTAGGGCCTGTTTGGCATTGTTTTTTGTTTTCTGTTTTTAGAGTTGTGTTTTCAGAAATGAGAACAAAAACTGTTTTCTAATGTTTTCAGAAAACAATGGGTGTTTGGCAAATGTTTTCTAAAAATATTTTTTAGGAAAAAAAAATTATATGAATACAAAAAATCATCTTTGTATTATAAAAAAAAAAATATTTAGAGAGAAAAAGTCAAGAGAGAGTGACCAGGTATAAATTCAAGTAAGGGAATGAGGAGAGAGAAAGTCACAAGAGAAAAGGTAATGAAAGATAATAATGAGAGAAAAAGNAACATAAGGAGAGAGAAAATGATGAGAGAGAATAAGGAGAGAAAAAATAGTGAGAGAGAATGAGAGAAAAAGTGATGAGAGAGTATGAGGATTGAGAGAATGAAGAGAGAGAATGTGATAAGAGAGAGTGAGGAGAGAGAAAGTAGTTAGAGAAAGTGACGAGAGAGAACTATGAGAGAGAAAGTTACAAGAAAATGTGTATATGAAAGTTATATGAAAGAATTTTTATTTTTTTCAGAAAAAGAAAAAGTTAAGAAAACACCTTGAAAACAACTTTTTGTTGTTCTCTGAATTTTCTGTTTTCTTTAACTCTGTTTTTAAAAACTGTTCTCAGAGAACAATGCCAAACACCCTTACTTGTTCTTAGAAAACAGTTTTCTGTTTTTAAAAACAAAAAACTGTTTTTTAGTTATGATGCCAAACAGCCCCTTATATTTTGCATTTCAAATATGATACAAAGTAGAACATTCTAAAATTTAGCACGAGTCCTAAATTTACAATATTGCCATATATTGATTAAATGGATGATAATTGGATAATATAATCATAATTAATAATAGGATAAAAACATTTCTTGTAAATAAAACTAAAATATTTAAATTCAAATATCATTTATTTTAACATTATAGCATTGGAGCATAAGTAAAAAAATGTGTGTTAAATTTAGCTTTGACACAGTATAAAATGTTAAATTTAACATTGATACATTCTTTTTAGCATGAATGCAGGAGATGGTCTAATAATATTATACCCATTTTCTTTATAGTTCTTTTTTGTTGCCTAAAATTGGATTAGTGCTGCGGATAAGAGATATTAGGCTAGAGATGAGCCTAGTAGTAAGGGTGGTGGCAACAATGCTTATCTATGACTACAGTGTGGATTGGGAGTTGAAGAAAAGTGCGTCAATTTTAGCGATGGTAGTAAGGAGACCTTGAAGTAACTCAATTTCGAAGTACATTCAATTTGATTTCTCTTAATACGACCTGCTGAATATTTTCAGGCCGGGATGACTGGTTTACTAGGAGTAAAAGCAACAGAGGACACTCACACGTTTGGCAGAAAACACTATAGGTGTATCCCATGATCATTTTCTTACTTATCATCTTGATCTTGATGTGGATGGGGTTGCCAACTCCTTTGTCAAGCACAAATTGGAAACAAATAGAGTGACTGACCAAAACTCGCCTAGGAAGAGTTATTGGAAGGTTGTTAGTGAAATAGCAAAAACCGAGTCAAAGGCGATGATTAATTTTGGCTCTACCGCAGCTGAGTTGCTAGTTGTGAACCACAAGAAGAGGACTAAAATGGGCAATCATATTGGGTACTGTCTGATTCCTGGATCGGTAGGCCTTTGTCAGACAATAAATTCCCACAAATCTGGGGAGCCTTTACTAAGTGCAGTGTTTGGGTTACCACATATAACGAGTCTGAAAAATGAGCAGGAGGACTATATGTTGATCTAGGCCAGGGGGATGACACCTTAGCTACATGGACCAAGAGGTACCATCTAATTAATTTAATTCAAGGTAGATTTTCCATTCATTAGATGATTGGCACCAAAAAGAATTGACCGGTCATCTATTAGTTGTTAAGGATTGATGCAACACTTAAAAGATTTTTACTCCTTAAGATTTGTATGTGAAATTTTATGCAGGAAACAGGGTCATAGAAAATAAAGATACAGCTGCGGTACACATTGGGTTTTCATCATGTCCCTTACCAAGAAGTTTTTTCCATAATGCCGACATTAGGCAATAATTTTGAGCTGTGGCCAGCAAATTTCTTTGAAAGAAATCCAGTGCTCAAAGATAAGCCACCACAAGCTGTCAAGTAGAAAAAGTGTCTCAAAATAACCGTGATATGAGCCAGTGAATTGTGATTTAGAAAAACATATCATGTCAACTTCAGATCTGGGTGGTTAAAAGTTCAAGAAGAATTCTCTAAGGCTAATGATCAGAAGTAGAAAAAGCATATATTAAAATTGCAATTTGGAATTTAGAATTTAAACTGACGCCCAGCTCAATATTTGGAATTTTAATCTAAATATCAAACTGATTAGTTAAAGTTTTACATTTTACCTCCATATGCATAACTGAGTTTTTGACAAGCATGAAAAACAACTTTTCCTTTTACCAGCTTATCATTCAAGCAACTCAAACAAAAATAGGGTTTTTTTTTTTTTTTTTTTAACCCCCCTCTTCTAGAACTGCAGCAATAAAGTGTAGCAGACGTGCTTGAATACAATTTTCTTTTCTATATTTGCTTTTTGAAATGTTAGATACCTGTACAAATATAAGGATGGATGTTGCACATGGGGAATAGGGAATACTTAAGACAATTCATTCTTTCCAATCATTTTGACTGCTGACTTGCAGGACCATTGATGTAATCTTGTGCATGTGGGTAATTAACAATGAAGGAATAGTTGTAAAGAGCAGGAAGTTAATGGCATCCTTCACTCCAAATATTAAAGCAAAGCAAAAAATAAAATAAAATAACTACCCTTGCCCTTGATGCAAGAAAAGGACTAAAAAATTTGAAGTCTTTCAAATAAAGGCTCAGCGGACCATTAAAGCCAAGGCAGCCCTTTATAAAATCCACTATTAAATGTAGGTCTGTCCTAACAGAAGAAATTAAGATATCCCTCAAGCTATAACATTAAGTAATAAAACAAACAGTAAGTTGTCTGTGTCTAGAGTTTCGTATCATATTCGTTTGAAGGTGATAAAGCAGTATATCCATGCCTAATCAATTTGTAGCTCTAGTTTTGATCCTCCAGTACTGGTTTACTTCTACCACATCCCACCCACTAGACCCTCTTACCCCAACTGAGTTTAACCAAATACGACACATAATTCAGAAATCTCACCTGGGTTCTCTTCCTAACTTGACTTTTCACTTCGTTGACGTTCAAGAACCAGACAAGGAAGATGTCCTCAAATGGATATCTTCAAATGGTAAACAGAAATCCACTCCTCCTCGCCAGGCCAAGGTCGTGGCTCGAGCTGAAGGTCAGACACATGAACTCGTCGTTGACTTAGCCACCAGCTCAATAACATCAGACCAAATCTATACTGGTCATGGTTTCCCTCCTTTCACCTTCATGGAGCTTTTTCGAGCTAGCAAACTGCCTCTAAATTATCCCAAATTCAAAAGCTCGATCTCCAAAAGAGGGTTGAATTTGTCTGAAGTTTCTTGTGTACCATTTACAGCTGGTTGGTTTGGTGAACATATCAGTAGAAGAACTCTCAAAGTTGCATGCTTTTACAGGGGAGGAACCTTCAATGTCTACTCAAGACCTGTAGAGGGAATAATTATCTTCGTCGATGTTGATTCGATGAAGATAACAACATACAGTGACAGATTCAGAGCCCCTTTGCCTAAAGCAGAAGGCACCAGTTTCCAATCCACCAAAAACCAGTCAAATTCTCTCTTAGGCAATTCATCAAACGCCTCGTTTACAATCTCCGGCAACAAAGTCAAATGGGCCAATTGGGTTTTCCACGTTGCCTTCAACGCTCGAGCTGGTGTAGTGATCTCAACGGCCTCAGTTTTCGATCCAAGAAAGGGAAAGTACCGGCGAGTCCTGTACAGAGGACACGTGTCAGAAACCTTTGTACCGTACATGGACCCAACTCAAGAATGGTACTTCAGAACTTTCATGGACGTTGGTGAATTTGGGTTTGGAAGAGCAGCCGATACCCTTCAACCAGAGGTTGATTGCCCAGATAATGCAGAGTTCTTAGATGGGTTTATGGCTGGCCCAGATGGGCAGCCCCAAAAAGTATCAAACGCCATTTGCATCTTTGAAAGGTACTCCGGCGATGTTGCTTTGAGACACACAGAGATAAACATTCCCGGTAAAGTGGTAAGTCAAAAAAATTAACAACAACAACAACAATAATAATAATAATACTAATAATAATAATAATGATGATGAATATTTTTCTTTTCTTTTTCTTTAGTCATATATATACATATAAATTAATTAATTAAATATATATAAAAATATATGTTTTTTCAGGTGAGAAGTGGGGAACCAGAAATAAGCTTGGTGGTAAGAATGGTGGCTACTGTGGGAAACTATGATTATGTTCTTGATTGGGAATTCAAGCAAAGTGGAAGTATCAAAATTGGGGTAATATTCTTTATTTATTTCTCTCTTTTATTGTTCAATTAAAATTAAATATGAGCCCCAAAAAAGTTTAAGCAATCTTCTATGGCAGGTGGATTTGACAGGTATTTTGGAGATGAAGGCCACGCCGTACACAAATAACGGTCAGATTAACGGAAATGTGTACGGAACCTTAGTATCGGAAAACACACTGGCCGTTAACCACGACCACTTCCTTACGTACTACTTAGACCTCGATGTGGACGGAAACGACAACTCTTTCGTCAAATCTAAACTAAAAACGACAAGAGTCGCGGCAGGTGGTGGGGCTGGCGCCGCGTCTCCGCGGAAGAGTTATTGGACGGTCGTTACTGAAACCGTTAAGACGGAAGCCGAGGCTAAGGTTCGGCTTGGGTTGGAGCCAGCCGAGCTGTTGATCTTGAATCCGAATAAGATGACTAGGCTCGGAAATCACGTGGGTTACCGGCTGATTACCGGGCAACCGGTTAATTCGCTTTTGGCTGATGATGATTATCCGGAGATTAGAGCGGCTTATACGAAGTACCAAGTTTGGGTGACTGCCTATAACAAGTCAGAGAGGTGGGCTGGTGGGTTCTATAGTGATGCGAGCCGAGGAGATGATGGCTTAGCCGTTTGGAGTCAGAGGTTAGTATTATTCTTAATTATAACATAATTTAATGTGCCTAAAATTTAAGAATCAAAGATATATGATTTTAACTGATTGGGTAGTAATAGGTATTTAAAAAAAAAAAAAAAGAGTAATTTTGAAAATAACTTAGAATTATATTGTTTATAAATATTAAACTCATATTCTTTTTACTTCATTTATTACATGTTGTATAAAATATCACATGTTATTTATTTTGTCACCAAATTTAGTATTTGAGCATGCCATGGGGCACGGGCACTACATGGAATGTAATTGTATCCCATATGTGTTCATTTGAAATATAATTATAATCAGCCAATACATACTGATACATATTCACATATAGTGCCGTGAGCATATTACTCTAAGCATTTTCCTTTAAAATCAAGTCACTAGAGCTTGCCTAGCATTCACTCTTTTTACGGTTTACTTATTATATTTATAGGGAAGATTCCATTAACAGTTTGACATCTCCTAAATAATTTTGATATTACATTGCGATACTCTTAAATAGAAAACATTTACATAAAAAGCTTGGAAGTATGTTATATATTTTTTTAATATGCTCTTTATTAGTCAGACTTTATTTTAAATTATTAAATTGTCATTTAATGATGAACTTTGCTTCAAAATGAATGGTTATAAATTAAAAAAATAACATACACGAAAGTTGAAGATTTTATCCAATTTTTTCACCATAAAATTGTTATTATATTATATAAGGATGATACTAAATATCCCAAATAGTTTACCAAATTTTTAATACAAACATATGATAAATAAGTAGTTATTATTTAATTGGTGACTGATATTAAATTCATTTGTGATAAGTTTCAATAAACTAATTAAATGGTGATAACTTATTTACTAGATGTGTTGGTATAAAAATTTTAATAAATTAGTTAAGATATATAGCATTATCCATTATTTAAACACTGAATGTCAATTTTTTTTTTTTTTTTTAAGTAACAGAACACAATATAATATAATCCACCTCTTTGGAAGAGTCAACTCACCAAGGAAGAAAAATCATAGTCTAACAAAATTTATAAGACGTGTTGGAATGTAAGTTTAATTTTCGGAGCTAACTTTTATAATTGCATATGCTTACGCAGGAATAGAGTCATCGAAAACAAAGATATAGTTTTATGGTACACAGTGGGATTTCATCACATTCCTTGCCAAGAAGATTTCCCAGCGATGCCTGCACTCCATGGCGGATTTGAGCTCCGGCCAGCTAATTTCTTTGAGAGCAATCCATTGCTATCATAAAACACTAATTTAAATCTTTGTTAATAACTTAATTACAAGTAATTGGCCCAATAAAGTTCATAATTAGCGATTATAAAGATTGATTCTTTCAACTTTATGTTGTTCAAATTATTAGTTTTTTTTTTCCCCCTTCTTTGTATAACTCTTCATAATCCAAAATGATATTTTATGACATTGGTTTGATAGGGATTGTGCAAAGCTAATTTTGATTTGTCATCAGACTTTGTCAAAGTCCGTGAGCTCTTTTGCTTTACATTTCAAGTCCGTGAATAGAACTGCATAAGACAGGAACTGTCAACAACATTACAATATTTGATCCACAAATAAAGTATGTAAGGGTTTTTGGTAGGTTGGCCCATATACTATTCACAATTGGCAAGGTAATGTCTGAGTTATTTTTTTTAAGTCATTTTTCGTTAGTGATTGTTAAAATATTAAATGGAAAAGAGCATTTGCAAGTCATATGCAAGGTTTTTGAAAGAAAAAAATTCAGTATTTTACAAACACTAGTTAGAATAAGAAGGAAAATAACTAAAAATTAGTTATAATTAACAAACTAATTAAAAATAAAAAAATTTAAAATTTCTTTCAATTTCCTTTTCAAACTAATTTGTGTTTGTAAAATACCAATTTTGTCTTTTTAAAACCTTGCACATAACTTAAACATGTCCAATTTCATAAAAATTTTAACATCAACAAATGAAAAGACTTGATTGCTAAGGCTTTTAAAACTTAAGAACCTAATTGCCAAAAGAAAAAAAAATTAATTAAAGGACTACTTTACCAACGTGTGAATAATATAGAGCAAAATATTCCAAAAATCAAAATATGGATTTTTTTTTTAAGTTTTTAAAAAAAGCTTGAAATTAGGCAAAGCCCATTCAATGAATAGTGCCCAAGTTTTGGACAAAGGACCCTACTTGGACCGATTTGCCTTTTAATTAATTAATTTTTTTGCTATAGTGACATTTATAAAAAATAAAAGTCATTTTTAGCCAAAATTACTCCTTTTTTCTTTTTTTTTTTTTTTTTGCTGGTCTGTCGAGGACCAACACAGACACAAACAAACAGGGAAGAACAAATACAGAAGACAAAACAGAGAAGGACAGAAAACAACACACCACAAAACTAATTAGGAGGCGCCCACTCAAAAGAGTCCTCTAATACACGCACGGGAAGGGCCAACCTCTCAACAGCACCAAAAATCTCAAAATTACTCTTAATCAGCTCCATTTACTCCCCAAGTTTTGACTTTAAAAGCAATTTGGGTTTGAACTTTGAAGTCCACATGTTGCTGCTGATGTAATTTGACACGCTTCTGCCAAGTGCTATTACTAGTCAAAACCAGACTATGACAGGTTGCTCTGTTTTCTTTCTTTCTTTTTTTTTTTTTTTAGGTTACATAATGTATAGAATCAAAATATAAAAATGAAAATGTCACAGTTCTTAACTTACTCTTAAGTCTAGACTCCAGACCATAGTTGATGAGATGATCTATTTCAAGCAGGCCGAGGTATAGAGCTCTGATTGGGCCAGACCAAAGGCCGGGGTTAAGTAGATAATTACTATTTTCGTTAAATGTTTAATTAAATTTACCACCACTATTAGATTCTACCACTTTTAGAAGAGACTTAGTCAAAAATTTGTCAAGAATTTATCAAGAATCCGTCAAGAATACATCAAGAATCTGTCAAGATTACCACTGACGTCAAGCATCTGTCAAGAATCCGTCAAGAATTCGTCAAGAATTCATCAAGAATTCATTTAAAAAAGTGGTATGGTGGTAGATTTAATTAATGAGGAAAAAAAGTGTTATTCACCTAATTTATTTCCAAATAAGATAAAGACAAGACCCAACTATTTTGTTATACAACTCAAGCATGGCAGAGCCACATGCAGCCTAGATTGCGGGAAAGCCCTCTCAATTTTGTCGTTTGGATAAGTTTATGTTTTCTATATTTTTGTTTATCTAAACAAAAATGTGAAATTTTTTTTTCTAAATACATCTTGGTAAACTTGTTTTTATTTTATTTTTTTAAAAAAGTTGTAGACAAAATTTTTAAAAATAATGGAAATGAAAATTTTTACTTTCAAAGTTCTCTTGCCACATAAACGTAAGAAGTGTGGTTGTAGACTTTCAAAGTTCTCTTGCCACATAAACGTAAGAAGTGTGGTTGTAGACTTACTCTGATTGATAATCACATTTGGCTCCAATGATGAGGTCTAGAGTTCAATTACCTCCATTATTAATGTCAAAAAAAAAAAAGGGACTAAAGACATGTTTGGATACATTTTTAATTTTTAATTTTTAACAATCGAAAACTGAAAAGAAATGTTTATATTTTAAATTTTAAAAATAAGAAACTTGCTTGGTAACACACCAATTAACTTTAAATTTTAAGAAACAAAAAACATAAACATATTTCGTAACTATAAAAGCTAATTTAGAAAAATACCATTTTAAAAGATTATTTAGAAAAATACTACTTTTAAAAATTTATTTAGAAAACGACCATTTATAAAATACCACTTTTGTAATTTATTTAGCAAAATATCACTTTTGAAAACTATATTTGACAATAATAACACCTTAAAATTTATTTATAAAAATACCAGAAAGGGTTTACTTATTGTTTAGAAAAATTTTCACTTCCATTATCTTTAAAAATTTTGTTTACAATATTTTTAAATGGAAAACAAAGACTATGCAGTTTTTTCTCTCATGTATCTTATATATATGAGGCCCAAAACTACTAATCTTAGTCTAACTAGGATTGGGCTTGTTCTCCGATTTGGGCTTTGAGTGTATTTTTATAAATATGTCTAACCCATGTAACTTATTTATAAAAATACCAACTTCTGTGTAGAATCATTATTTTATACAGTTTCGTGAAACTAATTTCACAAATACTACCTTTAGATGCCCGTTTGATACCCAAAAAACTTGTAATGTTATGCTTCTCTATTGTACTTAGATTTTTACTGAAGTGAATAGAAGATTTCTCAAAGCTAATAGATTGCCTAGACTAGGAGAAAAATCTATTAAGGCAGTTCAAGAAACCACTTGCTTCGCTAATTGTTGCTTGGCCCAGTAAAAATAAATCATCAGTAAAGAAAATATGGTGTAAAGTAGGACAAGACCTAGAAAGCTTAATCCCATGGATAAGACCTGACTCGATCTTTGCAATGAGGCATCGGGATAAGGCTTCCATCCCATTAATAAAGAGGTAGGGAGATAGGGGGTCCCACTGTCTCAAGCCCCTATTTGGATTAAAGGATTGGAAAGTGAACCCGTTCAAGAGAAGATTAAATCGAGTAGTAGTGATACAGTTTCTCACCCAGTTTATCCATTGTTCATGGAAACCAAACTTGGATAGCACTTGGAGGAGAAAATCCCAACTCATCTTATCATAAGCTTTCTCCAGATCAAGCTTTATAGCCATGAGACCTCCCTTCCCATTTTTGGTGGTGGGCTGATCAACTTTTGGAATCAAGACCAAATTTGACATATTAAGAGTCTGATTCATATGGGCGGAAAGGAAAAAGCTTCGGACGGTGTTTACGAAATCAGCCCCAACTATAGACCAATAGTGTTTATAGAAAAGTACTGGCATACCATCAGAGCCAGGGGCCTTAAGAGTGCCCATGTTGAATAAGGTTTCTAGGATTTCATCAAACTCTAGGATTGCACAAAGAGCAAGATTTTCTAACCTTGAGATGACTGGTGAAATGGTGTCGCTCAAATTTAGGCATGGTTTGATAGTGGGAGGATAATAGATATCCCTGATTTCTGGAGCAGAGCATTCCCAATCTCTTGACGGTTGCTTAACCAGTTTCCGGAACTATCATTTATGTAGTCAATGGAGTTCCTCCTCCTTTGAGTTAAGGTAGAGATAAAGAAAATGCACATCCAATATACTTTGACGTAAGAATTAAAGTAGTTGAAAATGACATATTTAAATAATGAGCAATATAAGGTGCACCTTATAGTACCCAGTACAGCATGACTCATATAATATTATTGGATGATTAATATGTTAAGTTGGACCTCACTTAAAAGTATAATTGTAATCACCCAAACTGACACATCATATGGTCCCCTTAGCATTACTCTTAAATTATTAAATATGCTAATTTAATTCTATCATTGCATATATATTCTCAAACTTGGGTCCTTCAATATATATGCCTTATATATTAATAATAAAATGACCGCAAATAATTATACACTATATACCTGAATGGGTATTGGATTGGTAGTTATATAGAAAAGACCCATTAATATGATATTTTTCTAGCTAGAAAGTAGGCATTCGAAACTTCTCAGTTTGAAAGGCGCAATAAGAGAATTTCCTTTATGCTAGACCAAAATAGAAGTACTTGCATTTCAGTATTTTCACCTTTTTTTTTCCCTCTGAAATCTTTTTTAAAAGATAACTACAGAATATATAGATGGCCGTGCCCAAATGGCCATAGTATGAGATAATTACTATTAATATTTTTTATTTTTTCCCTAAATGTTGTTGTTGTTGTTGTTTTTTTTTTTTTTTTGGTTTTTTGGTTTTTTTTTTTTCATTTGTTTTTGTTTTTTTTTTTCCTTTTACAAAACACATCCATATATATAGATTAAAACTATCAAAAGTTACATGTGCTATGTTTGCTTTGTAAATCTATACAAGACACATTGTTATTTCTATAGAGGTCGTTGTTTTTCTATTTCTTTTTGCTGATTGCTTAATCTTTTTAGGATTCAAAGCAGTTTCAAGATTATCATGAAATGTTCCGAAACAGATTGATAACAATTTTGCTAATTATTCTAACGGAAAGGAACATTATCGACAAATAATTAGCATTTCGAAATCTCATCTTCTCCGTACTCAGTACAGGAAAAACTTAAAAAGGGACGTCAACCAAATTACAGCACAAATAGTTGAAGGAAGCTAGATAGTTTAACAGATAGAAATTTAGAAGGAAAAAAAGAAGTTAAAAAAAAAAACTCATCAGGTTGACTTGCCGCATTGCCAATGAGTTCAAGCTTATTCTCTCCTCATGTACTCAATAAATTATAATCAAGTGTAAACGTACAATATCTTTCGTGACGGCGGTTTTGCTTTAAGTTTCGTCTATTCAAGAATCAAGGCGAAAATCCAACTAATGATGGGTGGTGCAGTTTGGCCAGATCACGTGCTTAGCAGGTACCACTTTGAGCACTGGATTGCGCTCAAAGAAATTTGCAGGGCGGAGCTCAAATCCGCCGCTCAATGTCGGCATCACGGGATACTCTTCCTGGCAGGGGACATGATGAAAGCCAATGGTGTACCACAACACTATGTCCTTGTTTTCAATATTCCTATTTCTGCATATTAAAGAACCATCAATAAAAAAAATATCAGGATAATCATTTTGTATAAACATAAAGAGTAATTAGTCGTATATCTATACTACTTATATATACTTTTAACAATGAATGAAAACCATATGATACGAATACGATAAATATTTACCTGAGACTCCAAATTGCCAAGTTATCATCTCCTCGGCTCTGACTAACAAATCTTCCTCCAGCCCATTTCTCAGACTTGTTATAAGGCGTAACCCAAACATTATAATTTGTAAAGGCAGCTCGAAGTTGTGGATAGTCATCATTTGATAAAAGAGGAATTGTAGCTGAACCAGGCATTAAACGATAACCAATATCATTTCCCACTTTGGTTTTCTTGTTAGGATTTACCACTGCAAACTCTGATGGCCTTAAACCCACATTCATTCTTGCGTCCAATTCAGTTTTAGCGGTCTCCCTTGTGATAGTCCAATAACTCTTCCTTGGTGAGCTGTGGTCCGTGACTCTTTTGGTCACCAAATCTGTCTTTACAAACGAGTTGGCTTGACCATCCACGTCAAGGTCAAGATAATAGTTCAAGAAGTGGTCGTGGTGTGTCGCGACGGTGTTTTCCGCTAGAAATGCACCATAAACGTCTTCTTTTATTTGATCTACATGAGTGTATGGAACTCCCTTTGTTGCCAATACTCCTGTTAGTCCAACCTGTATATGAAAATGAAACTAATTAACCTAATATATATGATTCTAATTTTTAAAGTTCTGTACTCAAAAGTAATGTATATAAAAATTTTACCGATAGGAACCATCAAAATCATGAACATGCATTTTACATACCCCAACTTTGATGGAGCCACTAGGCTTGAATTCCCAATCATTAATGTAGTCATAATTGCCCACCGTGGCAACCATTCTCACCACCAGGCTCACATCTTGCCTCACCTCCCTTACCTAAGATAAAGAAGTAATTATCAATCACATTGACCAAACCTTTTTATTTATCATGGGTAATAATTGTCACATCGGCCAGTAGTTACTTAGGAAGAAAAAAAAAAAAAAAGAGAGTAAAAGCTAAAGGATACCGGGATAACACTATATACTACATATCCCAATTTTTGTACTAAATTTTTTGTCCTAACACATATGGCATATAAGTTGTCACCATCTAATTAGTGTGTTAAAACTTATTACAAATAGATGATCACCGATTAAATGGTGACAAATCATATCATACATGTGTTGGCATTAAAATTTTAATACAAAAATTAGTACCTTATGCATTATCCAAAGATACCTATCCAAAGATACCGTATAGTTTTCAACACATGGTGATATGTCATTTTGTTAGAGACAAATTATAATACATTTTAAGCAGAAACAACTCAATTTATTGATTATAATTACTTAATAATATAATTATAGTTCATATAGTATTGAAAATTAGTGGCTTTATAACATTTAGAAAAAAAAAAAAAGTAAATAAAGACCATATTTATTTATTATTTTTCGGTGGAAAAAAAAAGGAACAACTTGTTGTGTACCTCTCCCTCGTGCAGGCCTGATTCCGTGTGACGCCACATGATGCTGCCTGCGTGTTGTTCAAATATGCAAAAAGCGTTAGATATCTTAACAGGGTTGCCGTCTTGATCCGCGTAGTAGGCATCCATGAACACCGCATTGGCTGGGCAATCGGCCAAAGGCTCCAACGACACTGCGGATTGGCCAAAACCGTCTTCTCCGCAATCAAAGTAGGTTCTAAAGTAGACTTCTTCAGTTGGATCCATATATGGCACGAACATCTCTGACACATAACCTCTGTACAACACTCGTCGATACTTGTGCTTTTCTGCGTCGTAGATTGATGCGAGAGATATTATTGGGCCAACTCGAGAATCGAATCCAAGATGGAAGGCCCAGTTAGCCCAGCTGTACGTTCATAGTGGATTAATGGATTTAGAAATTTATTAATTAATTATTAATTCACATGTTTCGAAAACATGGCCGTACTATACTACTAGCATGGACTGATAGTAGTGACTTGATCTGGACCAAAAGAATGATGTTACTGATCAGGGTATATATAATTTATAAAATTAATATTTGATTTCAATATTTTAATCAATACTTAACTGGCTTTAACGTATTATTGCTCCTTACATCTAGATTATTAGAATATATGGTCCAGCATCTGTAGTCATGATACATTATATAAATATGAAAAGTATGTAGGACTACAGTAACAAAATATTAATTAACAAATAAAAATAAAAAATTGATCCTGACCTGATTTTATGCCCGTCAATCTTGAATCCAGGTCCATTAGGAGACACCGCCGTGGCTCCGTTGAGGCGCGGCCCAAGAGGCGGCCGCTGCTTCGATGTTTGGTAGTCAGTCCCCTCGGCTTTGGGCACCGGAACCCTAATCCTGTCCTGAAAGTCAACGATCTTCATGTCGTCAAGGTCAACCACCATTGTTATACCCTCAACAGGTCTCAAGTACAAATTGGTGGTACCTTCAGTGTAAAAGCACTGAACTTTGATCACTCTTTGGCTCTTAACATCCTTGTCCTCTCCGAACCACCCAACTGAAAGAGTGGAGCAAACGACACGGGACATGTTAAGGCCTCTCTTCTTAATGGACTCGATGAAGGGTCCATACGACAAGGGCAAATCACTAGCTTCTTCTTGTTCGTCAAAAGAGAAGACAGGGTAGCCATATCCTACGTGGACTTGTTTGGAGACTATGGAACGAGTTGATAAGTCAACGATAATCTCCAGTGTTTGTTTGTTGAACCGGGCATGGACCAAGGCACGTCTAGGTGGCTGAACCGTTTTGGGATTTGATTGCCATTGCAAAACGGTGCGTTTGGCTGGCTCATCTAGACCTACGTAATGGAAGGTTAAGTTTTGGTTCGAACCGGAATAGGCTTTTTGAACTATGGTTTGGACCAAGGTGAACTCGGATGGGGTTAGAGGGTCAAGTGGGTGAAGATTTTGGGAGGAGATTGATGATGAGAATGAGGCTATGAATATAGAGAAGACTAGTACTAAGAGCGCCATGTTGTGTGCAGTGTGGAGAAAACTCATGCCCATTTCGTACTTTATATAGAAGGTTTCAACAAGCTATTGTGATTAAATTTATTTCCACGTGTTTATATTTTGATCGATAAAGTTGACGTATATACATATTTTTAGATATATGTGTGTGAAAGTCTTTCCTTTTACTCTTACTCCTCCACTTATAAGTTTCATTATATAAGTTTCATTATATTTGTTTATACCGCATGTTAAACAAGTAGTTAGATTTTGATCAATAAATTTTGATCGATAAAGTTGACATATATACATATTTTTAGATATATATATGTGTGTGAAAGTCTTTCCTTTTACTGTTACTCCTCCACTTATAACTTTCTATGTTTGTTTATATCGCATGTTAAACAACAAGTTATTATTTGTTTTAAGATATATAGGTGAAATATCAAAGCAATTGTATAATTATACGGATCATATAATTTTTTTTCTTTTAACTTTCTGCATATTACTATTAATTATTAGTTTTCCTTATATAGTAACCGATACAATGCTATATATATCGCACGTGGCGCGGAAATGATTCACTAATATTGTTACCAAATTCTTATCTGAAGTGTTAATTTGGAGCTAATCACGCATGGGTCTTAATCAGTTACAGTCATTTGAAAAGTCTTTTGGGGTATATAGTACTACTTATTAGACGAGAAAAAGGCTAAATAATTTCCAATTCTGTATTTCTGACAATACTTTAGCCTGAACATCATAATTCAACCAACAGTTTTTTGTTGTTTTAGGTTTAGTTTTGTTCTTTAATTTTATTTTTTTTTTGGGGAAAATTAGACAATCAACCCTAAGTTTTCAGCATTCTACACATAAAAACTACGTATTTAAAAAATTGTTATCCAAATTTTAGATTTCGATTTTCTTTCAGGTCTTTCCTTGTCAACACATCAATTTAATTTTATTTAGTGAAATTACGAATGCACTTTTTATAAACACTCAAAAGTTCAATCAAACAAATATAAACCTAAGAATTTATGAAAAAGTGAAATAAATGGTAATCATTTATATTATATTTGACTACAAGTAATAATATCTTTACCATGTTTATGGAAATTAAGTTATTTAGATTTATATTTTGTTAGTCGAATTTAGTGAAGGCCAATTTATATTTTCCTAAACTAATTTTTTGAACTCTTTTGTTTCTCAAATTAAAAAAAAAAAAAAGATAAAACAAAATTTTGAATTGCAATTTCGTGAAATATAAAGTTTTGTTGTAAAAAGAATAAAAAATTGAGAATAAAAACATCTAGAGTTCATGAGTGTGCAATTTTTTATTTCTGTCTGATGAATACCCGCGGCTACTAAGAAACTTCACTGTATGAGGATTCTCTTTTTAGGCATGCGAAATCAATATTGGCCTGGTACATGTTTAAGAAATGAGTTCACACATGAGACAAAGAAGACTCAAAATAAAATAAGAACTAAAATAAACTAGCAAACCAAAGCAGCACCGAAACCGTATATATAAAGTATAAACTAATAAATTCTTTTTATTAAAAAAAAATCGTTGGCCTTCTATTTTAAAATTTTGAAACCATCTCCATTCTGAACTTAAGTACTCGCAGCTATTTTTGTTAATAAATTATTATCGTGAAAGATCGACTAACACAATTTTTACGTTATAGATATATAATTTATATACGAGCTTCCATGAATCTTTTCGTACTTAATGTATCATCTTAATCAATAACATTAGCGTGGAAGAATTTATTTTACTAGAACTAGCGATCGAAAAGCTCTTAAATCAAATTTGCGTTTCTAATTATGTAATTATAAGATTTAATTAATTGGTTAAGTTTCTTGATGTCGAACCGCGCCAATATCATCTAGCGTTCAATCCCTTCCTACTTAATTTTAACGAGTTTTAATAACAGTAATCAACTGTTAATTAATATAATGAGATTACGACCAACTTTTTTCTTTTTTTAATAATGATTACGACCGATTTTATTTTTGTTTTGGAAACAAAAAAGGCAATGGTAGTAGGTGATGGACACATATATTCTCCACATGAAATAAGAGAAATTCGTGCATAAGGCAATGGTAGTAGGTGATGGACACATATATTCTCCACATGAAATAAGAGAAATTCGTGCATATAGATTACTTTTTTATTGAAAAGCTATTTGAGTGTGTATTTTTTTTTTTCAAAAGTTACCTTTTGGTGGGAACAAAGAAGTTGTTCGGATCGAAAAGATAATTTGCTTTACTTAAAAGCTTTTTCGGTAAGTTTATATTTGTTTATTAATTCATCAAATCTGGAGCCAGAGAGAAGTAATGGAGGACAGGAGTATATTCCTCAAAACCGCATGCTACCTCATTATATAAATAGCACCCACAAACTAAGAACTAAGCTGTGGGGCACAATAACTTTTGTTAGGGTTTGAAAAGATATCATGTACATGAAACTTATGTATGGGTATATATCGATAACTATGGTAGTATAAATTGATATGATAAATCGATTGTTACATCAAGTATAATGATGAATACATATGCTCGGATATGAACTAAAATATTAGAAAGGGTTTTTGGCATAGTGCCCTCTGAATTTGTCGTGAATTGGCAATGTAGTCCTTGAACTTTTTTTCTTGGCAATTAGATCCTCAAACTTTGAAATCAGTGGTAATTGGCACCAATCCGATAATGACCGTTAAAATTCAAACGGAAGTAATCATGTGACAGTCAAATGGACATTTTCTAGAGGTACTTATAGTTGATATTTCACTCTACCTAATAATTTGGAGGGATATTAGAAAGAAATTGAGAGTTTGGGGGGAAATAAAAATGTTAAAACTCAAATTTTGAATTAATTCAAACTCCATGACTCATATTGCTCGACTCCACTATCATCATCAACTCACACACTCTTTATTTCTACTGTGTCAATGAAAATGACAGAAACTAAGATTGTAAAATAATAGAAGAAAGTAGAGAACATATGTTTTCGTTTATCACAAAAAATTTGTTGGATATGTTTAATAAATTGTTAAACTAAATACAATCCTAGAATCTATCATGCTAAATTAGCAGGAAAATATTTGTTGAGAGAAAACCCGTGACTAACCTGGATCCATGGTGTTTGACAGCAAAGGATGTGATCACGTAAGTGGAAGCGATTAATTAATTAGAACCTGAGAATAGAAGGTCTTCTACAGTCAGAATACTCTATGTATGCACAATGGGATTTCTCTCTGTTAATAGAGGCAGAGGAGAATAGCGTACATTATATTTAGCTTGGGGACCAAAACCCTAATAGTTATGTCCTTATATACTGACAGCCAATAGAGACCCCATCAATCCTTATTGGTCCAGTATTAGGTAACCATACGTTACACAGCTCATACTTAATTAGTAATTTCCGGAGTTCATAATTAGATCACTTAATTGGTCTCACTTAATTAGACAGCCCTAATATATATAATTATTATTTAAAAACCTATGGCCCACATTAGATTATACGTGTATAACCCAACAATCTCCTACTTAGACTACATGGGTTTTTTCCTGAGATAATTATATAATGTAAACTTGAGTGCGTACTTTATTGCTGTCTGTTAAGAAATTACTCCTAAAGACAATATGAACTATCTTGTATATCAACATGAAATCAAAGCGGTCTTTATTACACTTAGGTAGGCAACTAAATTCATCAATGATTACAAAATTAATACACGCAATGACACATATCAAGTATGGATGCATGGTATGGAAATTACACGAAAAGTGATCTTACATGCCTATTTTTATTTGAACCTACTTTAAACTGAAGTGATATCAACCTTAGTCTTTCTTCTTAATGTATTACCCTAAACTTTATACTTAAACCACAGTAGGAAAGATAATAATATGATAAATATCATATTTGAATTAAGAGTTTATATAAAAATCCATCTACCATATTTTGTAAAAATTAAACAAGGAATAAGTGTCACTAATGAACATCTGAACCAAACTACAAACTTCTACTGAAACCGCACATCTTTAAAATACAACACCATTGTAAGCAATATGCTCATAAAAGTACATTAGGTGATAAACCTTTGGTGAGTGGCCACCGTCATGGAGTTTGTACTTACATATTCCTTAGACACTTGTCAACTTTGAATTCTTTATTTAACAACGGATAACTTAAAGTCTATGCGTCTTGACTTCAAGAGTTTCTGTTGTTATTAGAATACAACAATGCGGCTCAATTATCACAATAATTCCTTGATAGTCTTTTAAAACCATCAAACACAGTTTGCAGCCTGGTGATAAAGTTCCGTAGTTATATTCCCTAAATGAATGCCTTATAACAAGATTTATATATACTTTGCTCCATAGTTAAAGAAGCTGTGAGTGTTTATTTAACACTCTTCCAAATAACTCCATCATTTAGCAAATATATATAACCAAAAATGGATCTTTAATTATATAGGCATCTAACAAAATAAGAATCGGAATACCCAATGATATTTAAAATTTTCTGATTTCTGATAAGTGAGTACATAAAGTATTATTCTCTCTAAATTCTGCATAACATATTTTGCTGCTACTTAATGATCCACATGAGGGTTATTAATATCTGCCTAACAATCCTGAACTTACATAACATTTCCCACTGCGGATGCATAAGAGAATTTCTGTATTTCCTTATTTTCAATACCATTATGGGTACTAATTGAGACTGTATTTATCAACCTTTATCAATATAAGTATCTCCTGTAATATAATCCTTATCGATATAGCTCTTTTGTGATATTTTAAAAGATACGTCGGGAATGATCTCAATATATCTGTATTCCTTAGTACAAATAGACATCCCCAAGATCTTTTACATCAATATCCTTCGATAGAAATTTCTTAGTTTCGTATAACAAGCCTATATCATTTCTAGCCAAAAATATGTCATTGACATATAAAATCAAGAAAATAAACTTGCTCCCACTAAACTTGTGATATATAAAACCACCAAATGAATGTTCCTCAAAACCAAATGAGAAAATGACTTGATGGAATCTATAATATCTTAACGGAAAACTAGTAGTCTTTAAATTCACCAAATGTAACTCCAGAATATAATGAGCTACCAGTGCCAAAAGTATCCTGAAAGAGTCTTTTATTAAAACTGAAGAGAAAATCTCTTTATAAATAATACCTTCCTTCGAAGTAAAACCACTAGAAGAATCTAAATGTCGACAAAATCTTAAACATCATTGTTCTTTATGGATTTCATTTCATGCTTTATGGCATCAATCCACTTTGAGAGTTAGAACATTGTTTTAGCTTGAGTTAAAATAACTAGATTATTTTCTACTCCTATATCAAACACATGTTCTTGGAGATTAACACACAAATATCCAAAGTTGTACTTCTCTTTTCCCTAGTGGATTTCGTTAATAGCATTTTCTCTTGAGGTTGTTGAGTTTGCTCTTTTGGAGCAACGTCCCTATTTTGGATAGGGAGTTACTGAATATTGTCTTGATCTAAATTTATATCTTGAATAATGTCAAGTGTAGAATCCTGAAACCTGAATATTTTCAATTGCAACTGAAGGAAGAGAAATGAATCTTCCTCAAAGATAATATTCTTAACCTTTTCTCCCCCCAAACTTAACATCCTCAAGGAATTTATATTTTCTTGTTTTGAAAAGAATTTATTAGAGGTATCATAAAAGATGAAACCTCCTAACTTTTCAAAGTACCCAATAAAATAGTAGCTAAAATTTTTAAGTCCAATCACTTTCCACATGGCCTGTATTGCCTAACTTTAGTTGGACAACACCAGATATATAAGTACCTAATGCTAAGCTTCTTGCCTGTCTATTTTATGGAGTTTTAGCTATGTCTTTAGTGGAAGCTTTGTTTGGTATGTATACTGTAGTTCTTAGGTTTCTTTCCTAGAGTGATTTAGGTAAAGAAGAATGATTAATCACACTTCTTACCATGTCCTTAAATTTGTTTTATTGTTATAGAATAATATTATTTATACTAGGTTTTCCTGGCATTTCATATTATGGGATGATTCTATATGTCTCTAGGAACTGAGTGAAGGATTCTAAACGTTGTTAACTTTATCCGTCTTACCTACCATAGTATGCACTATGATTAGATTTAACAGCTTTAATTTTTTAACTTAGTTGATTTTCAACTTCAGCATTGAAAAACTTTAGACACATCCAGAAATTAAGACTTCTTATGAACTAAAATAGGTATCCTTAATGAGAATAATCATCTATGAATATAATGTAATATTGTTAGCCATTCCTGAATATCATAGGGAATGGTCTGCATGTATCAGTATAAAGTAGCTCTAAGACGTCAAAACTCCTGTTGATACCTGATTTCCTTATGTTTGTCTGTATTCCTTAATATACTTAACACAGATTTTAAAGTCCGTTAAGTTAAGTAGGTTAAGAATTTCATCTGACACAAGACTATTAATTCTTTTTTAAGAGATATATAAAAAATGCTTGTGTCATACCATAGACAAATTCTTTTAATTGACTTGTAATTTTGTACCGTGTTTCTTAATATGCAAGATTAACTTGATGATGTAATTATTTTAAATTTATAGAGATTATCAATCAAAAAACTAGTAGCAAGAAATTTGAATATTGAAAGAAACTAAATGTAACTATTTCCGAATGAACAAGGATGACTATTTGTTCAAGTCAGAAATAGAATACTTTAAAAGTCTCTTCCAAACCCAAAATTTAACCAGTCTCTAACTGTAATCTAAATAACCTTATAGTGTGTTACATTGCTCAAATAGATGAATCCTTCATCATCAATTTGCAACCGGCTTCACAAATAATTTTACATGAACACACTTATGTGAATAGTAGGATCTGTATATATTCACTAAGTGCATTTGGATACAAGAGCTAAATTAATTTTATGACAAACAAAATTGAGAGGCATATCTTTTTTTATACACCAAAAGGTATGATTGGGATAGTCAACTTTATATATCCAGTCCTTTTGAAAAAAAAACAAACAAATTCCTTATTTTGTTTCCTTTTGCACTTTATGTTGTAAAGACACAACTGCAACTTCTTTATCATTATTCCTTTTCCTTATCTTATCTTATCTTGAGAAGTACATGATAAGTGAACACTTTCAATCTTTTCTTGCTTTAACCTATCTTCTTCTTGCACACTATAAGAAATGATTTCAAAAAGATTATTTATACTTAAGCGTGTTGTAACTTTACTTAACTAATTTATGCAAGAAGAGAGATAGAAACTGAATGCACGAGCAAGTCTTTCAACTACTCTAACTTAAGTATCTTTAGTTTGGAAGCAAGAATAGACATGTACGTAATATACTCCCTTATGTTCCCTTAATCCTTATACTGAATTGAAATGAGTTTCTTAAAAAATAGTACTCATTTCGACCTTTTTGTTTTCAATAAAACGATCTATAATTGTTTTAAAGAACAACTTAGCGTTTACCTTCTCAGGTATAGCACCCCTAATAATTTCTGTAATGGAGTGTTGCATGACCGTAAGTCTTATACAATTAGAACATATTTATTGCTCAAAAATTCTTTTTTACCAACTGAAAAACTTTAAATTATAAGAGCAGGATGTTCTGTCTAGAGCACAAAGTCAAAACCAATGCAACTGAGCACATTATGCTCATTCTATTCTTTAAGGTTGTGCAATTAAACACAAATACTAGACTTAGTATTAGCAGATATATATTAAGCAGAAACTGAACTGAGAATAAAAAAATAGAAAATAATAGCTCACATTAAAAACATGTCGTAAACTAAGCATACAAAATAATAACATATGCCAGCATGACATACATTGAATAAACATATAAGGTGGGCTTCTATCATAAGATACCCAGATTAACATCAATAAGCCTTTCTTTGGGCCGACTTATCAACTTGTAAGTGGTACTCTTCAGTGCAGTAATCAAATATTTACAGTAAATCTTGTTAGACAGAAAATCTTCCTTTGGGATGATTTGCTGTCCACATAGAAACTTAATAGCCATTATATATCTATTACCGCAGATGTGCTCATTATTCGGCCAAATAATCACCTTTCTTTGGGCCGACAATTATTCCTATGAATAATAAACACACAATCTTTCAAATATTTGAAAATAAATAAATATACATAATAGAGGTTACTTTGGCAACCTGTTGTTTCAACTCATCTATTTCAAAATATTTAAACAAATAGTGCAAAGAAAATAATAACCAAGGTGCCCAAAATATTAAACTGAAAATTTTAATGCACAAACGTTAATAGATGACCGACTGAGTTTTAAGCACTTTTATCAACTCTTAAAGCCAAATAGAGTTTTTAATGGACAAAGTGTAGGTTGTACCTGAAGCTGGGTTGAGAAAATAAAACTGATTGGTTAAGTTTCAGGTTGAAACTCTTTGAATTAAGTTAAAAAAAAAAAAAAACTGACTCAAATCTACCCAAAACCGAGACCATATGCCTTAATTAGGTCAAAATTTTGACCTAAAAAAAATTTATTTCCCAGGTGATGGCGCTGCTATGCGACTGGTGTGGCACTGCGGCGCCACTTGATCTGTAGGGTGGTGCTACAGCACCACATACAGTGCCACTGATGTGGCGCCGCAGCGCCATATTCTGTTGTAGCTTGGTGCTTCAGCTTTAGTGTTAATTATCCGATTTTAAAATCAGGTAACTCAAACCTAATATAATTTTTTGCCCTTATCTGCAAATTGTATGACCCAAAACTCAGAATTCAACTATCAAACACTCAATATTTCAACAAAATCATGAAAAATTCATCAATCATACATGTAATATCTAAACCCTAGAAAACCAAATAGGTAAAGATATCAAAAAATAGATGCATGTATGATTATCCTAAGCAATTTAATATGATAACGTGCTCCTGATATCACTTGTTGGATATATTCAATGGATTGTTAAACCAAATACAGTCTTAGAATCTATCATGCTAAATTATCAGGAAAACGTTTGTTGAGAGAAAACCCGTGACTAACCTGGATCCATAGTGTTTGACAGCAAGGGATGTGGTTGCGTAAGCAGAAGCGATTAATTAATTAGAGCTTGAGGGTAGAAAATTTTCTACAATCAGAATACTCTATGTATGCTCAATGAGATCTCTCTCTGTTGATGGAGGCAGAAGAGAAGAGCGTACGTTTTATTTGGCTTGGGGACTAAAACCCTAATAGTTATGTGCTTACATACTGACAGCCAATAGAGACTTCATCAATCCTTATTGATCTAGTATTGGTAATCACATATAACACAGCTTATACTTAATTAGTAATTTCCTGAGCCTATAATTAGATCACTTAATTGGCCCTACTTAATTAGACAGCTCTAATATATTTAATTAGACAGCCCTAATATATATAATTGTTATTTAAAGACCTATGGCCCACATTAGGTTATACGTGTATAACCCAACAACATTAACTTAATACTTTTAAAGAAGATGAAAATCAAGGTAAAAGATTTACTGCAGTCACAACATGGCCTAAAAACTTCACGAGAAAAGTTTGATGGTGGTGGTCTCCTTTAAGGATCAATTCTTGTGTTCTAGTCTCATAGTCGAACCAGCTTTTCTTAAAGTTTCGATTGACGTAGTTTGGTTTTGAGCATGTTGAACCTCAGACCAGACCCATACTTACTAACACGGTCAATTGCTCTAGTGGTTCCGTCTTCCAGCAATAGCCGGATTCCCACACTCTAACCAACATTACAAGTGGAGTTGCAGACTTGCAGTATATCCCTTTTTGCCTAGCTCTGCCACAAGTAGACGACCCAACCTCTTCTACCTCTTTGGCTGGTGTGGTGGGTGATGTAGGTAGTGCCGATGAAGGATATATTTTAGGATAACATCAAGGTTTAAGTGAAATGCTCCATTGCTCTTGATGATGTCGATTGAATACCCAGAGAGGAATTACTTTTCATTGCTTAAAACTAATGTAACATTTTGAGTAATTCTCTTTTCTTTTAACATATTTGTTTAATTCTCTTTTCTTTTGAAATTGGATTAATCATAATTAAATGTGCATATCTGATTCAATTATTTTGAATGAAAATTTTAAATTAATTAAAATTTGAGTTTTAAAATTTTAATTTCCCAAAACTCAATTTTTTTTTCTAATATATATTACTCCAAATTACTAGGTAGAGTGAAATATAAATTACATCTCTAAAAAAAAGCCCCATGTGATTGTCGTATGACTATTTCTGTTAGAATTTTAACGGTCATTAATGGATTAGTGTGAATTGTCACGGATTTTTAAGTTTGAGGTTCTAATTACCAAGAACAAATGTTAAGGGGCCATATTGCCAATTCACGATAAATTCAAAGGGCAAACATTTTTAATGACTTCAAAAAAAAAAAAAAAATCCTCCATTTTAAGTTTAAAGAAAGAGTGTCTAGAGACTCGTAATATACTCAATATATGTCCGATTAATTCTTTCCCCAATTAAGGAGTACTGTTCTAAATTACTGAGTGTATGACAATATTAACTATTAATAATCTTCAATACTTGTGCTTATGTTTCTGTTTCTTTTCGGATAGTATATGGATGCTAAATTGCTAATGACTAATTAATCGAACGATTGATCAAGAATTGAATTTAAAAATTAACATGGAAGGTCAAGTTGTCCAGCTGAGCACAGTGAAAATTAATTTATTCAGGAAATGTTCTTTGTATCCTTTAGTTTTTGATGAAATTCTCAATATATCTTTCGATTTTCATAAATAACAAAAATATCTTATCAGATTGGCAAATTATTACAAATTTTACTATACTATATATATCTAATTAGGTCGAAATTGACATACACATTACGAAACAAAATTGAATACCCTCTAAACGTACAAATAAACACATATAACTAAAAAATAAAAAATAAAAAATAAAATCTCTGGTGAATTAAAAGTCTTATATAATTTTTTTTCAAAGAGACTTTTTGATATTTAGCAAATTAATTATGCTTAGTTAAGGTTATCTTAGTCATTTAAATTAACTCTTACTTAATTTTGATCAAATTAGACACGATGAGTGAAATTCATATTGATTTATTTAATTGAGAGGATATTTTTGTTATTTCTAAAAGTCGATGGAATATATTTAGTATTTCAAAACCTAAGGGATAATCTTGTTATTATATCCCTTATACATATAATGATCGATATTGGACCGTATGCTATTATAATTTGTAAAATATGTAGTAATACAGAATATATAAACTTTTTATTTATCTACGGTACCTCATGAATGTTCACTGAAGGCCCTAAATAATGGGTGCTGCCCCTTGTGAGAGGAGCATATCACTCTAATCCCATCGAATGTTGTTAGGAGTAAGGATATATACGTGGCGTTGTGGTCCCTGACACTCTCCATCGAGTTGTGGATTGGTAGAAAATAGACCTTCACATTTACATTTGAGACCTCTAAGAAGACTACCCACCACTCGAACCTATGATTACAAACTCATCCATGGTATGCCTTACCGCTAGCCGTGCCATGCACTCGGTGGTGGCCCCACGGCTTGGAATATATATAAATGTAGTCTTAGTGACTACCTATATTGAGCCTAGACTCATACTTATCCTAAAATATATGTAGCTTAATTATAAAATTATTTACATAGAAATGCAAAACAAAGTACAGCTACCTTTAGCATTTTTCAATCTCCCTCAGTCCTCAAAATGAAATTTGTTAGACTAAACCAAATTAATTAACTGCAATAACCTTATTCTTTCTTTTCCACATACGAGAGTTCTTTGCCAGCCGTGACACTTGGGTGAGGATAGTTAGTACAGGAGGACAGGATAGGTTCCTCCCACCTGTGTGCATTATTGCTAACACATAATGTTATTCAATTTACCTCATATGTCAGATAGACCACAATTATTTATTAACAGAAGTACATCTTAATTTCCCAAACAAAAGTTTCTTAATCTCTGACTCTTGAAAGGATAATATTCGTTTGTAGTTCATGATATACATAGCCGTACGTACCCATGTTGTGTGTCAATATTATAAATTAATTTATATGTAAGAATAAGAAAGAGTGTAATTAACTTTTGCCAGAGACTCAGAATTTCTCATCTAATTGTCAAAAGAAGAAAACAGATCTTATCATGAATCTCTTAGAAGAACTACCTATATATTTGTGTATGAATCTATATTATGTGTAAAACTGCGGAGCCAATTTAACTTTTGTCAGTTGGGCTGAAATTCTAACCGGGGAAAAAAATTCATTAGCTACTAAATACGACTATTGTTCCAATGAGTTTTTGTGTTTTGAAACTATTATATAATAATTTTATTATCAAGAGACTATTGAAAATCTATTTCTCAATTTATACATCATCCATTCATTGAGCTCTCATTCAATTATGTTTCTTTTTTCTTAGTTAATTCAATACTTTTAAAAAAAAATAAAAATAAAACTAAATTTGAGTCCTGAGATGATGGCACCCATCAAAATTTAGCCCTCTTTATGCTTTTCCATTTAAACCTAATTCAATTCAACATAATTTATCTAAAAAGGAAAAAAACAATTAACCTTTTTTTTAAATAAAATCTAAACTAATGTATGCAAGTTAGTTGTACAGTTGTAGAAATATTGATACTTTTTTGAGCGGAGGCTTAAATTATTAGTTAAAAGTGTTTCTTTAAAAATTTATTTATTTTTTTCAAAAGTTAACCTATATCTATGTGTGCATATGTGTGTGTATATATATATATATAAATTCTCCAATATTCAGTGGGGGCTTAAGCCTTCACTGGCCCCTTACTGGCTCTCTGTTACTGTGTATGGTGATGTTGTTGATCAGTTGTAAAGTATTTTCCCAGAGGCAGAGAGTTCTCTTCTTAACTTCGTTTCGGACTTATTTTTCAATTTCTAATAATTTTTCAAACGGAAATTCTTTTTTTTTTTCTTTAAAAAAAAAAAGAAAAGAAAAGTGTGTAGATTTGGAAGAATATAATGATTACAAGAAGTGTATGTTTACCACTTTCGCTTACATCGAGATTATCAACTCAGTGATAAAATCATGCTGTGTCCTTATTAGTGCAATATAAAATAAGAGATATTTGTTAACTAGAACACCATGGCTAGATTTATATTAAATCTCATTTAAGTCGTTACTAGCAATACCGACATTTAACTTAACCACACAAAAGATTAGTCTCTGTAGCTAGTTCGACAGACATTTTTCCTTTCAAAAAAAAAAAAAAAGATAGGTAAGAAAAACAACTAATAACATATTAAATACTAGAGATATGCCCCAACTAAGTTGACATTCACCTGCAGCTGAACCATCGGCCTATGAAACCCAAAATATCATAATCCAAAGAACAAACAAAAAAAGAAACCTATCACAAAAGTCCGCATTTTACTATTAGGTCGATATTCCTTCCCTATATGTACACAAATCCAACAAGTGATGGGTGGTGCATTTACGCCAGTTCACATGCCTAGCGGGTATCACTTTAAGCACTGGATTGCTCTCAAAGAAATTTGCTAGCCGGAGCTCAAATTCGTAAGGGCAAAAATGTAAGAAATTTTCAAAAGGAAGGACCAAAAAGCAATTAGTTAAGGGTGTGAATGAAAATAATTCTTAAAAACTCGGTCAAAGTACAATTAGCAAAAATAGTGTCCAATTAACCAGACAATGACGCATGTGCTACAGTTTAATAATTTACCCATAAATCTCCCAAAAATTTATTCTTTCTCGCACAGGTCCCCGATAACCTAAGAGCTCTCTCATACTAAGTTACTGTACATGCGCTAATCTAGTCACCACATTGCCGGCTCCCAGGCCCGATGCGCTGGCCCGTGCTGTTCGTCGGCCACCGACGAAGAGGTCTCGCTGCATTTCGAGCTCCAACAAGCGAGCTTGGTGCGTCCGAAGACGACGCCATTTTCAGCGTTTTTCAGCTAAACAACTGCCGTCAGCCACCATCTTTCCTCACCTACGTCGTGTGAGAATTCAACTCGTCCTCCTCAACATACTCCAACTAGTTTCATGGCTCAACCCAGCTCCGTTTAAAGCTCAGGACCTCAAAACGAAATTCTGACCTCAAATTTAGATTTAGTGAGGTCAATAAACGAACTTTGATGTCAAATATCGCTATATTTCGAAGTGGCAAGAATTTTAAGATAAGGCTCGAGATTTGCCTTGTTATGCATGCCGAAGGCCGGATCTCGACCTAAAATCCAAATTTGTCGAATTATATGTCTAACCTAGCTATATTGGATGCTAGAAATTCAGTGGTAAAGTCTATTTTGCAATTTGAAGCTCTGTTGGAAAACCGAACTTTTGAACCAAGCAATCGAGGATACGAAAAAGACCCCTAACCCTCCAAACGACTACTAAACAATGTCAAATGCTCTATGTAGCACCGTAGCGTTGTCTAATTACTCGATTGAGGTAGAGGATCGATTGCCAACTTTTTATGAAAAAAATTGGATTAATTTATCTAATTATAAAAATTTCGTGAATTAAATATTCTTTATTTGATTTTGGTAATTATTTTGGATAAATGTGATATTCTGGGATAAAATTTATTGCATAGTTATTTTGTGATTTTATTATAAATAGTATATAGTTTCATCAATATCATTCATATAGCATTGCACGTATTAACAACACTTACGCCGTCGTAGACTTACGATATCCAAAGAGAGTGTTTGGACTTACGGTACCTAAATATGGTACTCAGACTTACGGGTGTTCTATTTGAATATCTCGGATATCATCATGATTGTATTGTATTATTATATATTTGGTAGTATAGATACTTATTTTGGAAACATGTTTGATAAAAGGTTTTGAGATTTGTGAACCATTGAACTTTGGAAATATAATTGACAAAGGTTTGGAATTTGTGAACCTTTCGAATATGGGAATATATTTTGTAAAATTGGAGTTTAATGAATTCATGAGTTGTTATCTATAAATGGATTTCGTAAAATATTTTTAAACAAACTATTATCCTTGCAGGAATTTAGATTTAATTATTCCTTTATTTAAACTTGAAATCGATTCTCTATTGGGCATTAGTTCACCTCCCCTCTTCTCTTTAGGTGGTACTCAGTGTGATTTGGATCGAGAAACCTAGATTGAGGCATCGGATGCTTACTATTTTGTTTATATTTTGGTAAATTCCTACTAGATGTATGTATTATAGACTTGAGTATGAATTTGGATTGTATAATAACTACATGAGCTTATTTATAAGATTTGGATACAATTTGTATAATTTATGTCTACTTTAAGTGTGAGATGAATGCTAGATGTATGACTATAAAATAATTAAATTTACAATTGTCTATGTTTAATGAGTGACGCATAACTGTGAGTTTTATTTAAATTAAATATTTTATAGCCAATTTAGAAAAATAAAATAAAATAAAATAAAGGTTCCGAACATTTAAGATTGGATAAGTTAGGGTATTAAAAATTGACAGGAAGAGAAAAGGAATAGAAAATATTTGTAGAAATTTAGTTAACATAAACCAAATTAATGTTCTTTATGATTAGAAGAAAAAAATTGTGTGGGTATTTGTTGATAACTGGTGACAACTAGTTTGGTTAAGTTAGTTGGTATGTTACAACAGTAAGTTAGTTAGAAGTTAGTTAAGACTACAGCTTAATTACTCTAACTAATTTTTGATGATGTATCAACTAAGTCATTGATTTTAGGATTAAAGTGTGAGGCTTTTATTTATATAATAGGTACTCTGTTTTACTGTTAAAAACAGATGTAAAACAATATTGTTATTGAGAATTGAAGTTATATCGCATATATTGCAACATAAGTGATTTCTTTGTTTTATGTTGTAACATTGACTCTGTATTCTATGAGCTAAGAGATTCGTGATTACACTACTGAAAGGCTAGAGAGTAGCTTTTAGTGAGAATATTACTCTGTAATTTGAAAGTATATGAGGGTGTAATCTTCTTGGTTGATAGTAGATTCGAACAATAAAAAGGTCCCTATCTTAAATGTACAATTTTCACATTAAAAACTAGAACTAAGTAAACTCGTATTGATTTCTCTCTTGCTCTGGTTGTTCTACGCGTGTTCTTGGGTGAATGATTTCTTTCTTTTTTTTTTTAATTTTATTTAAGCTCTAAAGCTTTAGATTTTCTTATTTTCTTTTTTTTTTTAATTTTATTTAAACTCTAAAGCGGCGACAATTATCCCCGCTTTAGATTTTCTTATTTTTTTAATTTTATTTAAACTCTAAAGCGGGGACAATTGTCGCCGCTTTAGATTTTCTTATTTTCTTAATTTTATTTAAACTCTAAAGTGGGGACAATTGTTGTCGCTTTAAATTTTTTTATTTTTTTTAATTTTATTTAAACTCTAAAGCGGCGACGCTTTAGCTCTTTACATTGGAATAAAATTTTTAAATGAAATTAATTATAAATAATAAATAATAAAATATTTTTAAACTCTGGTCGCCGCTTTAAAATTTTCGTGAAAATTTTGGCGGTCTAGTTGACCGCCGAAAATATATTCCCGAGGGAAAAAAACCTGAAGCGGGGACATGTGATCTAAAGCGGCGACATTAAATGTTAAAACCTTTCAGATCTGCAGTTCCGCTTCATCTTCCCATTTCATTTTTTTTTTCTAACTTTCACTCTCTCTCTGTCTCTTTCTCTCACATTCTATCATTCACTCTCTCTCTCTCTCTCTCTCTCTCTCTTCCTCTCTCTCTCTCTCTCTTCCTCTCTCTCTCTTTCTTTCTCTCTCTCTCTCTCTCTCTCTCTCTCTCCGGCCGCCACCTCCTCCTTCTTCTCTGCCTTTCGCCGCCGCCTTTTCTTCCCTCCACCATCGTTTCCTTCAGCTCCTCCTCTCAAAGGTTGGTTTTTATTATATATTTATTATTTATTTAATTAGTTTTTAGTTGAAAATTTAATTTTTATTTATTTGTTTGTATTTTATGTTTGTATAATATATTTGAATAATTTATATTGGGTTTATACAAAAAAGAGAGATTAGCATATTTATTTTTGTTAACTTTTGATGAATTTTGAAATTGTTAATATATTGTTGAAAAAATGAATATGTTAGAAATTTATATTTTGTTGGATATTTGTGATTTGATGAATGTGGATTATTAGATTTTAGTGTTTGTGAAGTTTTTTGAATTTTGATTTTTAGTTTAGGATTATATTATAGGATTTTTTGTTATTTAATAGAAAATATGTGGTAATTTTTGGTATATGTAAAATTTTAATATGTGGCATATTGTAGAAAATTAACTTTGTAATTGTGTGGAATATTATGAAAATTTGATTATGGATAATTTTGGATGAAAATTTAAATTGAAAAAGTTTGAGAAAAAAGTTTGTGATATTAGGAGTAAAAAGTTAGGAAAATTTAGAATAATTAGAAAAATTTTAATATTGTTAGTTTGTGAAATTAGGATTGAAAAAATTATAATTATAATTATGATTATTTAGTGAAACTTTTTATGATAAATTTATTGTATATTTTTATAGTTTTGGAATTTTTAGATGATAGTTTATATGTTTATAATTATTCTTAATTATATTCAAAGTATATAAGCAAAATTAGTTTTAATATTGTATAATACATAATAATTTTAATTGTAAAATAAGACCTATTTTAATTATTATTATATATAAAAAATAAATTATTACTTTAGTTAATATTAATATCATTTAAAATATTACTTTATTTATTTTTATAGTAATAATTGATTTATTTTGTTTGTCTTAGTGTTTTATTTATTTAAATTTGAATTATTTTTTATTCTTAAAAAATAAATATTTAAAAATAATTATTTTACATAAATATTTAAATTAATTAATTATTAAAAAAATAATTTAATTGATTATTTAATAAAAATAAAAATTCACTCTAAAGCGATGACAATTTGTCGCCACTTTAAATCATTAATTTAATTAATTATTCAATAAAAATAAAAATTCACTCTAAAGCGACGACAACTTGTCGCCGCTATTGGTATGCCAAATGGCATTTTTGTCGACTTTTTAGCGAGGACAACTGTCGCCGCTATAAATTATCTAATACAGGGACTACATGTGTCGCCGCTTTAGGTATCTATACCAGCAAACTTATAGCGGCGACTCTAAAGCGGGGACATTGTCGCCGCTTTAGATCTAAAGCGGCGACATTATGCTTTATAGCTGCGACAAATGTCGCCGCTCTATTCTTGTTTTGTTGTAGTGTTTTGAGACTATTTTTAAAAGCATTTGCGGTAATTTCATTTTATAAAATACTCATTCTACTGCTGACTCCGGTCTCGGGCCATGACACTTTCTCGATGGGGTCCATGTATTGCACGAATAGTTCCGATCGATGTGTAACCTTTATACAACACTCGCCAATACTTGTGTTTGTCCAAATCATATATTGAAGCGAGAGATATAATAAGTGGCCCTACTCGAGCATCGAATCGAAGATGAAATAGCAATGCCTAGTTATCCCAACGGTCAATAGTTAAGTGAGATTAATTTAGAATTCTTAAATGTTAGTTTAAAGTTTGCAAATTAACCAGATTGAAATTAAGGGGAATGAACTAACCTGTCTCAGTATATTGTTTCAAAGACTGTACTTAGATATTGACAAATCAACAATAATCACTCTTTTGAAAAAATTAACAATAACTGTTAAATTAGATTTTATTTATTCATTTTTGATTTGTCAGTATATAAAACAGGTAATAAGACAGCAAATAAGACAATATTTTTGGACAACAGATCTTAGTCCAATTAAGGGACGTGCGTGCTTAGATCATGGACAACAAAACTCACGTTTGCATCTAAATGGCTGGTTAAATGATACGATATGAAGGCATATGGATTCACACTGTAATTGTGAGGGAAAAAAAAAACTAAACTATTAAAATTTAATTATTTCCGTTAGGCATATGTATTCACAATTACGGTCTCCACCTAAAACAATCTTGAAAGCAACAAAACCTCTCTCTCTCCAATATTTCATCTTCAATAAGCTTGATTCTCTCTCGGCTATCGTCTTCTCACTCCTCGGTTCAATTGCAAAAGTAAGGGAAAAAAAAAATTCTAGTAACAGAGCAGGGGAAAAAAAAAGAAAGAAAAAACAGTACGAAGAATCTATGCTTCCTCCAAAATTGGTAGAGCGGTTGAAGTTTACTTTCTTTAAAGTACTATTTGTTGCAGATAATGATAAAGTGAAAAAAGAAATTTCAAAATTTGAGTTTATAATAGATATTTTAGCAGAAAAGAATCAGTAGCCATATATTTTGTCTAAGGGTGGCAATATAAGTCATGACACGATAACACAGACTCGAAACCCGCACGATTAGTTGAACTTGCGTGACACGAAATTGACTCGAATTGACACAATTAAGTAATTTTTTAATAAATTATATTAAATAATTATTTTCAAAAAATAATTTTTTCATGAATTTCTTGTAGAAAAAATAAAAAACATAAAGCTAATGAATTAGTTTATCTTATTATAGCAAAACTTAATTAAAAAAATCGAGTTAACTAATAATTATACTATTTATATATGTTTTGACCCATCAATCTGTACGTCGTTTTCATTAAACAGATGACACGTAGGTTAACCTGTTAACAATACGATTTAATTAGGTTAAACACGACACGACACATATTGTCACCCCTAATTTTGTCAGCCATATCAACGGAATGGGTATTTTCAAACCGAAAATTAATTAATGTTGAGAGGTATTCTTAATCCCGTGTTTTTAAAATTTTTGGGTTTTAAAAGGTTAAATTTAGGTTGGGTACCAAATGGGCCCCTTTTTCTCAATTTATTTTTATACTCTTGTTCATTCTTTGCACATTTGGGGAAGGTCGGGCTGGTAGAAAAAAACAAATACGTAGGAGGAGGTCGATAAATGGAATGGACACAATATATACGATTAAGAGAAATAATATTGTATTGACAAGTGCAAAATAAGTTTCGCCAGGTAAATCGTCTGGATGTCAGATTATAATCCAATTAGTTGAATCTATTTCTCTGTATGTATACACAACGAAAATAACTCATACACATCTTATATGTCAATTGACATTATGATATATATGTCAATAGAATATATTCGAAAAAGAGATAATTAACATATCGAAACAAAATATTGGTCTAGAGCTAGTTCAGGAAAAAATTTATTTAAAAGAAAAAAGAAAATAAAAGGAAAACCCTTTACGAATTTGGCATTAAATTTTGCGATGATCAGTCGATCTTTAATTCACTTAATTAGCATAGTGCCTGCAGAACTACATTATTCTCTTTCGG
Organism: Trema orientale; assembly: GCA_002914845.1. NCBI lineage: Eukaryota > Viridiplantae > Streptophyta > Magnoliopsida > Rosales > Cannabaceae > Trema > Trema orientale. The sequence goes on from JXTC01000005.1 coordinate 1,073,863, forward strand.
CTCTCCGGCCCTTTTTATTTATAAAAATATGTAGAATTCTAACATAGATCATTACTCCTATACTTAATTCCGGCCAACTAGTGATGGGTGGTGCAATTAGGCCAGCTAACATGCATAGCAGGTATCACTTTAAGAACTGGATTGCTCTCAAAGAAATTCGCCGGCCGGAGCTCAAATCCGCCGCTTAGTGTTGGCATCACTGGATACTCTTCCTGGCAAGGCACATGATGGAAACCAATGGTGTACCACAACACTATGTCCTTGTTTTCAATCTTCCTATTTCTGCACAAATTAATTAACGAAACAATAATAACCATTAATCAATTAGTCAAAATTTGGTCACGTAAATATTACTATTGAATCCATACATATATAGGAGCTAGTATATAAAAACAAATGATACATATATACATATACGGTACCTTAGAGTCCAAATTTCCAGGTTATCATCTCCTCGGCTCCTACCAACAAATTTTCCTCCAGCCCATTTCTCAGACTTGTTATAAGGCGTAACCCAAACATTATAGTTTGTAAAGGCAGCTCGAATTTGTGGGTAATCATCACTGGTTAGAAGAGGACTAGCAACTGAGCCAGGCATTAAACGGTAACTAATATCATTTCCCACTTTGGTCTTCTTATTAGGATTTATCACTGTATACTCCGAAGGCCTCAAACCAACTTTAATCTTTGCATCTGATTCAGTCTTAGCGGTCTCCCTTACAATATCCCAATAACTCTTCCTTGGTGTGTTGTTTCCACTCGCCCTTCTGGTGACCAAATCTGTCCTCACAAAGGAATTGTCCTGACCATCCACGTCAAGGTCAAGGTAATAGTTGAGGAAGTGGTCGTGATGTGTTGCGACCGTGTTTTCTGCTAGAAATGCACCATAAACATCCCTATTTATTTGATCTATGTGAGTGTACGGAACCGCCTTAGTTGCCAGCACTCCTGTGAGCCCAACCTGTGCGAAAGTAAAAGCGATAAATATGTTAATAACTTTATATATGTCGCAAATTTTGTGAAGAATAAATCATAATTACAGGCTACTTGTGAATTATTATAATATAATTACTTGTCAATATATATTGCAACTTGTCAAGAAATATATATATATATATATATATATGGTGGGAAATCCAAGGCTCTGGTGGTCCCTATATACATGTGTAGATGTGGAACTTACCCCAGCTTTGATGGAGCCACTGGGCTTGAATTCCCAGTCCAGAATGTAGTCATAGTTGCCCACGGTGGAAACCATTCTCACAACTAGGCTCACATCTTGCCTCACCTCCCTCACCTGCCACATTATTATATAATACCGCATATAATTGAAGACATTACTTACTTTTTTAACCAATTCTTTGATTAGAAAGAAATAACAAAGTTAATACGTCTACATAACATACACTATACAATAAGAGAAGTTTTGCGTACGTATATACCTCCTTAGGGAGGCCAGTTTCAGTGTGTCGCCACATGATATTCCCAGCATGTTGTTCAAATACGCAAATAGCATTAGTTGTTTTAACAGGGCTGCCATCTTGTCCAGCGTAATAGGCGTCGAAAAACACCGCGTTGGCTGGGCAATCAGTCAAGGGCTCGAGTGACACCGCAGATTGACCAAACCCAAACTCTCCACAATCAAAATAGGTTTTGAAGTACATCTCTTCTGTGGGGTCCATGTATGGCACGAACAGCTCTGATATGTAAGCTCTGTACAATACTCGTCGATACTTGTGCTTCTCTATGTCGTAGATTGATGCTAGAGATATTACTGGCCCCACTCGGACATCGAATCCAAGATGAAAGGCCCAGTTAACCCAGCTGATAATTAATGCATCATGCAAAGTGAGATTAAGTACTAATACATATTTTTAATTACCTTACTTTAATTTTAAACATTTGCAAGTATTTAACAACATATATATATATATATATATGAACTTCCAATGGCAACATTACATGCACGAATGGCAGCAAATACATATAACACGATTTTGTTTGTGAGAAAACAAAAATATATAATATTGAAATCATAGAAGAAATAAGTAATAGTACTTAATTAAGAATATTTGTACAGTAAAATGAATGTTTTTGAACCGTCATGTAGATTTACATACAATTTCAACTCATTTTGACTACAAGTTTGCGGACATGTGTATATTCTCTGTTAATACGAGTTATACACATTAAATAATGTGTCGTCTGCCATGCATGTTTTATACAATAACTTATTCCTTAAAGTTTTTGCAGAAAAAACCAAAACACCCCATGCTAAATCCTATATTTATTTGATTACTCATGATAACGACACGATTTAAGAGAATCATTTGGTTTTCTTTTTTCATTCGTCGCCTATTTACCAATGCATGTGATGAGTTAATACACATCGACAATGACTTAGAGTTAGACATACCAACGAATATATTTTAAAAAAAGACACTATAGGTTTACGGATGCTCCTTATACATATTACATATATATGATATTCTGCAGTCTTTATATATATATGCAGTTTCTTTTCTTTTCCTTTTTTTTTTTCTGTTAAGATATAGATATACACACGGTATGAGTCGTATGACTATGTCAGAATAATATTCCTAATGCACCAATATGTATATATATGTGTAGAGTATCAATCTCAAGTCTCAACATATTTAAACAAGTAGATGCATTTAATAATATTAAATAAAACTAGGAGCATTTTCTTATCAGAATTTACATGTCAGAATTAATAGTTCCGTGAAAACAAAAAACAACAAAAGTAAACAAATAAATAATGCACACTTACGTACGATGGCATACTGACCTGATTACATGGCCGTCAACCTTGAACCCTGGATCACCGTTCGGAGGCACGACCCCGGTACCCTTGAGACGCGGCCCAAAAGGCGGCTTCTGCTTCGAGAATCGGAAGTCGGTCCCCTCGGCCTTGGGCACCGGAACCCTAATTCTGTCCTGGTACTGGACGATCTTCATATCATCAAGGTCAACAGTCAGCGTTATCCCCTCAACGGATCTCAAGTAATAGTTGGCTGTCCCATTAGTGTAAAAGCACTGAACCTTAATCTCTGACCTCTTAGGAGTCACCTCTCCAAACCACCCAACTGAAAGAGTGGTACAAACAACTTGCGATATGTTAAGATTTCTTTTCTTAATAGACTCGATAAATGGTCCGTACGAGAAGGGCAACTCGCTAGCGGCCACTTGCTCATCCTCGGTGAACATGGGGAAGCCCTGTCCCACGTGGACTTGTTTGGAGACTATCGAACGAGTTGACAAGTCAACGATAATCTCAAGTGTTTGTAGGTTTGACCGGGCATGAACTAGGGCTCGTCTTGGTGGCTTAACCGAGTGGGGTTTTGATTGCCATTGCAAAACGGTAGCTTTTTCTGGCTCTTCAAGGCCTACGTACTGAAACGTTAGGTTGTGGTTTGAACCGGAATAGGCCTTTTGAACTATGGTTTGGATGAGGGTGAACTCAGATGGGGTTAGAGGGTCCAATGGGTGCACCTTTTGGGAGGAGATTGATGATGAGAATGAGAGTAAGAAAATGGAGAAGATGAGGACTAAGGGGGCCATGATATGGGGATGTTTAGAGTGGAGAAAACTTGAGCTTCTTTCGTCCTTTATATAGAAGGTTTTCAACTATATATTATTTTGATATATTCAATTCCACTTGTTTTTAATTTATTTCAATTATTGTTATAAAAGAGTTAAATATCTGTACATCTCTTATTAATTGATTTAGATGATCTATCGATAACTACGTAAAATCGTGTTTTTGTTGCTTCAGTCTCCCGTCAACTTCTATTATATTTTCAGTAAGTAATTCAGTCATAGTTGTTTAACTCTTACAATGACACAATCACTGGTACTGACTTGACGAGAGTACCCATTATCTTGGATCTTCGTTTTAGGCTCGAGTCACACTGATGGTAGGTACGAAAATATTCCTAATGGGATGAGTTGGAGATTGGGTAGTAATAGGTATTTTTCTTTAATTTATAATAATTGGAGGTCATTAGTTAAGCCTTACTTTTATTTATTTATTTATTTTTATATGTATCACAAGGGAACAATATTGATCATATATAATTAGTATCATGAAAAATTAAAACAGACCAATTAAGTGAAATTAAAAAGGCAAACTGATTATAATTAGCAAGACAAATAATTCAAATTTTCATTAAGAGCTGGTCTGTTGACGCCCTTTATCTACTCTCCTAATACTCTATTATTAATTTTTTATTACCAAAGAAATCTTGAATAAAATTACTTTCTAGCACATAAATTGTTGTAAAAGAATCTTTTCAATACATATGAACATTTTCATTAATGAAAAAAGAAAACTTTTTACATCTATCTTTTAAGCATAAATTATAATCATTTGTATGACCTAAACAATTGCACTGTAATTAAATTTGCTATCGCAGTCTTTTATATATATATATATATATGGGTTTGGTTTAAATAGTTACAACAATATTTATCCATAGATGGTTACAATGGTTTAAGCCGTTAGATCTATATCCTACGGTGGTGATTAGTTTGGTGGTTGGCCAAAAAAATTTAATGCTATTTATCAGTATCAAAAAAATCTAATGCTATTACTAATTTTTTTAGCATCCATTCATGGTTACAAAAAATTTGCCATTGAGAAGTCTCCATATATATATATATATAAAATATTGATTTGAAACATGGATATGAGATGAAATGATACCGAAGATTATATTGGCAAAACAATGAGTGTTCTTTGTTTTCTTTCAATTGTAATATTGATATATTCTGCATATTTCTTATAGTTATCAGGCCATTTCTTTGGGATTGAAATCACTATGTTTGATTGTCTTTTCTGCAGTTCACTTCCGTTGAAGGACACATATTATAGCAATTAACTTTTTTTTTTTAATTTTATATTCGTTTAGAGTGACGAGCCAGGAAATCTTTTTAGAAGCGCATACATTACAATTTTTTTAGCTAATTTTGAAACCATAATATTCATAGGGCTAAATAATTAATCTTTTTAGAAGGGTTGGTGGAAGAGGTAAGACAATAAATTAATGGACACGTTAGGAAATAATTAGGGTAAAATTAGTGGCTACCAAATTCGAAATTTTAATTTAGAAGGTAATTTTAGAAATAGAGTGGAAAAAATAGAGAAGATGGCATTAATAAACTCACTCTTTCATTAATTGAATTATTTTAATAAAGGGCCTAAATCTATCACAAATAGCGGTTACTGGAAAAAGTCTTTGAGGTAGTACTGCAAACTTCTTGTTATTAGACGAAATAAAGTCATTAGTTGATAAGCCAACTGGGGCTAATTCAGTTGGTCCAAGGTTTGAGGGTTGTGTGTGTGTGTTTGGGGGGGTCAGGGGTTCAAATCTTGGTAGTTTGTGTGTGTGTCATTTTTCTTTAATTTGTAGTAAGTGGTGGTCATTAGTTAAGCCCCACTTAAAAAAAAAAAAAGTCATTAGTTGATAAAATCATAAGATTTCGTTATATAATATTTTATTAATATTGTGTTTTGAGAAAATCAATTATGACCATATATAGTACAAAATGTTTAAATAAGACAAGAGTCAAATGGAACTAAGAAATAAAGAAGAGGAACAACTCAGCATTACATCAATCCATATACATTAAGAAACTATTTTTTTTTTTTTTAATGCTGTCTATTTTAAAACTAATAGCATGTGATTCATGGTTTGCAAGGGCTAAATTTTATAAGCTCGAATACTAAAACTATTATATGTGGGGTCAACATACTATTAATTGGCCACGAATTTATTTTATAATTAATTAATGTCATATTATGATATTAGCATAGAGTTGAGTCCTATATCACGGTTTTTCGCGGCTTTTGTCCGACATAATGTCATCATCTTAGTCAATATATAAACTAGAAATATTCTTCCTTTTACCCAGGCTAGCGAAAAGCTCTTTATTTATTTATTTATTTTTATTTTTAACCCGGTCGTCACATAGATATTTAGAAAAATTAAGTAACTTTCAGCTATATATACCAATAACATCGCAGAGAAGGTCAGTACTAGCGACATCCTTATGATTTACGCCGACTGTCAATGTTACTATAAAACTAAGTCACATGCCTCTTTTGTCCTTAATCTATTTAGAAGGTTTTCAAATTTCAACTTCTATGTATTATATTGTAATTTACTTGCTTCAACCAGTTTTGACGTACCGAAGAGATTTGGGAATCCCCCAGAAGAATAATTAATTCTCAGCAAGCTATGGATTCGAGGTAGTCTGGCTCTACAGTTTATACATATATTTGGTTGGTGGTTAAAAATTAATTTTTGGCAACATGAAATTTATACATATATTTGGTTGGTGGTTAAAAATTAATTTTTGGCAACATGAAATTTTCGCTGCTGAAAAATCTGGTAGATTACTACCAAATAAATAAATAGTACCAGAAACCCTTTACTTTGCTAGTAACATTTTCTGAAGCAAAAACTCTTAAATCCACTAACAAGGAGATAGTATATTGGCGTCCAAAACAACCAAGGCCAATGTGTTACTACCAGGATTTATGACCTTTTGATACTAACTTCTGGTAGGGGTAGCCAAAAAAAAAAAAATTATAATGCATATTTTAGTTACTATATTATAGTAGCAGAATCTCCTTAAAAAATAAAAATAAAAATAAAAATAAACAGTCAATTGGGAAAATGGTGAAGGTGGAATTGGAGAGAGAGTCCTGCTTTTTTATTTGTTGTGCCCAGATGAAATAAATTTCTACTCCATCCCTACAATGACCGACGTGCAACTCTCGTTCCCTTGTATGTTTTGTAGTTTGTGTAATTAATTAATAATTAATTAAAATCAAATATGGTATAAATTTTAATTAAATGAATTCAGACGATAGCTAACCCCGATCGTATTTTGATTTCATATTGGCTATAGTTTCAATGCGTTAATCACGATGGAACAAATATTTTTCATTATATATTTCTTAGATTTTTTTTTTCTCTTGAGAATCTGTTCATTTATATATATATATATATATAATAGGCACCAATCCAATAGGTATTTTTTTTTTATCTATGCATAAGTATCAATTTGGCTAATAAAAATTTATCATGCATATTTTTTATAATAAAAAGTAGAGAAAGAAATAGCATTAATGATGCAAGTCTTTTCATACAATTCATTATAACTATTAAAAAACTATTAGATGATGATCCAATAGCTAAAAAAAAATACCTACGCATAGGTTAAAAAAAAAAAACCTACATTCTTTTTTCCCCATCTTCCCTACTTTGTGGGACAGTTTCGATTACGTGGAGCGGAAATATACCACTATTTAATGGTACATGATTAGTAATTAAATTATTGTTTTGATATAATCGAAGAATATATACTCTATGTTACCGATTTACAGTCACTGCTTGGAGTGCCAAATTCTTAATCTTAACGATTAGACAAGTTTTTTTTTTTTGGAGGAAAAGTACTGTAGAATATTTTAAAAATAAATTCCGTTATTTGGCTTTCAAGTAGTTTTCATTGAATTTACAGGAGCTAGGGATAGCTTTGAGCTGATTTGTCATTTTGAGGAAATACACAGTTATATGAATTCATAAAAAATAAACACAAGAACAAAACTAATATCTTGCTAAAACACATGGGATTGTTAGTATTATTTTAATTTTCACACTTTATTTAATTGAAAGCTCGTGAGATGTTGCAAAGAAACTTCACCAATAATATACAATTGAAATATTATCCGCAACGAATAATAATAATTCATCGAATCTGCTGCCACAAAACTCAAAATTAAGAATGCTAGATCAGGACGAGATCAAATGACAAATTTCCTCCAAAACGATTTAATTCACTGTGGAACACGTTCTTCTCCATATATAATATACCGTGCTGTAGATGACCAGAGACTCTAATATGACAGCCGACCCAATTTGTGTATATACATGTACAATTTTTTTTTTTTTTTTGGAGATGTGTATTACATATACGTAGACAAGTGATCCTAGTTAGTTTCAATTATTTTATATACACATAAAGGCATGATCGTGTTCTAGTCTCTAGCCTACTCTATCCTTATCCTGTGTATATATATGCCAAATATATGTATGTGTATATAGATAGACACACACGTTCATGACAGCACACCGAATTCCCTTTCATCATGTTAATATTTATATGTTAACATGTACAAATAATTCATCTTCTCGTTTTATTTTTTATCTTGAGCGTAAATAATACCACTTTCAGAGATAACATTTTATGCTTGAACTTGTTTAAAATGTTGTTAAGGGTAAAACTCAGCAACTCACCAATCAATTTGAAATGATCTTTGACCACCTTAAATGCTTGAACCTGTTGTTCTTGAGCTTGAAGGTTGACTGTTCGTGGAGGAAAAACTTGAGTAGTGTTTACCTTTCTACTTCTAGAGACAGCAAGTATAAGATAGTAAGAAACCTTATCTCCCTCTATATATGTATCGTTTTATGGGTGTGACATCTAAATGTCCTTACAATAGAGAGTAGATAGTACATTAGTAATTTAGTACATTAGGTAGTACAGTACTGGTTAGCAAGTACTACATTAGTAGATGTTTTAGTATTTATATAGTGATGTCATGACTTTGCTCAATAATCCCTCAATTTTTGGGAATGCTTCTGTTCCCTCATTTTTTGAGAGATTTTAATTGCTTTCTTCTTTTAATTTAGAATTCGAGGTCGCCGTAGCCACCTCGATCGGTCATATCTGATCACCTTGGCTGTGCACCCACCTCAGCCATATATGGCTACCTTGGGCATATATATATGGCTACCTTGGGCATATATATATGACTACCTAGGCCAATATGACCGTGTTAATTATATGTTTACCTCGGCCTTGTGTGCACCTCGATCGGCCATACGACTACCTTGGTCATGTGACGTTGGTCGTGCACCTCGGCCATATGACAACGTTGGTAATAAATGTCTGCCTCAGCCATATGTCTAACTGGGCTATATGCATGTGCACCTCGTCGAAATGACCACCTCGGTCATGTGTTGGCCCATACGTCTACCTCAGCAACAAGTGCACGTCGGTCAAATGTCTACCTCAAACGTACATAATACCGTGGTATGCTTCTGATTATGTTTTCATGTAGGGATGCTGAGTACCTATATTCTAATAAGATTTGCACATTTTGGAATTGAGAAATTTTCATCATGATTTACTGGTTTGGTTTTCTTGTCTAGTTATAATTGTGGCTCCTAATTCTTGTTTAATTAGTTGTCTACATTTAAGAATAATAAGGTTAAACCTTCCAACCAAAAAAAAAAGGAAGAAAGCCGTATGAAAAAAAATGAAAAAAGAAGGGGGGGAAAAAAAAAAGAAGAAGAAGAAAGACGCGAACCCTCAAAGATAACGTAAACTACGGAGAATCAAGCAAGCATTCAGTATTAATTTAAGCAAACCTCTCCGAGTGCCGTGCTTTTGAAAGGGATAAATATTTCTCAACGGCTAGTTATAAACTGAGCAAGGAATTACTCAAAAGATACCGCAATAAAAAGATTCGCAACGGCTAGTTTCTATATTATTCTTGATTGCTAACATGTGTATACAAGTTTCAAGTTCACCTTTTGCATGTTATCTCATCTTCTGTCCCAATAGATAGTGTATTTATTGTATTTCGCTTCCAAACTGTTTTTTTCCTGTTATATGAAGCCGGGTGTAACTAATTATTCAAACTCTATAATTGAAAGTTGGTTTCTCTCTCTTTTTTTTTTTAGGGCAAATTTGGTTTCTTTCTTTCATTTTTTTTTTTTTGGATATAGGTTTATTATAAAATATGTTTCTCTTTGACATTTAGAGGTTCAGCGTGGGATGTAAAATAAAGAGAAATAATTCAAATTTTGCACCAAATTTTAAAAGAAGTACTACCATTATATTTTGCCTTAAAATTTTTAATATAGATGGCATCCCACCTTAAAATAATATGTAACATTGATTCGTCACATTTTTCTTGTTTTAATTTTTTAGTGCAAATTGGTTCAAGTAAAGTAAAAGTTGATTGATATTAAATAAATAAATAAATAAAAGTTGATAATATTGAAGACTAGAAAATTTTAAAAGCAACGTAAATTAAGGCAGTTTTTCATTTAGCATTGATTAAGCTAATATTGCCGGCCGGCTTAAAACTTAATTAATACAACACATTAATTTATTTATTAATTAAGGGCAGAATCCAGTAGCTCGCAGTACTAGTGATGAGTGGTGCAATTAGGCCATGGAGCATGCTTAGGATAAACCACTTTACGCACCGGATTGCTTTCGAAAAAATTGGTAGGTCGGAGCTCAAATCCACCGCTCAGAGTTGGCATTATCGGAAATTCTTCTTGGCTAGGGACATGATGAAATCCAATGGTGTGCCACAATACTATGTCCTTGTTCTCAATACTCCTATTCCTGCATTAGGTTAAAATAAAAATTATGAATATTAAACATAAATAAATCATTATAATCATGTGAAAATTAAGTATTTTTCACTTTGCAATGATATAAATTGAGCATAAATGTAACACTGTATGTATATATATACCTGAGAGTCCATATTTCTATGTTATCCTCTCCTTGACTTTGGTCAACAAATTTTCCTCCTGCCCATTTTTCAGACTTGTTATAAGGGGTAACCCAAACATCATAATTTGTGAAGGGAGCCCGGATTTGGGAGTACTCATCATCGGATAGCAGGGGAATTGAGGCCGGTCCGGGGATCAAACGGTAACCAATAGGGTTTCCCACTTTGGTTTTCTTATTAGAATTTATCACTGCCAACTCTGATGGTCTTGAGCCCCATATTACAATTCTAGCATCCAATTCGGTTTTAATCGTGTCAGTCTCGGTTGTCCAGTAACTCTTCCTTGGTGAAATATCGTCACTATTTCGTTTAGTCACTAAATTAGTCTTCAATAAGGAATTGGCTTCGTCATCTACATCAAGGTCTAGATAATAGTTCAAGAAGTGATCATGATGTATGCCAACACTATTTTCTGCTAGGAATGCGCCATAAACATCTTCCTTTATTTGATCTTTGTGAGTGTACGTTACTCCCTTAATTTCTAGCACTCCTGTTAGTCCAACCTGTTTACATAGAATCACGTGCAGAGTATTATGGGCTCACGTGCAATATGCATGATTTTTCGAAGACAAGGAATAGTACAGGTACCAATTTTGACAATTACTCTACTTGAAGTTCACTAATATGTCTTTTGATTTTTTCTTCCACCACTTGGTGCATGATTTGCTTTCTTTGCACTAAACAAAAGATGCTGCCCACTCCTGCATTTTTCTCGCACATGGGTTACGTGGGCCCCACAAGTGGCCCCCTCACGTGTCGGGTTCACTTCAATATTTGTAGAAGTGTGGCTAGAATAAAAGACGTGAACGTGATACCACTGTTTTTTTTTTTTTGTTTCGAAAGCAAAAAATTATGACCCATTTGATTCACTCATTTGAATAAGTGTATTTAAATAAAAATTATTGAATAGGTTATAATTAGAAATATTTCAATTGAAATAAAGTGGAATAGAATATAATTAGAATGCGAGACATTAGAATAGACCATTCAAAAATACCTCCTAGACTCCATTCTCATTTCAAGACACAAAAATCTTATTCCAATGGTTGGTGTGACTGATGGATCATCTGAATGGAAAAACTGAATTGTTGAAACAAACATTCATTTTAAAAGACCATTTGAATGAAAAACCTGGAATTATTGAAACAAACACTCATTTTGATGAATTTCCCATTTGAATGAAATAGAATAGATGAAACAAACGGGGCCAATGTTATTAAAGAACATTATCAAACAAGACAAGAATAAATTTAAAAAGAGTATTTAGCATTTTATTTTCTTTCGGACTTAATTTTAATTTATAAATGTCCATAAGTTTTAAATATATATATATATAAATTTTCATAATAAAAATACCAGTAAAGTCAATTTTATACTAATGCATATCAGCTTTTATACTAAGTATATCTCAATTTTGAAATATTAAAACTAATATACATATAAAAATAATGAACTCAGTGAAAAACAATTAGAATAAAGTACTAAAAAAAAAACAATACTTACACAAAAAATTAGAAACAAAAAAAAAATAAGAAACAAGAATTTTTCTTCCATGATCATTATACGTGTGTTTTTTGGTTATATACATAAAACCCAAGAAGTCATCATGATTTTAAAAAAAAGTAGTTAATTTTTTTTAAAGAACCAATGTAAATTTTCTTAGGTATTTGGCAATGCTTAAAATTTTCACTTTTTTTTCCTTCATTTTTACGCACCAAACATTAAAAGCAATATAAAATTAAACATTGGTTCTTTAAAAAAAAGAATTTACTTCTTTTTCATTTTTTCCCACAAAAAATTAAACGCAATATAAAATTAAACATGCTAGCGAAGCGAATTTTAATTATGTATTGTGACTTTATATAATGATTATTTTGTGTGGCTAAAAACACTACTTCAAATGGCGAAAAAATAGTGCAAAAAGAGTTGGTATATCTCTAATACCCTCATACATAAATAATATTGTCATGCAATCAGCTGGCAAAATCGTAAGAAAATTTGTTGTATATGTACACATTCTTATGCATGAGGGAAAAAAATATCATAAACGCACCCCAAGTTTGATCGAGCCAGCGGGCTTGAGTTCCCAATCCATAATGTAATCGTAGTTGCCCACAGTGGATACCGTTCTCACAACTAGGCTTACATCTGGTCTAGCTTCCAGTATCTGCAATTATAAAAAAATAATTAATCTCAAGCATATATCTACATATATTCCCTCTAATATATACATATATATATATCATCAATAATAATTACCTAAATTTTATTCTTGCTTTTACTATTTAACCAAAAAAAAACACTTAATTTAATTTATTCTTTTACATATGTATACCTCTTCACCTGGGATGGCTGTCTCAGTGTGACGCCACAAGATATTCCCAGCATGCCTTTCAAAAATACAAATAGCGTTCGATATTTTGACAGGCTTGCCATCTGGTCCGGCATAGTAGGCGTCTATGAACTCGGCATTAACTGGACAATCGAACAATGGCTGGAGCGGCACCGCGGACTGACCGAACCCGAACTCGCCACAATCGAAAAAGGTCTTGAAGTAGACTTCGGGTGATGGGTCCATGTATGGCACAAAGAGCTCGGACACATATCCTCTATACAATACTCGTCTATATTTGTGCTTCTCGATGTCATAGATTGATGCCAGAGATATGACTACACCAACCCTAGAATCGAATCCCAAATGGAAGACCCAATTTGCCCAGCTAAATTATCACAAGGAAGATTCCAAAATTATTGGTACCATATATATGTATATACGTATAGGTTCTCAATCTAATAGGTATTTTTTTCTTATCACTTATGAATAAGTATTTCTTTTTTTAGTCGTTAAAACATTATTTAAAAATTATCATAATTTTAATAATTAAAAAAATAAAAATAAAATTTATTATTTAAGATTTTATTTTTATTTTTTATTATGAAAAGACATGTGTAATTAATTTTAATTGAACAAAATAATAATTATAAATAAAAATACCTACTGAATTGGAATTGGTGCCGATATATATATATATATGGGTTGCCAATCTAATAGGTATTTTTTTTAACCTATGGATAGATTTTTTTTTTTTTTTGTCATTGGATAATGGTGATCTAACGGCTATAATAAGGTGTATGAAAAGACGTATATCATTAATGTTATTTCTCTCTTATTTTTTACAATAAAAAAATATATATAATAATTGTAAAAAATATATATAATAAATTTTCATAGGCCAAAATGATACTTATATATATATATATGTCTACTTATTGGTGTCCATATATTTGGAAATATATACGTGTAATTGCTTATAGGCGAATCTAAATTTACTGGAGGGGAAAATGAAAGGAGTACACTAAACTAAACCTGATAGTATGTCCGTCAATCTTAAAGCCTGGTCCATTCGAAGACGCTATGGCCAAACGGTTAAGACGTGGACCGAATGGCGGCCGGAGCTTAGACGCTCGGAACTCCGTTCCTTCAGCTTTCGGCAACGGAACCCTTAACCTGTCATGATATCCTACAATCTTCATCTTGTCGAGATCAACCACCAATAGAATCCCCTCCAAAGGCCTAACATACAAGTTGACCGTACCATTAGTGTAAAAACACTGAACCTTTATCACTCTTCTTTGATTCTTCTCTCCGTACCACCCAACCGAAAAAGCCGAACAAGCCACTTGGGACAAGTCAAGCCTTCTCTTCTTAACGGACTCAATAAAGGGTCCATATTTCAGGGCCAAACCACTCGCAACTGTTTGTTCCTCTAAGGTCAACATTGGGTAGCCAGTTCCAGTATGTTTTTGTTCATGGACTATAGAATGTGTCGATAAATCGACTATTATCTCGAGAGTTTGGCCGTTAAGGCGGGCATGGACTAGGGCCCGCCGCGGTGGAAGTCTGGCGGCTGCCGTGGCGGAGGGTTTCAATTTGGACCATGAGAGAACGATGGCCTTGTCTGGCTCGTCTAGCCCCACGTATTGGAAGGTTAGGTACTGGCCAGAGTGATCAGAATAGGCCTTTTGAACTATGGTTTTAATTTGGATTAATTCGGATGGTGTTAACGGGTCTAGAGGGTGGTAATCTTGGCAAGAGATTGATGATAAGTTGACGAGGAAGATGGAGAAAATGAGTAAAATGAAACTCGGCATATTCGTTCGTGAATGAGCCATGGCTAACTTTGCATGCGTGTCTAGATGGTGCCTATTCAGTCCTTAGGTTGGTCCTTCTTATAGAAGACGGGGCATAGTACTTCACTAGCTCTATTCATTAAGTTTAGACTAATCATGTTTAGTTCTATTAAATACAAGATCACTATTATATCCGTATATAAAACCCATTTATATGCATTTTTTTTTCCTTTTTGACATTAAATGCATATATATGGCTTCTTCAATAGATATCGCATTATTTACTCGTTGAGGGTACTTTTATTTTAGATCGTTAGATTTTGAATAGATGATTAGCTAGGATAAGATTAGTAATGTACTAAAAAATCTAATGTAATTAATAAACATGTTAATATAGAAAATAATTTATTTCTATAAATGTAGATGATCGACCTGTTAATGACGTGATGACTTAGAATTTTTATTATAATTTTTCATTCTCGTTCCATAGTGAGTTTCCTATATTGTAGCTTCCATTCCCATTTTTTGTTCTTTATTTCGATAGTGTTTATAATTATACTTTATTTTCTCCATAATATAAACCATGAACATGCAATTTTCTACATTTTAGTTTCCTACTTCGAAATTTGCATTTCTATTTTTTTTATAATTATTAATATGGGATTATGTTTGTACCTATGTCCATATTAAAGCACCTTATTATATTGCAAAATGACAGACTAGACAAACTGAAGAAGATCGAAACAAGAACTTACGTATATGGTACAATCGATAAGTCCCCCAATTCCGTACGTGCCTTGCAAGTGTCAGGCTAAAAAACTACCAGTGAAAAAACATATGTACCTTTAAGTGCCAACGTAAAAACCCAGATTTTAAGAGGTTAGTTCAGAAATTTTACCTATTTTTAGATTAAATAATAGAGAGATTTAATTGCAAAATTTTTTTAGAAACAAGGACTTAATTACAATTTTTGAGGACGAAATTGAAAGAATTTTGAAAAATGAGGAACTATTGTGTAATTTTTTACTGCACAGTCCATTACTGTAGGGCCATGTAGACTGCCTCATTTTCTGTCTTCTCTTTCTCTCTCCTACTCACGACCTCTCTCTGCTCTCTCTTCCTCGTCGAGCTGAAAGACCGAGACCAGTCGAAGCTCGCCACCAGCCACCGGCCACCGTCGCACCCCTCCACTGACGGTGAAGCTTCACCGCCCTACCAGGAGTCGCTGTCACCGGGAAAACGCCACTTTTGGCCGTGGAGCTTCTTGAATTTCCAGCGCTGTTTCGAGTCATTTCAGGTCGTATTCTTGGGCTCGTCGGGTTTGTATCGTCGAGAGAAATCTCTAAGTATCTATCTCGTGAATTCATTTTGCTCGGTTTAGAAGTTGTCATTTTTGAGTTGTTTGCGCTTAGATTTGACTTTTTGATCAGACCATTTGATTGTGTTTTTGATATCATTTTGGAATGTACTCGAGAAATGGAGAAGATTGATATATATATATTGACTATGTTTGGCAACCTACATGAAAAACGAAATCGACGACTAAGATTTGTCTCGTTTTATATGTTATCAGTCTGATTTCAGTTGGGACTCAAATTAGACGAATTATATGTCTAACTTAGCTATTTTGGGTGCTAGGAATTCAGTGAAGAGGTCTGTTTGTTGATTTGAAGCTCCATTGAGAAGTGTTTTTTCGCAAAGGAGCAATCGATGGCTTGGAATTGATTCTCGACCCTCCGAACGATCGTCCAACGATACCTTGAGGTTCCAATAGCATGGTACAACTATTTATTGGAAATATACCCTAGAAAGCAGTTTCTTTGTTTGACATTTTAAACAATATTTATTGGATTTAAGTGTTATCTATTTGTTGTTAATAAATTCCATATTATGTCCCAATTATATACATGTGACGTTTATATTTTCTATTTTGCAAACGTCTAAAAGTTTCCATGACTAATAATGAGCAATAAAGAATAGTTCGTGTAAAGTGTTCACATGTGGCCATGTGGGAGACTAAATTCTTTATTTTAATATATCTAAATAAAGAGTTAACATTCTGCAAATAAAGATGAAATACTTTATTTTGCCATAGAATGTAGTGTTGTCTATTTCAACAGGATTCCAATCATAAGTATCTGACTTCGGATAGAAATACTAGTGTGTTATAAGAAAGTTATAAGTGTATTAAACTGGACCAAGTGAAAATAAAATTTGAGGTTAAGCGCCGTAACTCAATATTCTATCTTTTACTAATCTAGCACTATTGCAAGATTACCTTAATCCTAGTGATTGTCGGATTTACTTTCATAAGTTTTATCTTTTTGACTTACTAAAGGACTAGTTCCGATTATATAGTTCGAACTTCGGTATCTTGGAAGATAAGATTTGTGAATTGATGAGAACACCCTTCATGATTTGGACACCATGCATATAATATCACTTTGAGTTTTTTCAAGGACTTGGATAATAAAAAACCAGATACCAGGTATTCACTTTGTGAATTTGACTGTGTTTGTATGGGCAGTTACAAATACCGTAGTCAATTATTATCCATTAAATGAAAAATGGCAACTCAAAGGTAAATATGTATTAGAGGGGTAATACGGTAATTTCACCTTACTAGTACGACGTTGCATCGGGGGTATATCTGCAAGTATAGTATATGCTAAATGGATCAAGTTAATTAAAGTGTTAATTAGCTTTACAGAAAATATATGACATTTAGTCTAAGAGTGTAATATTGGGCCTATAGTGGAATGCCCCAATATTAATGGATAAGACTTAATCATAATTAAGAATTAATTATGATTATAGATAGTTGGCTCATTGGAGCTTAGACTATTTGAATCCATAAGGTCCACTGTCTAGCTCACATATAGCCCAATAACTAATTGAATAGTTAGTTGAGCCCGATAAGCCCATTAGGGTTTACATCACTCTAATACTTAAGAGAAAAGTTCTCCTAAGCCTCTGTAAGAAAGCTACATACCTACTACATGCACAATAACTGTGCTTTTCATGTGACAGAGAGAAAAGAGAGAGTGAGAGAGAATCGAGCTGCCACGGGAGAAATCCCGTGTTAGTTCATGGCCACCGAGGGAGAGATACCCATGGTCGTAGACATGCAGTCAAGGAGAAGGAAGAGCGTCTTCTGGATCATCCGCTCATCTCTCATTGGGAATCAAGAAGGTGCCCACACACCAGATCATTCAACGAGCTCTAGAGAATAGACGGGAAAACTCAATGATTATGAAGCGCTTCTAGGTTTTATCTAAACCAAGATCCATGAATTGATTTATGTTAGATCAACGATCCTATTTTTTTGTTTTGTAAAGTTTCAAGAAAAATTTTAAAATACTTATTCCGCTGCGTTCTTGAATTGTTTACAAAATTGTAGAAATCATTTTCACTAAAATCATTTTTCGAAATCATTTTTTGAAATTTCTAGCACTATTCTAGTAAGGTAGGAAGGTAGGGATTCAACTACCTTTGTTTTATATTGTTTTTTGAATAAAACTTACTTTATGCAACCTATGATGGTGAACGTAATTTAAGAATTTTTTTGGATATCTGTGATGGAATTTGATTGTATGATATATATTGTATAGTTCTGGGACTTTTCTGAGTGCAGATTATTTTTGGGCATATCAAAAATAGGGCTATTATGCTACCTGTTTCTCTATAGAACTTAATATGCCTATTTTATTGAAAAATCAGAGCACGATTATTTTCACACTTCAGTTCTATATTGCACGTGTCATAGGATCATACAAGAGCATTGTGTTAGCTTTGTAAGTTTACAGTGTAGTGCTACATGTCCCACTATCGGTATAGAGTCCATAAACTTGCGCAGGGTTTGTTTCCTCTGATTACCTCCGTATTTGGCAGGCGTAGGCAATACGATTGCCCCTCCAAGTTTGGTAGGTGACACATGGGTGTCCCCTCCGGGTATGAGCTTAGGTGTCAGGTAAGCTATTTGGTACACTTAGTGCCATCATCCTAGATTTCTATTGATGAGAGGATGTGATCTTGTGGATATGTATTGATTTGTGTCATGTACTTATGAATTGAATGGTTTTGATTATACTATTTTATATACATATAGATTACCAGTTTTGGGTTATTATACATGTATGTTTTGGATTAAATTAACTATGCATGAACTTTCCATCACTAAATTTATTTTCAACGAGGTAATTACATTCCTACTAGGCATTTTATGCTCACCCTCTACCTTCTTTCCTCAGGTGGTGTTCAATGCGACTTGGGTGACCAAGAGAATTAAGAGGTTATCTTTGATGGTAGTACGTTGTCTTAGTAATGCTAGAAGCTTGGTGTTGTTGTGGTATTTGGATTGTTTAGATTTGATTCAGCACTGAACTAAGATTACTATTTTCTCTTAAGTCTGTTAACTATATGTATGCCATTTTGGTATTTGATACTTGTGGTGGACGATGATAATGCTTGAACTTAAATTTGAATTATGTTTTTCAGTTATTATTCGATCTATGTTTAATGGTATGTACGAACTGTGGGAGAGGTTCACTAGATGAGATTCCAAATATTTTATTTAAATTGACTGTTTTACTAAATTGAAACATTTAAGACCCTTTTAAAATAAATAAAGAAATTTCCCATTTTAGTGAAATTTTTCTTCTGTCACTAGCCCGGATTTTGGGTCGTGATAGCCAAGCTAAAAAGTATTTGAAAAAATATAATCTTATAACTAGGGGTGTTAAAAAAAGTTAAACCAAAAAAATTAGAACTGAATTAAGTGTGGTCCATTTAGGTATAATTGATATACCGTTAAATATTAAAAAAAAAAAAAAACATACATAAAATGTGAAGTAAATATTTGTAATAACTAAAATTTCTCTAAGAAAAGTTATGTAATATGAATTAAAAGAAAACATTAAACAAAACCATAATCTCTAGCGTCTCTCACGTTGATCAGGCCTTCCGTACCGTAAACCCAAAAATCAATTAATTCGGCAAAATATTGTAACCTAAAATAATCAAAAATGGAAAAAAAATAATAAAAGCCAAGTAAACCGCGACAACAAAAACACGAACTAATTATGGCCGGTTTATAATATGTAACTACAAATTACCGAACGAAAAGCAACTGGCACTCGGTTTGAAAGTCCATGTAATAAACCGAGTAAATAGATTAACACACTAAATCGATGAACACCCTTGCTTATAACTATTTTTTTTTTTTTTTTTTTTGATAAGAACTAAAAGTTTAAATTTTAAATACAACAAAAGTAAATCAATTGAAAGAAGTCCGTGTTTTTTACACATAGCGAAAAAAAAAATAAAAGGACATCTTACGTTTTTTTTTTCTCTTTTATTTATTTTTCGTGCATTTATTAAATATAAATTTGAGGTGCGTATTGAAAAAAGAATCACAAAATGAGAAGTCGCTGAGGGGGAAAATGTCAATGGAATTAAAATGAAATCTATCGAAAAGAAAAATTGATTAAATGAAATTTTGAAATATTTGCACTTCAGCCTTTGGATATAGAACTACAGACACATTTATTCAATGATTGCATAATCGTCTTTCTTTAATCGTCTTTCCTTTTTCGGTTCAATAATTGCATGATGTCAAGTTTGTACGATGATAATAACATAATCTAAAGTATAATATTCATGGGTTTTTCTACAGTTTGTACGTTGATAATAAATTATCTAACTATGATCTTTCCTTTAACGATGTAACATATTGAGTGAATTGTTTTTTTTTTTTTCTAATGTTAAAAAGAATTATTTATAAAAATAGTACCCATCCAAAGAGGAAAAAAAAATCATAGCTTATTATATATAGCAGGTTGAAAAAACATATGCATCTATAGAGAAAAACAAAAATACGTACATTTGTATATGTAATATGATAGTATACTGATAAATGAATATGACAAAAAAATAGATCATTTGAGAGTTCAAAACAATAAAAATATCATTGGATCAGTCTCACGTTGTTATCTTTACGTGGTAGTTGTGGTGTGTGTATTGATTGAACACAATGATACTACAGAAGAATAAGGAAATTAGTTTTTCACTTGGCGATAAAATAAATTTTTTAGATAACAACACCCTTTATGCCGAAAAGTCAAGTCAAAGAATGCGGCTTGCCAGATTCATCAATTACGGCTGATCAGCCGCATTCATATTTGTGGCACCTTTTGGTGCCGTCCTTATTAAAAAAAAAAATAGAAGAGGAGACCCAATTATAAATATCTTTTTCCTCTAAATCATTTATCATCCTATTTAAAATATTTTTTTCTCCTCTTAAGTTAGAGTTTAAGCATAGAAATTTCTCTTAAGTATCCCACTTTAGTTTTCTCCTAATTTGTTTAGAGAGAATATTTTCTCATATTTCAAAAGAGAGATGTTAATTTATACTCTTTTTGTATTTAGAGAGGAGTGAGTTGTAATCTTCCTTTTATAGTAAAATTCTTCACAATCTTGTCCGTAGACGTAATCTAAATTAGGTGAACCATATTAAATCTTTTGTGTGCCTTATTTTTTTTTACTTTACTCCAATTTTCTAAACTCGTATTTTAGCTGAGTGTCAACGCTTCTGCAAAGCGATCTCTTAATAGTGGTACTAGAGCCATTAGTTAGAGTATTGTTCACATATACAATACTATTCACGTATATGGCATTATTCACATATATGATACTATTCACATATAAGGTATTGTTCACATACAAAGAAACGGTAGTAACTGAACAAATCGTCATGAACAAAAATGGCAGCGAAATTCGATATTGAGAAGTTCAATGGGAATAATTTCTCTCTATGAAAAATGAAGATAAAGGCAATATTGAGAAAAAATAATTGCCTAGCAGCAATTGGGGAAAGGCCTGCTGAAATCACTGACGATAAAAGGTAGGATGAGATGGATAGTAATACTGTCGCTAACTTATATTTGGCGCTAGCAGATGGAGTTCTGTCAAGCATTGAAGAGAAGAAGTCAGCCAAGGAGATATGGGATATGCTAACAAAGCTATATCTGGTCAAGTCACTCCACAACAAAATCTTCTTGAAGAGAAGGCTTTACACCATTTGGATAACGGAATCAACAGCGGTGACCGACCACATCAATACTCTCAACACTCTATTTTCATAACTCACAGCAATGGAGCATAAAATAGAGGATAATGAACGTGCTTACTTAAAAATCTACTTAATTTGTATGATCAGCTTATCATAAATATCACCAGTAATGTCACAACTCTAGTTTTCAACTATCTTACAGCTGTTGTTCTTGAAGAAGAAAATCGGTGTAAGAACAAGGAAGACAGATTGGCAAGTTCACAGCAAGTAGAGGCTTTAACGATGAGAGCAAAATTAAGGAACATGGCCACAGTGGGAGTTAGAGTCATGTAGATCAAAGTCAAGGAACAAGAAGAATGTCAAGTGTTATCACTGTGGCAAGAAAGAACACGTCAAAAGGGAGTGTTGGCAATTCAAGAAGATTGAATATTCCAAATAGAATGATCCCGAGTTATCAAATGCTCAGGGGAATGTTGCAAGCACTTCAGATGATGGAGAAATCATGTACAACAAAGCAGCAATAGTTTCTAAGGATATAAGGCATCTCACTGATGTATGATTAGTAGATTCAGGAGCAATATGGCACATGAATTCTCACAGAGAGTCGTTTCACAATTATGAACCTGTTTCTGAAGGATCTGTGTTCATGGGTAATGAACATGCCTTAAAGATCGTTGGGATTGGCACCATCAAGATGAAAATATACGATGACACTATTCATACTATTCAAGAGGTGCGATATGTGAAGGGCCTGAAGAAGAATTTATTGTCTTTGGGACAATTAGATAACCTTGGTTGCAAAACTCCTATCGAGAATGGGATTATAAAGATCATAAACTGTAATCCGTCGGTTAACTCGTGACTAACGACCACCGGTGTGGCACTCAGATTATGTCATTAAGAACACTATTGCATACTGTCTTCTAACAGAGGATAGAGAGCCAATAACTTTCCACGAGGCTACCAAAAGCCCGGGTATATCCCCTTAGATGACAGCAATACAAAAAGAGATTGAAGCCCTTCACAAGAATAAGACATGAGATATTGTTTCGCTACCACACGGAAGAAAAGTCGTTGATAACAAATAGGTCTGCAAGATCAAGTGTGATAGCAATGATCAAGTAGAACGATATCATGCGAGATTGGTGGTAAATGAATATGCTCAAAAAGAAGGTATTGACTTCAACGAGATATTTTCACCTGTGGTTCGACTCAAAATAGTCAGAGTGATTCTGGTGATATGTGTTACATTTAACCTACATCTAGATGTGAAAACTACTTTTCTTCATGGAGAACTTGAAGAAGAGATTTATATGCTCCAATCAGAAGGTTTTGCTGAAACAGGCAAGGAGAACTTCGTTTACAAGTTGAACGAATCTCTATACGGTCTCAAATACGCGACGATGTGTTGGTATAAAAGATTCGATTCCTTCATTATAAGCCTTAGGTATAATAGACTCAGTTTAAACTACCGTATATACTTCAAAAGGTTTGACGAAGATAGTGATTTCATTATCTTATTGTTGTACGTGAACGATATGTTAGTAGCGGGCCCTAACAAAGATCGAGCCCAAGAATTGAAAGCACAGTTAGCTAGGGAATTTGATATGAAGGACTTAGGACCAGCAAACAAGATTCTAGGGATGCATTCACTGAGACAGAAGTAACAGAAAGATTTGGCTTTTTCAAAAGAATTATTTGAAGAAAATATTGCGACGCTTCAATATGCAAGATTGTAAGCCAATTTCTACCCCACTTTCTATTAACTTCAAGTTATCCTCTAAGATGTATCCTAACACTGAAGTAGGAAGGATGGAGATGTCTCAAGTACCGTATACATCAGTGGTGAGAATGCTAATATTCACTATGATATGTATAAGACCAGACATTGCACAAGCAGTGGTAGTGGCTAGTCGAAATATGATGAATCCTAGTGGAAAGTATTGGTATACTGTGAAGAGAATTCTACGGTACATCAAAGAAACCTCAGAGACTGTATTATATTATAGAGGATCAAAATTTATTGTCAGAGGATATGTTGATTCAAATTTTGTGGGTGATCTTGACAAACGAAAATCTACTACAGGATATATGTTTACTCTTGTAAAAAGAGCTAGAAGCTAGGTTTCGAAACTGTAAACTGTTGTAGCTTTATCTATAACAGTAGTATAATACATGTGATAAGTGTATTTTACACTTATCTTTACTATCCTTTCGAGCTTAAGAATTGCTCTTTTTTAGCTCTTTTTACTTGTTTTATTATTTTTGATGCATATTTCAAGTGAGAAATCATCGAAAGGAGAATTTCAGCTTTTCAAGTAAATTCGAGGCTAAACCAAGGCAATTTCAATTATTTGCGAGCAAAGACGGGCGAACAGCGTCTCAGCAGTATTTAGTAGCACTAAGAATATGAAAAGAACTGGATAGAACTGGGCGCTGCAGCGCCAAGTTCTTGGCGCCGCAACACTAAAAGTTCCAGAGACTTGGCGCTGCAGCGCTGCGTGATATGTGGCGTGGCACTGCAGTACCGTTTCATGGTACCGCAGCGCCGTCCACGGGAGATTGTGGTAACGCAATGCCACCCGCTCGACCGTCTTGGCACCGTAGTGCCACAAAGCACAGACATGTTACAGAATTCTTGGATCGTGACCAGTTAGTTTCCTGTATTTAAACTCTCTTGAACTCATCTGATAGGGGAGAGGGGGACAAAAACCCTAGCAGCCAAAGGGTTCCTAAGCCATTCTAAGGTAGAAAATAACACCAAGGAGAGGATTCAAGCAGGAGAAATCAGATTGGAAAGCTTCAAAAGAGTTTTTTCTTTCCTCTTATTCTTGTTTTCATCTTTTATTTTCTGCACTTGAATATGTATCAATTTTGTTATATGTGTTGTGATTCTTTTTGTATAAACATGAGCTAAATTCCATCTCTAGGAAGGCAATTAAACCTCTAATGTAATCCAACTATTTTATTTTCCTCAATTGTTCTTGATATCTATTGATTGAGTTGGTTGTTCTATCTTGAACTTAATGCATCTATTTACTTGGCCACTAAATAGAGTTGTGTTATGAAATCTATATGAATTTAGGAAAGGGAATATAGGTTTGTACATAGATAGAACAACATGAGATTGCCTAGTATAGGGTGAGTTTGCATATAATAGGAATATACCTATATAATTTGTGCAACCTTTGTGTGAGAATTACCAAACTTAATGAATCTAATCAATTTATATTAGGAGTAACATATTATCTTGTTTAGACATTTTCACTTATGTCTTGAAAGAGAGTTTGTGAATACATTAGGATTCTCAGTTGTCAATTCTAAATGGATAATTATATTATGAGGAAAACTAGTAGTTGGAGGAGTTAGAGGGTAGATTGCATCCCTAAGTTCCTTACCATTGCTTTAAGATTTATTTTTGGTTGCTTAATTTCATTCTCTATTCTTGCATTTTACCTTGTTATTTACTTTTCAATTCTTACTCAAAACCATCAATTATTGTTGTTTGGATAAATTAGAAACTAGTTTCGGTTAGTAATTATCAATTGTAAATCAAGTACTCTCTGTGGGATCGACACTCTCTTACTTACTATATTACTTGTTGCGACCTGTATACTTACGGTTGTATGTTAGAAATAGTCCAACAAGATGGTGGCTACACAAGCCTGCAAAGAGGCTATTTGGGTTCAAAGGTTATTGGAGGAGTTTGGGTACAAACAAAAGAAGATTTCTCTATTTTGTGACAGTCAGAGTGCCTTCACATTGTAAGAAATCTAGCTTTTCATTCTAGGACAAAGCACATAGGTGTTCAATATCACTTTGTTCGAGAAGTAGTAGAAGATGAAAGTGTGGACATAAAAAAGATTCACACTAAGGAGAACCTAGCAGATATTTTAACCAAACTAATCAACATTGACAAGTTCCAATAGTGTCGATCCTCATATGGCCTAACAAGTGGAAGAAGGCTGAAAAGTTAAAGAATACGGCTTGCCGCATTCATCAATTGCGGCTGATCAGCTGTATTCATATTTGTGGTATCTTTCAGTGCCGCCTTTTTTTTAAAAAAAAAAAGGAAAAATGGGAGAATATGAGAGAGGACACAACTAAAAATATTCCTCTCCTCCAAATCATTTATCATCCCATTCAAAATATTTTTTCTCCCTTTAAGAAAGATTTTAAGCCTAGAAATTCCTCTTAACTATCTTACTTTAGTTTTCTCTTAATTTATTCAGAGAGAGTTTTTCTCCTATATCAAGAGAGAGATTAATTTGTACTCTCCTTGTATTTAGAGAGAAGTGAGTTGTAATCTCTTTTTTATAGTAAAATTCTTCACAATCTTATTATTGGGATGTAATCTAAATTGGGTGAACTATGTTAAATCTTTTGTGTGCCTTATCTTTTTCATTTTACTCAAATTTTCTCAACTCGTATTTTAGCTACATATTGACGCTTCCGCAAAAGTGATCTCACTTTAATATCTATGTAAATGCATGCATGTTATAATTGTATTCTTTTAATATAATAACACTAGCAGGAAGCCAAGCGTATAGTACTATATACTTCCCATTTATTTCACATGTCTCGTGTGTATCTTGATGCATACATAAGAGACACGATGTTTCCAAAATCAGAATTGTAGAGATATTTTTTCCCTTTTCGTATTTTGGAAGCTAGATTTTTCTTTTCCTTTCAAAATTTCTAGTATGTACAAATCATAATTAAATTACTTTAATCCGGTTAATGATATGATCAGGATCGCCGTATATATATATATATATATATTCAATCACGCGTAATGTAATGAATGAATAATTGGATCACAAAACGTGATGAGCTTGATCATATCAAGGACACTCTTATGAAATCGATGAATCTCACCCAAGCAAAGTGGTCCAGTTATCATGGGTAGTGATCTTATATCAGATCAATCATTAAAGTTCCAGCCCAAATAAATTATTAAAAAGAAAAACGTTCTTCTTTTATGAATTGAATTGACAAAAGCCAAAGTTTCAAATTAAAAAGACGTATACAAGGGTGGTTTTCGAGTGAACAAGGTGCAATAGAACTGGTCCCTTCTCTGTTCTGATATGGATCCAATGAAAGGTACTGCATTTAACAATATCCTTCGACAGTAACCTTTAATTTCTTCAAAAGGGTACTATGTATACTCACAATTTACCTAACATTTAAAATGCTGATTACTTTATTTAATTTAGACTGTACCTTATCTAATTAATTTATGTGTATTGATGTTTATATCTCAAGTACTATCTGAAAGGGTATGGCTAGCTATAAATAATATGTTTATAAGTTACAATAGAATATAAAGCATTGTAGAAATAGCAAAAGCTAATTAATTTGGACTGAGATGATCACATGTTCTAATTTATTTTAGAGTAATACTAAACGTACTTTATTTTATACTCTCCCGGTCTCATTATTTAAAATGTGGATTTCATTATCTAGTTTTATATTTTAATAATATGACAAATTATGTTAGCTTGAATTATTGAAAAACCATACGATGCAGCTCAGTCATTTTCTCTCTCATCTTTTTATCTTAACTTAAGATATATATGGTCGTATGTATATATGTGCGTAATATATATATATGTCATGCATGTTTTATTTTTTATTTTTATTATTTGATAGTTACCAAGCATGTTTATATTTTTTTTATAAATTAGAAATGATATAGTGTGCTGCTAAACAAGTTTCTTGTTTTAAAAATTCACGTTTTTATTCCTTCAAAAAAATTCATGTTTTTATTTTCAATTTTTACATACAAAAAATTAAAATTATATCCAAACAGATAAGCTTTTCAAAACTGCAGTTGTCATACTTTTTGAAAAAACATCAATTAGGTAGTTAACTTCATTATTTTGTTATGATCATATCTTGTATTATTAATGGCATAAACCATCGAGATCAATCTTCTGTTCTATATGATTGACAAATATTATTGAATAACAGAAGGTATGATAGGAACACATATTAATTATATATAAATGTCATGTACGTCACTACAACAAGAAGATAATAGAATGACGACTCTAAAGTGGCGACAATTGTCGTCGCTTTAGAGTATTTATATTTTTGAAAAAACAAAAATGAAGAGTACGCCAATTGGTGCCATTTTTGAAATAGTGTAAAAATATCTTTTCTAAAGTGGCGACAATAGTTGTCGCTTTAGATTAATTTATTATTAATAAATTAAAATAATCATAATTATTGTAAAACATGGAAAAGTAAAAATAAAAATCGGATCTAAAGCGGCCACAATTGTCTTCGCTTTAGATATGAATATTTAAAGCGGCCAAAATTTAGATATTTCACGAAAATTTATACAGTCAAACTGACCGCCATAAATTTTTTTGGCTTTAAATGAAACGGTGTATTTCATTTAAAGCGACGACTGCAGATGATCGGTTTCTATACCTAGAAACCGATCTTCTTCTTCCTCATTTTTTCATCCCTCTCTCTCTCTCTCTCTACCCATAATCGGTCTCCTCCTTCATTGGTTCGTTTTTTTTTTGCTATTTCTCTCTTTTTCTATCTCTCTTCATTTGTCATTTTTTTTTTTTGGAATTCTTTTTTGCAGCCTACCGCCATCACCACACGCCGCTGCCACTGTCGCTGCCGTCCCCTGAAGATTAATAGGTTAGTTTTTGATTAATTTGTGGTTTTGTTTTTTATTTAAATAATTAAAAAATTGTAATATTACATAAATTTGGATATTAGAGATATATTTGTATATATATATATATATGATTATGTATTGAGATTTTAGTTTTGTTTTAGTGTTAATTAAAATAAATATTGTAATATTAGGAAAAATCAGATATTGATATAGTTTTTTTTTTGTTTTTAGTTTTAGTTTTATTTTGATATTATATTATTAGGATTATGAATATTTATTAGTTTTTTTATATTGGATATGAATTTTTAATGGATTATTGGATATTGATTATTGGATTATATTATTAGTTTTATTGGATATTGGAATTGATGAGTTACTGGCGGAATATATTATTAGTTTTATTGGATATTAGTGGATGTCTATATTTTGAGAATTTAGATTGAGTATGAAGAATTGTTTAGTTGGATATTTTTTTTGTGTTAAATTTTGATTTTTGTTAATATTTTTTATTTTAGTTTATGAGTTAGAAACTTTTTAGTTTAGAATTTTATTTTAGTAGAATTAATAAATGAAATGAATAATAATGAATTAATTTGTTAATTTGTTAATTAAAATACCCATAAAATTAAAAAATATAATAAAATACCCATTTAATTTACAAAATACCCAAAGTGCCCATAGAATAATAAAATACCCAGAATGCCCTTATAGTAACTAAAATACTCATAAAATTAGAAATAACCCAAAAATACTCATATAATTCATAAAATACCCAAAATGTCCCTAGAATAATAAAATACCAAAAATACCCTTAATGTAACTAAAAAAACTTATAAAATTAAAAAATACCCAAAAATCCCAATTTAATTCACAAAATACCCAAAATCCCCTAGAATAATAAAATACTGAGAATACCCTTATAGTAACTAAAATACTCAAAAAATTAAAAAATACCAAAAAATACACATATAATTCACAAAATACCCAAAATGCTCCTAGAATAATAAAATACCCAAAATACCCTTATAGTAACTAAAATACTCAAACAATTAAAAAAATATAATAAAATATTCATTTAATTCACAAAATACTCAAAATACCCCTAGAATAATAAAATACCCAAAATACTCTTATAGTAACTAAAATATTCGTAGCTTTAAAAAATATAATAAAATACTCATTTAATTCACAAAATACCCAAAATGCCCCTAGAATAATAACCGTGACAGTGACGATGATGTAGATAAAATCCTGTCTAGTAGCGAGTTTGATAGCGATTAGGATTGTTGTTTATTTTTATTCTTACTCATGTAAAAGACCTTTTATGCTATTAATGATTGAATTTTTAGAATTTAATTTCAATATTACTCTATACTTTTTAATTATAATATACTTGTCACTATTAATACTTGTACATAATCATAGCCGCTGTTGAGCCTAGTTATCACGGTTGTGATGGAGGTGTCAACTCTCCATGGCGTCCTACTAGAGTCCCTCAGCGATGCGAGTCAGGTATTGTTCGTTACATATTAATTTTTACTTTTTCATTACTTTAGATATATGGACCCTAGCCTGCTTGCTAATATGCTTATTTATTTTGCATATCCTATTAAGAGGAACGTGAGGTCGAAGAGTAGGTCATTGAACCTACGTCAGCTATTTGAGGAAAAGAGGAAGAACCTAAATTTGACAAGGCAGGAGGCACTTGCCGCCAAGTCGACAACTATAAAAAATACTTCTCCTATTTGATTGGTGTGCTTGTTCGACAAAATGTGGATTCTTGGTCTAAAAATTAGAAGTTGGTTCATGCTGAGCCAAAAGGAAAGATCATTCATGTTGTAGAGGTAAAAAAATATATCATATTTATTAAGTGTTATGAATTCTGCATATAATTATAGTGTAATGATAATTTTTGCAATTGTATGAATTTTTTGAGTATAAAGATCTTGACGACGACAATGACGATTTAGCCAATGTCAGGGATAGCATCCTTAGGACCACGACAGATATATATAGCAACTGGAAGACTGAGCTTAATGAATATTTCAAGCTCATTAGGGTTGACAAAAATGCTCTTGACTTGGCAACGGCACATTCCAAAGTACCTAACGAGATGGATGTCGTGACATGGGGGTGTTGTTGCGATCTTTTTGACTTTCCAAAGTTTAGGGTTAGTGTGTAGTTATGAATTATTCATTATTAAGTAATAAAATATTATATTATAATTTTTTTTTTCCTACAGGCGATGTCTGAAAGAAATGCTGTAAATAGGCGTGTCAGTTAGTAGTGAGCAAATAGGGAGCCACTTCCACTGCTCATAAACGATATAAAAAGGTAATAAAATTGTGATTTTTCTTATAATACTTTTTATTTTTGAAACATTAAATTTTAATAATAAATTATGTCACTTTAAATATTTTTACAGCGCAATCCTATTACTGGCGAGCTTCAACCAGTTGCTGAGAGTTTCAAAGATCGCTATTTTACTGAGCGGGCTAGATGGTTGAGTGCACAATTTGAGGCCAATTAGATATGTCATTAATTAATTTTTTAAAACTAAATCTCTATTTTTTTTTCTATATACTAATTTTAATCTTTTTTTTCAGAATAAGATGCTTGAGATTCATAACACTCAGTCTCAAACATCTTCCCAATATGGTTCGAGCTCATTTACTTCTGTCATTGATTCTCATATTACTGATAAGGTTCTCGGTGCACATCGCGAATTTAGGAAAGGTATCGGACGTAAATTGAGTAAGTCCGCTTCCAGTACTAGATCTGCCCCACCAGACTTTCCACCACCACTACCTGAGGATGTACATGACGACAGCCAATGATACATACAAGAAAGGCAGCAATACATGACGACAGCCCAGCAACGAGAGGTGGCCACTCAAGAGATAATCGCTGAACAACAGGCTTATGCGGCGTAGATAATGCATATATAAAGAATTTTTTCATCTCTAGTATCTGATGTCAATATGTCTACCCCTGCTCCTATCTATCTAGGGTCCATTTCGACATCGTTTGGCACGATGGCCCTACCTCTATCACTGCTACCTCGTTTCATCCATCCTCTACCGACTCGTCAAGAAGATGACAATGAAGAAATCGAGGACGAAAACTTAGGCTCACTACTACAAAAAATATTTTCAACGTCACTTATAAAGCGACATAGTAGAGAAACCACGTTGCTCCATAAGTGACGTAGAAACGGGAGACATGGTAGCCCCACTTCATACTACGTTGCTTTAAAATCGATGTGGTATGTTGGCCTACCACATTGCTTGTACGGAAAGCGATGTGGTATACTGGCTTACCACGTTGCTTGTATAGAAAGCGACATGGTAGGCCATAAATTACCAGTTATCAGATTCCTACCACGTTACTTTTGGGGGGATACTATGTCACTCATCCAGAAAGTGATGTGGAATGTATCATCTTCCTCCCCTTTCGTGATCAGCCGCATGCTCGGCTGATGTAGGTTACAGCGTTCTAAAAAATCTAAACCATAACACGGGTCTTCTCGTAGATCAGACTAATAATATGCGTACTTCACACCACTTCTATGACCAAAATGCCAAGTCACTTACTTCGTGATCTATTGATCAAACCCTTACAATGTCGCTTCGTTCCTCCCTTTCCGCGCTCCAGCATTGTCGAAAATGGTCGGAAACCTCAAGAATCTGCATCTAAAAGATCAAAAAAGACTATTACATAAATTTTCAAAGACCTAAAAATTGAAGAAACTAAAATAAGAGAAAGAGGTACCTAAAATTCGAAATAAGTAGAGTTTGAATGAGAATGTGTTGAAAATTTTGGGTTTGTTCTAATTGGGGTTGAGGGACGATTTGGTGGGGTTAATGGTTTTGAATGGATATTCGTAATGGCGTATTTTTTGTAGGTGCAAATTAATGAAGTGACTAGCATAAGCCTGCACCACGTCGCTTTCTGTAGAAGCAACGTGACACGTGACTTAACCACGTCACTCGTTATATAAGCGATATGGTATGTTCCTCTACCATGTCGCTTTTGTAGAAAGTGACATAATATTAAATAAAATAATATACCACATCGCTTTCTACAAAAGCGACGTGGTACGTGGTCCTACCACGTCATTCGTTATATAAGCGACATGGTAGAACCTGCAATCACGTCGCTTTTAAACGACATGACGTGAGAGTTCAACTACATCACTTTCTTTAGAAAACGACGTGATTCAAGTGACATCGTTGGTCCCTTTTTGAGTAGTGGCTTGTAGACTGTTTTCTACTTTCAGACAACTTTATATATTTTTAGTCTTTGACAATACTTTTTAATTTTAATATCATTTAAAATATTACTTTATTTATTTTTTTATTAATTATTAATTTATTTTGTTTACCTTGATGTATTTTTTATTTATTTATATTTGAATTAATTTTTATTATTTAATAATGAAATATATAAAAATAATTATTTTAATTAAATAATTAAATATTTAAAATAATTAATTTTTTTTGAAAAAATAAAATTCTATATAAAGCGGCGACAATTATTACCGCTTTAGGTTACTAATTTAATTAATTATTTAATTAAAGAAAATTGGCCCTAAAGCGGCGACAGTTGTCACCACTTTAAATAAAAAAAAGTGTTGCCGCTATTAATCTACCCGATGGCATTTCTATCTACTTTTTAACGAGCACAATTGTCACCGCTATAAATTATCTAATACAGGGACCACGCATGTTGCCGTTTTAGGTATCTATACCAGCAAAGTTTTAGTGGCGACTCTAAAACGAGGATATTGTTGACGCTTTAGATCTAAAGCGATGACATTGAGCTTTAGATCTAAAGCGTTTATCGCCACTCTATTCATGTTTTGTTATAGTGCATATATCCCTAATTTATTATTTGACAAAAATATCGATCTAACGTGCCTAAGGAAACCCTAACGAACACTACAGTTTTAGGCATCCAGACAAATTAAGCCACCTTATCTATCAAAGCTTGAACATTATTGGCCTGTATAATTGATTCATTATCCTCTTGGAAATATATTGTCCGTAATTTTGATACTGCAAAAATATTGAAGGACCACTTATGATTAGTCAGGAAATGTTTGGGTATATTAAATAATATATCCAAGCGGTCCTTCACATATTTGGCTTAGACTTTTCATATATTGCATATACCATCCAAGCAGACTAATCAACTATGACTCATCTTAAACATAAAAATAGATAATAATAATAATAATAATAATAATAATAATAAAAGTTGTAGAGATATATTCCAAAATGAGCAGCAAAATGTTGAATGGTCTTTCAACTTTCCTATCCGCCTTCAGTCTTTTCATGATCTGTACATATCAATCTTGTGACTACAATTTTTCATTGTATATGTGTTAATTTATGTGAAAGTAAATTTCTATTATTTAATCTCCCGAGTCCTGAAAGTATACCAAAACTTTATACCCTAAAATTAAGTATTCTTTCTCTATGATGAATTATATACATAGGATATAGGTTTTTTTTTTTTATACCTATGTGTAGGTATCAATTTGACCAATGAAAATTTTTTTAGTATATTTTTTTATATTAAAAAATAAGAGAGAGAAATAACATTAATGATGCACGTCTTTTCATGCATATTATTATAGCCGTTAAACCACCATTAAATGAAGATTCAACGGCTAAAAAAAATACCTACACATAGGTAAAAAAATAAATACCTACTGGATTAGCAACCATATATATGTATATATATGACAAGTTCTTTGATGATCATGGCCGGTTTATCATGACACAGGAGTCTGGAATCCCATGCCATTGCCACGTGACTATGCCTTTAAGCTTTGGACCGTTCTTTACATAACATATGTCACAAACTATATTTATATTTTATATCGTTATAATTAGCAAATTATTGAAGCAGAGTACTTCAATAAATGAAAAATTCTATTGGTTATGGAAGAGAAATCTTACGACAATTAATTGAAACCCATATATCTTCTGGTTTATATATATCTTCTGGTCCTCTGAACATCCATTACTTGCCATACCTTTTACACAATATAGTACTGAAATTTGATGGACCACTTTATTTGCAGGAAATTGTCTGGTTCTAATTCTAAACTCGTACCTCAAGTTGATATCTACTCAAGTCCCTACCATTTTCCCTTTGTTATTAGGAAATTGTCTGGTTCTAATTCTAAACTCGTACCTCAAGTTGATATCTATTCAAGTCCCTACCATTTTCCCTTTGTTATTATAATAATAATCATCATCATCGTCGTCGTCATCACCTAAGTCAAGCTCATCATCGACGTTCGTTCGGTTAGTCCGAAATTCTTTAAACAATTGCTTTTTCCCATTCGGTTTCTTTTTCAATATTCAAAATTAGTTTTCAGAAAAACAAATAAGTTAGGAAAAATAATCTTAAAAAGTCTTACGTCTTTGTCGAAATTTTAACAGAACTCATGTGTTCTTGAAAATACTAGAGGGATTAACTCCACAATCGCTTCACTCAAAAAAGAAATTTTTTTTTGTTTTAATTATGACATATACCACTGAATTTAACTACCAGCTCAAAAAGGAAAAAAGGAAAAAAAAACAAAAACAAAGAAAGAAAGAGGCAAAAAAAAAAAACATCAAATCATCTCCTGTACGTATAAAATTGGGAGAAATTAGTATAAAAAGAAGACAAATTGCCCTTAATATAAAAAGGTACCCAAACACTTAACTTATCAATTAAATTTGTAAGCCAAAAAGAATATACAAAACTAAATTGAGAGAGAGTTTTTGTTTTTTTTTTTTGGGAATCACTACAAGAAAAATGTGATTTTGTGACATTTTATTTAGTGATATTATGCTTTTTTGGGAATAATTTTTACTAAAGTTTAACTTCTTTTTTTGTTACAAGTTTAATTTGGAATGTTTAATGTTTTGAGTACTCTTTATTCACAGAAAGTTTGTCATGTTGTGACGAAGTGGGTTGGTTCAAGTGGTAAGAGCACCCACTACCTGGGATCTCGGTCTTAGGTTCGAGTCACACCGGGGGTAGGCGTGAAAACCTATTATCCCTAATAGGGTGAGATGGGAATTGGGTAGTAGTAGGTATTTTCCTTTAATTTATAATAAGTGGAAGTCATCAGTTAAACCCCATTTTTTTTTTTTTTTAAAAAAAAGTCTATCATGTTGCACCAATTTCCCTAGTTTCGCAACCACAAAAGATGAAATTTATTAAGAGAGTACATGGATATAAAAACAAAAGTACTAGCCAAGTATTAATATGACATGATAGTTTATAGATATAAATACTAAGCAGTTATCTTGGTTCGATACTAAACAATCCACTCAATTCAAAATAAAAAAAAAACTTAAACTAAAGTCTTAATCCAAAGCTTCAAGTATTACTAGGAAATCGAGCTATGAAATCGGATAGTCTCATAATCTAATTGTTGGTCACCAATGTCACCGAATAACACCTCAGCTGACGAGAAAAGAACAAGGTGAACAAGAATTACCCTATAGGAAAATAGTTACAGTTGTGTGGTTATTTAATCTGAAAACAGTTGTAACTTATATATATGTATATATATATAGGGCACCAATCTAGTAGGTATTTTTTTTTTTTATCTATACATAGGTATTGTTTTGGCCAATGAAAATTTATTATGCATATTTTTTTATATTAAAAAGTAAGAGAGAGAAATAGCATTAATGATACACGTCTTTTCATACACCTCATTATAGCCGTTAGATCACTATTATTGATCCAATGGCTGAAAAAAAAATACATACACATAGGTAAAAAAAATACTTATTGGATTGGCAACCATATATATATATATTTATATTTATATATATCCATTTCAAATCTAGTAATCATCATATTACATGAAAACACACTCAAATTCAAGTATTAAAAACCATACACCATATAACACAAACCACATTCTCATGAGCTCTCGTACTCTCACCTTGAATCCAGGATACAAGCATTATGTGTGCTAAATACCTAACTTGACACCTACCTACGAAACCTGAAGGGGAAACCTAATGTCTACATCCGCCGAGGGGCAGTTATCAAAAAAACCACACACAAGTTGATGGACTCTGTACCGATGAATGGGGATAACATCACCTATAAATATCCATAATATTACTAATATAATACTCATGTGTAATCGTATAATATATGCATACGACATGAACCAAATTTAGAGAAGAAGATATTAGGCTATGGAAGGGTTAGATTTTAACAAGTGATTTTTCGATCTAACTGTTGGATCGTCAAACTGATACCACTACTAGATTTTTACTTATCAATTCAACGTATAACTTGATTGTTGAAGTCCCGATTGAAAGAACCCATACTAGCGAGGCTCGATTTTTCCCTAGGAAAAAATGTCGAGACTTAGGTTTTAACCCTAGAGCTTAAATAAATAAATAAATAAATAAAAATCGAGGACAACTCCAAGCAAATTTTGACGCTTAGGTTGCATCGGTGAAGTATGTTCAACCATTTGAGTGGTCGTTAAGTCGAATTTGAGAAATTTGATTTTATGGAGTAAATTTTCAACAAAAAAAAAAAAGTTGAAAAATCTCGGAGGGTCACTTTTTCTTCTTTTTTTTTGTGAAAAAATCATGTATGCATTTAGAAAATACTACTTTTATAAAGTCATTTAGAAAATACTAATGTTTGTTTTTACTACTTGAAGGATATTTGTTACTTCTTTAAAACTTGAATTTGTCTTAAAAAGACAAAACTCGAGGTAACTAGTCGTGTTACATGAGGTAACCAATCTATTATTTTTTAAATAAATTATGCCATCTAGAATTTTTCAATTGTTTGAATTTTGGGCCTATATTTCTATAAGAATCCCAAAATAAAGGGCTTTTACATAAATCCAGGCCCGTAGTTTGAAAAATGGAAAAATTCTAGATAGGCTAAAACTTTTGAGAAATCTCGGATTTGTTCACTTAGGGTAATCAAGAGTTACTTCAGATAACTAGTTTGATTATCTCAAATAACTTGACCAATTACCTCATGAACTAGTGAAAAGTGATATTTTTATAAATATTTTAAAAATAGTATTTTTCCAAATAATTCTAGGATTTTTCAAAAAAAAAATAAAAATCATGGATTTTTCAATTTTTTTTGGAAAAACTTTACCATAAAAAATTAAATTTTCTAAAAAATAAATGAAACTAAGAGAACCTCCAAGATTGCAAAAGGCTTCTTAGCCAAATGAATGAATTTTTTGTTCAAGTTAAGAGAAAAAAAAAAAAACTATTTTTCAAACAGTATTAAAAATAGTTGAATATATAAAAAAAATTTCAAAATGACTGATTTAATCAAAAAATGCAAAACTATTTTAATTTTGAACATTTTAAACATGTGAATTAGTTTATGAAAGAAAACTTATATACTGATGAACTTAATATAAAATTGATATATTAACATAGAATAATTAAAATATTGATAGTAAATGATACACTAATAAACAAAATTTGATATATTGATATAAAATTTATATACTAATACATACTAATTTACTAATAAATTGATATACAAAAAATTGATCTATTAGAAAACAACTATTTTGAAAAAAAAAATAAAAGTGGATATTTATTAAATAGGTAAAAAAGGAGGGGAGGGGGGGATGGGGGCATATTTTTTACAATATGATCAAGAAAGCGGATATTAATTTTTTTAATAAAGGATTTTTTTACATAAATCCAAGTCCATAGGTTAAAAAATTGAAAAATCCTGGATGGGCTAAAACTTTTGAAAAGTCAAAGTTACCTATAGTAATCAAGAGTCGCTTGAGGTAACTAATCCAATCATCTTAAGTACCTCATCAATTAGTAAAAAATAGTATTTCTAGAAACATTCTTAAAATTGGTATTTTCTAAATAGTTCTCGGACTTTTCAAAACCAAAAAATAATAATAATAATAATAATCCGGAATTTTTCAATTTTTTGAAAATTTTACTATAAAAAATTCAAATTTCCTCTTTAATGAATACTTAATTTGAAATCGGACTATATTTGTATCGGGCTTTTTTGCCAAATGGCCGAATTTTCGATCATTATTTGAAAAAAAAAGTCTTCTTCAAACACTACCGAATTGTGAAATTTATTTAAAAAATGTCCATTTTTCATGTTTAACAGATCAAAATATATTGATTTATTTTGTGTGAAATTGATTTATTTTATAAAAAATTGATTTTGTTTTTTAAAAAAAGATCAACTAAAAAACAGTCATTTGTCAAAATAAAATTATACGATAGTCGTTTATAAAATAGGTATAAAAAACAGCCGTTTTTTAATTGATCTAAACAAAAGAATATTTTTTTATAAATACTTATGCTTCTTACAAAACTCCAGGCCCAGAATACCTAAAATTGAAAAATTCCGAATCGGCCAAATTTTTTGAAACGTCTTGGATTGATTTAGAAAATGTCATTTTTAAAAAAAATAAAAAAATAATACTCTTAATAAATATTTCGAAAAAATATCATTTTTCTTTTAAAATTGGTATTTTTCAATAATACATGAGATAACTAATTGGGTTACTTAGGGTAACCAATATAGTAACTTGAGGTAACCAATCAAGTTATCTCAGGTAACTCGATCAGTTAACTCAAGTATCTCATCAATTAATAAAAAGTGATATTTTTCTCAATACTCTTAAAATGGTATTTATTCTAATTAAATTCAAAAATTTTCAAACATTTTTAAAATCCAGGATTTTTCAATTTTTTGAAAAGTTATTATAAAAAATCGAATTTCCTCATGCTTATTTGTTTGTGAGGTCGGCCCTTTAGCACCAGTCGAAGCGCAAAACAGGCTGGAGTCACGTTTGGCCATCGTCAATTGGCCTTTTCCAGTCGGGCTTCCTAAAGTCCAGGGCGACTTTTAAAAAAAGAGAAAAAAATCTAATTTTCCCATGTACATACAATGTAACATGTATTTCCATTCATAGATGGTTTATATAAATAGAGGGAATTAGTAATTGTACGCTATATTCGGAAAAAAAATGAAAAATACGGTGATTTGCGTTTTTTAGGTATGGTACAGTTTTTATTAGAAAATACTTTTTTCTAAAAAATATTTCAAAAAAATACCATTTTTCAAAATAGTAATTAGTAACTGGTAACCAATTTTCAGAAATTAGTAACTAGTAACCAAATGTATTTATAACTAATATATAACCGGTAACCAGTAACTATTTTAAAAATGATACTTTTTTTTTAAAAAAAAAAAGTGATATTTTTCTAATAAAAATTGTACAAAAATTTGAAAAAAGCCTGACCTCCGTATTTTGTAATTGTTTTAGATTTTTATAAGTAAAAGTTTTAGAAACCCATATAAATATATATGGGCACCAATCTAGTAGGTAATTTTTAACTATCCATTGGTATTGTTTTAACTAATTAAAATTCATCAGACACATATTTTCATGGTAAAAGATGTAGAGAGAGAGAAAAGCATTAAAAAATTAGTATTTATTTTTATTTTTTTCTAATTACTCAAATTATGGTAACCGTTAGATAATAATTCAACGGCTAAAAAAATACTTATGAATAAATAAAAAAGAATACCTATTAGATTGAGAACCAATATATATATATGAGTACCATCTGGTAGGTTTTTTTTTTTTACATATCTATAAGCATTGTTTTGCCTAAGAGATTTTTTTTTTTTTATCTATTTATGTGCATTGTTTTGCCTAACTAAAATTCGTCATGTACGCTTCTTCATGATAAACGGTAAATAGAGAAAAAGTATTAAATAATGTGTATTTATTTTTTTTGCAACTACTCAAATCATGGTAGCCGATAATAATTCAATAGCTAAAAAAAATATTTATAGTTAGGTAAAAAAAATTACCCGCGGAATAATAGTCCTATATATATATATATACTTTTTATATACGTGTATATATGAGTGTGCTATGTCATATGTATACGATTTTCCTCAAGTCACTACATAAAGGTAGGTAGAAATTAAGGGCCACGTTCATGAACTGGGATATAGTTTAAAAGGAATGTGCTATATATCGGAAATGATGAGAAGCTATATAGGGTTAGCTAGACTTTGGTAAACTACTTTGAAGGATTGTGGCTAGTTCACACGCACATAATCCACATCGTAAGGCCCAAAAGGTGGAAAGTCAAGGAGTAATATACGCATGGAACTTTCATAGAAAGACTAATTTTCACTTCTCTCGAAAAACAAAATCTAATTAAGCATTGATTTCAAAAAGCATATTTATCAATGCTCTTTATTACATGATTTGATAATAGAAGTATCTAAGACTATCTAGTCATGGAAATGACAAAAAGCACGTTGGTTTTGGAAGTCTTTCGCTTAGGCGTGGCCCTTTTTTTGTCTTGTAGCAGCCAGCAGGAAATCCAACTATTCTAGTCTTATATGAGAAACCATATACATATTATCCACAACGTATTGGCTAATCAGCAAGTTAGGTTCAAAGCTTTGATAAGTAGTTTACAATTTTGCTCGTGAAGTTAGGCGTCGTTTTTTGCCAGAAGTTTGGCATTGATGGTAATCATGTTTGCTCTAGTTCTGTGTCTTTTAGCCTGTGCAACTCGATTGCGACAAAATGTATATCTATATATATAATATATGTCAATTAATTAAAAGGAATTGAAAATTTTTCTTATTTATTTTAATTATGTTGTATGTAAAAAGTCCCACAAAAGTTTTCCAAGCTGTTTTGTTTTTCACAAGAGGACCAAATTTAGAGAAGACTTTTGCATGGCCTATGATAAGATTTACCCACACATGCATTTTCTAACGAAAAACAACTTTATTGACCCCCTAATATTCTTTATATATAGGTTGAAAGTAAGGGCAACCTAATACACGTTGTCTGGGATAAATATTTTTTTGACCAATTGTCTGGGATAAATATTGTACAATATACTCAGTATATTAGGTTCCACACAACTGATCAATAAAAGCTATTTAATTTGCAAACTAGTGACTTAATTATAATCCAGATAAGATAATATCCAAAACTAAAATATGATTCACTATATTAATTACGAGGTGTAGTTTATTTATAAGTTTTTGTATATGGCTTATAATATCTGAATATTAGTTATATGTTAAAAATCCTCTACTGTAATGATTTTTACAGATAATGAGAAAGGGAACAGAAAGCAACAAGTGAAAAGATTAGGGGAACAGAAAAGAAGCAAAGAGGATTGGCTTTGGGGTCTTTAAGGCCTTCAAAGCCATCATAACTTTCCAAAACAAGAGGTGGGTGAACCCATCATCACCCCCAAAACCCTACAAAGATTATCTCCTTTATATTCATAGTTGGCCTGCTGCCTGACCAATATGATCATCCATCTCTCTAATGCTACACTCTACTCCATCTTACTCGAAGATACATCACGCTGATGCCAAACTTACATCACAGAATTACTTAAACGAAAACTTCAAATAAAAGTAATTACCTGACCAAAAAGTACTTAATTCAAGTACTATATATATGTGTGTATATATACATACTTGGGCACCAGTCCATGGGTATTTTATGTGTATATATGCATATATCTATACTTATTTGCCTCTAGCAAATAAAACATAGACCAATCTTCTATTATGAACTAGCAAGACAAGGCATATCACATTTATGGTATGTATACGGTAGATCACACGATGTATATGTATGTGTATATATATATAAAGGGCCATAATCTAGTAACTATTTTTTTAACTAATTTATATGTTTTTTTTTAGCTGTTAGAGAATTATTTAAGGGCTACCATAAATTGAATAGTTAAAAAAAATAAAAAAATAAGTACATATTATTTAATATTTTTTCCTCTCCATTCTTTACCATAAAAAGACGTACGTACTGAATTTTAATTGTGCAAAATAATACCTATAGATAGTTAAAAAAAATACCTACTGAATTGATGCCCATTATAAATTATATATATATATATATATATATATATCAATAAAATGTGGAACATTACCATTTGTCTCACACCTTGGGCACACTTTTACTAAATACTAATCTGTAAATTGGAACACAGAGGAATCAGACATAAAGGAATCAAAACTTCCATTAGAGTGTTTACTTCACAACATTTTAGAAAATCGGAATATAGTGCGGCGATTTTTCTCATTCTTAAGTTTATATATAGTGTAAACAACTGGAACAAGAATAAAAAGATTCAATCAGCAAAATAATAATATGCTCATAATTTTTTTGTGTTTCTTCTTATTAGCTAGGCATGTCCTTGGAATAATGTTCTTTCGTCCCCTTTTATTTTCCCCCCCTTGTCTAGGTCGGAAACTCATTCCCTCAAAATTGATAATGCGATTATTTGAAGAGGGTCTCGTAAAAAATAAAAAAATAAAAAAAATAAAAATAAAAATAAAAACTTTTGAATACGGGAAATAATCAATCTCTTTCCTGTTTACGTGCGCGTAAACATGCCACACCCACATTGTTGTAAAGGCGTGCTAATGTTTCTAACGTGCATGTACACATTATTAGATAACAAGTGAATCTAATGTTAGTGCTTAACGTGCTGAGGAACATAAATACATTAATATCCTTAATTATATCACTGAAATTATCTTAGATTGCTTTCTCTCAAAGAAGATAGTGATACCATTTGTTATGGAGAAAATCTACGTGTCAAAGCAAGCATGATAAATGATGGTGGAACTTGCTAATGGGGTAAACAACATCTAAAACATGATGAATAATGGTAAACCCAATAGTGGAATAGTGGAATAATAGTGGAATAGTGGAAGAGGTAATTAATATCTTCA
Organism: Trema orientale; assembly: GCA_002914845.1. Lineage (NCBI taxonomy): Eukaryota > Viridiplantae > Streptophyta > Magnoliopsida > Rosales > Cannabaceae > Trema > Trema orientale. The sequence goes on from JXTC01000005.1 coordinate 1,117,141, forward strand.
GACTCGGAGTTCCATTAATTATTGTGGGCTAGCTTCTTTTTTTTTCCCCCCTTTTCTTTTCAGGATTAATTAACCTGTTAGTCCTTCAAATATGAGGAAAATGTCCTCATAATCCTCAAATTTTAATTTTTCTCATTTTGATCCTTAAAATTTTAAATCATTCTCTGTTGGTCCTTTTTTTAACATTTTCTATTAAATATTTTAAGGACTAATGCAAAACTTTTTCCAATATTTAGGTACCAATTACTAATATTAATTCTTCTATAAAATTACTTGTGTGCCCTTATTTTTAACAGATAAGTTTTCAGCTACTACTAATATCAAATGGGATTGCTTAGGCATAACTTTCTAGATCTAGAGAATTTTTTGATTTATTTATTTGATGGAGTTTGTTTTTACAACTATAGCTGTAGATTGTTTGGCTTGTAATGAGTTTTTTCACTTTATTAATGAATTGGAAGTGAAGAGTATAGGATAAGTCTTTAGATAGTTGCAACTTAGTTGAGACGTGCCTATTAACTTTTGATACACTTCCTTTAAAAAAAAAAACAAAAAGTAAAATAAAATAAAATCCAGGATTTAACCAGCTGATACCGTTTTATAAGTTCAAGCACCAAAATTTAAAAGAAAAATGAAGATTAATTAGGGACCAAAATGAAAGTTTCTTAATATTAAATTTAGAGACAAATGGAGTAATTAATCATTCTTTTTAATTAATTCAATATCTTTTGGTTTTTTTTTTTTAATGTTTTGTGGGAGATAGATAGAGGAGAGATCAAAGAGATCAAGAGGAGAGGAATATTGATCATGCGGTTGATAGTGATGGTGATGATGAGTGTGCCTGGCATAGCACGCCACCATTTTCAAAAATCTCTTTTGAATTAGCAAAGAGAAGCGAATGTTATGATGATCCCCGATGCACGCTCGATATATATTGCCCTCTCTCTCTCTCTATTTTACCCAAACCCAAGTTTATAACATTCTTGAAGAAAAGAATATTAGCAGGATTTTCGCTACTTGTCAGCCTCTTTCAATCATTATCTTTTATCGTTTTCCCCCAGCTCTCCTCCTAATTGAAAGTACATTTTCATATACTATATTTCTACATGCATAAAATAATATCAATACGAATAGTGCGATGCTCATCACCTATTTTACACATGCGCGCACTTATTATATATATATATATATTATATTTTTATATATACATAAACCTAGCTGGTAATTTCAAACCCTATATATATTCGCAAAACCTATATCTAAACTAATTAGATACTTAATTGCAAAGGCTAATGTTGTACAGCATAATTCTTCTCAAAAACAAAAAAATGGTATAGGGCATACCGCATACAACATCCTAATAAAAATGTAAATCATGCATAAATTTGTTGAATAAGATCATAAATATATTATTGTATGATACGGAGCACATCTTTCTGAACATTTTTTGAGTTTTGATCATTTTTTTCTCTCTATTTTGTTGTTCCGTTAATTAAAAACTGTTTGGTCATAAGTAATGTCAATTGATTTTCTTTTTTCCTTTTTCTCGCTCTATATCTATCTATTGCCTAGACATGCATGCATATGAGTATCATAAATTGATAATGGCTTTATATCATTATGGGAAATTTAAACAAGACAACTTGGACACAGCTACTACAATCTAAGAAATCACGTATCTTTTTTAATTTCCAATTTCCAATAAGGATAATCTGTACGTAACGCAACTTTTCACTCTCAACCATATTTGTTGCCATCCGAATTATTGTCTTTATTAATTTATTTTCATTATTTTTTTAAAATTTCGGTAACTCCGCCACAACCCCTTCTTATATACTGCTCTGCCTTCAGTCTTTCCCATCACTTGGCTAGCTCTCTCTCTCTCTCTCTCTCTTTCTCTCTCTAGTTTACTTATTCTCTTTTGATCTCTTGGTGAGGTGTTTGGGTTCTAGGAAAATGAATAGTAGTACTATTTCTTGTTCAAATGGAAACAACAATGGGAATGGGAATGGTGTGGATGGAAAAGGCTATTCACTCAATGGTTATAGAAAGAGTTGTTGGTATGAAGAAGAAATTGAAGAAGATTTAAGATGGTGCTTTGCTCTCAATAGGTATACATTTTTTTCAAATATTAAGACATCTTAATTTGTGGAACACTCATTTATGCACACATTTATGTTTCTTTTTCTTTCTAGCTATACTCTTTTATTATTATTATTATTATTATTACTGGTTTTCCTTGCTATTTTTTCACCCTTAATTTTGATTTCTCAGTTCAACTTCTCTCTCGCCTCGTCTTCTTTTCCCACAAATGGCATACTTCTGTTTTAGATAGTGGAAAATTTTTCTATAACATATGAGTACGGTGATTGGTGAATGTTGGTCTATATGATATTGTCAAAAAAATATTATGATTCTTCAAGAAGCAAAAGATTTTGCAGACATTCCTTTTTATTGGGTGAGACAAGAATAAGTGAAGTGTGGCCTAGCTGTCTGTCGCATTGTATTTTTTATATATATATATCACTAAATATATCATATAATAATATTTTTATTTGTGCCTTATAGAAGGGCAGCCTTGAGTTTTAATCCTAGTATCAATTAAAAGTGAACAAACTCTCTTTACCCACCATTTCAATTATGATGGTCATGAAAAGTTAGACAACATATAGACAGATTATATTAGCATAGACAATTAGTCAAATACAATCTCCATATTTAACTGATTACCTATTACAATTTCAATTATTTTAATAATCCTTCTTTTTTCTCTTCCTTTCAATTCTTTTTTTCTTTTTGGTATACAGTATTTTACATACAGGACATTCACAGTTCCAAGACATTGCATTGTTGGACACAAAGCCCTTTGGCAAGGTTTGTATAGTCATAATAGTAGCACATGAAATAATGAATAAATTTGCACCATTTTCTAAATTTATTCCTCAGCTGAAAAATCATTCCCTATTTTCTACAGGCTTTAGTTATTGATGGAAAGCTTCAAAGTGCAGAGACTGATGAGTTCATCTACCATGAATGTCTTGTTCACCCTGCACTTCTTCATCATCCCAAGTACATAAAAAAAAAATTAATTCTCTCTTTTTTTTCTTTCTTTCTTTTTTTTTTTTTTTTTTTTGAATGTGGAAAAATAAGGAATGCTTCTAACGGTTTTTGTATTAACAATTTTTTTAGTCCAAAGACTATCTTTATCATGGGAGGAGGTGAAGGGTCCACTGCCAGGGAACTACTCAGGCACAAGGCTGTGGAGAAGGTTGTCATGTGTGACATTGATGAGGTGAAGTGTCCCACTACATGATACTATTTTTTATCCTATATTATGAATCAAAGTTTCCAATTTTAAAATTAGCTTTCTAATGGAAAAAAGGAAAAGAAAAAGTCACTCTTTTCTATTGAAATTGTAACCTTCAACTTGTCTGTTATTGTAAGTCTTCATATAGTACCCAAGATAGTTAATGCCATTTTTTTTTTTTTTTTGTCAACAGCTACTTTTGGTAAAGCTTATTTTGTCTTAATTTTATAGCAATTAAAATCAAATAAAGAAGTGGATAAATTCCCAAATAACAATTTAATGTAAGGATCTATACTTTGTATTAAATCCTTAAATGTTACATGGAGCAGGAAGTGGTGGAGTTCTGCAAATCATACTTGCTTGTAAACAGAGAAGCCTTCTGTGATCCAAGACTCGAACTTGTCATCAACGACGCAAGGTTTGTATTCCTGATCTTAATTTTGCTTTCTAGATACATATTGTTATTACTCATGTTAGAAATTATTCTTATGGTTTGAGATAAAATTATTCTTGTGGTGGTATTGAAGGGCTGAGCTAGAACACAGAGAAAAGATGTATGATGTGATTGTAGGTGACCTGGCTGACCCAATAGAAGGAGGCCCTTGTTATAAACTTTATACCAAATCCTTCTATGAGTTAATTGTCAAGCCTAGACTCAACCCGGATGGTATTTTTGTCACACAAGTATGTATCACAAGCATGGTCACTTATTAATGCCTATTCTAATACTAATCATTAAGATTGGATTAACCAAATTATAACATTAATCACTTTTGCAGGCAGGGCCAGCTGGAATTTTTACCCACACAGAAGTGTTTTCTTGCATCTACAACACTTTAAGGCAGGTTTTCAAATGTAAGTAAACTTGGTTCTAAGAAAATTACATCCCCTTTTAGCCTAAGCTTTTATTTTTATTTTTTCATTTAAATGTTTTCTTGTATGCAGATGTTGTGCCTTATTCAGCTCATATTCCTTCCTATGCTGATACTTGGGGTTGGGTCATGGTATGAAAAATAATACAAACTTATTAATAATGCTAATCATAGTTTGACAGAAGTAATGGACATTTCATAGTGTAATGCACTAATTTTGTGAAATTAACAGGCTTCGGACAAGCCTTTTGTGCTTAGTGCTGATGAGTTAGACACAAGAATCAAACAGAGGATCAAAGGAGAGAACAGATACTTAGATGGAAAAACCTTTTCGTCAGCGTCTACTTTGAGCAAAGCCGTTCGGAAATCGTAAGTTACATTTCATCATGATCCCAAATCTTTTCATGGATGTGAATTTTTTGAACTAGTACTAACATGAGATGGTAATTGGCAGGCTTGTCAATGAGACTCATGTGTACACTGAAGGAACAGCTAAGTTCATATATGGATATGGTAGTGCTGGTCAGAAATAAAGCAATATAGAGAGTTCCTTCCAAAAACAAGCATAGAGACACACGAAGAGTATTGCAACTATTGGGGAGACAAATCTTGGCTATTTCCTTCTAATTCCTACATGTATTTCTTTTCCTTTTTTTTTTCCTTCCTTTTTCTGTTTATGTAGTTATATAACTTCAAAGTTAAGTAAAGAAAATGGTTGTGCATGGATCCTTGTCAGTGTAATATTCTTCTGTTGAGACCACTTAATGAGAAAAAATTATATATATTGTTAAGGAAAATCACTAGAGAAGAAAATACTTTGTAGTCCAAAAAATGTTAGAAGAAAATCTTCTATACAAAGTGGTGGGTTCGCCTGCTTTTGTCCATATGGTGCTCACTCAACTGGAACTGCTACTTTAATGATTGTAGCTTTGGGTATTCTCATTCATTTCCCCAAATAGCATCCCAGAATTCATTCGAAACTGTAACGACTCAGTCAAGAGCTTTAAAGCCCACTATAATAATATATTCAACTTGTTAAGAGCACTATTCTTACACTTCGTCTAAATGAAAGCGTAACTTCTGATAAGATATCTTGTTTTACTTAAACTCTTAGACTCTGCTTGGAACTAGGATTTTGAAGGAAAAAAAATTACAAAAAAAAAAAAAGTCACAGAAAAAGAAATAGGAAAATATTTTTTTTTTTAATTTATAGAACTTTACTTTCATATTTTTAGTTTTACTAATTAATGTGTTAATATTCTACATACTAAAAAATAACATCAAATCAAACTCTTGGTTTCTTGAAAAAAATTCCTATCAATTTTCGTTTAATCCAAACAAGAGAAAATAGAATTCTTTTGAATTTTTTTTCTTTCCTTCCAAAAATTCAAGTTCCAAGCAGAGTCTTAATATTATTAACTTTATATAAAATTAGTGCTCGTTCACCCAAAAAAAAAGAAAAAAAAAAAGAGAAAAAACAAACAAACTGATATAAAAATGAACTTTGCTAGCTGCTAGAAATAGATTGACCATAAAAAAGTATACATATCTAGCTGCCTGGTTTGAAAGTTGTTCAAACCTTGATAGCTGTCTTGGGTTTTCAACCACAATCACGCTTTGATATTCTTATAATTCCACCATGAACAAGAGATTAAAGGAACCGTGTAATGGGCATTAAGTCTTTTTTACTTTTTTTTTCTCCTGAGTTATCAGAGTTGAATTACACTTCAATTCATTCATAAAAGTACTACATCTATATATGTATACATATATATAATTCTTAAACAAGTCAAGAGACAGTACGGAATTGGCCTTTGAAAATGAGGTAAAATAGGTAAGAAAGTCAAAAATGTTAACTTTGATTGGTGAATAAGTACATGCGTGAATTACTTGCTATGAGTAAAATGTTTGATACTCTATCATAAGCCGACAAAATAGAGTTTAAGCTATTGATTTGGCGCCTCATTAAATTAGTCTCGAGCAATCCTCTCTAAAATTTCTGTACACAGTGTCGAACATAAAAACTAGCCTCCTGTATTTCAATTTTCAAGCAACAACTTTTTCAATATGTTTAGTTAGTAAGAATAATAATAGTAATAGTAATAATAACAATAATAATACCACAATAAAAATAATAATAGTATCACTATTTGCACAAATAGCCAATCTAAAAAAAGGCCACACTATTTGCATTTCTTCCTAACAAAAAAGTCAGCGCCGCCCTGTTTGGAGGCCGGAGAGGGGGGTTTTCCCTTCTCCTTCTCCGGCCTCTACTCCTTACCCTCTTGGGCTGGCAATTTGAACACGACCCGCCAACACGATTCGAAATCCGCACGTTTAGTTGATACGCTTAACACGAAATTGACCCGAATTGACATGATTAATTATTTTTTTTATCAAAATATATTATAAAATATTAAGTAATTACTCTATAGAAAATATTTTTAACAAATTTCTTGTGATTTAAATGAAAAAATAATAAACTAATGAGCTAATTTATCTTAATAAAGTAAAATTAGAGTGAAAAAAATCAAGTAAATGAATAATTGTAATGTTTAAAAATGTTGTAACACGTTAGTCTAACTGACATTTTCATTAAACAAGTAACCCGCAGGTAACACGAAACCCGCACGATATTAAATGGGTCAACACGAATGACACGAATTGCCAGCCCTGCCTCTTCCTCCTCTCTGCTTCTTTTTTCTTTTTCTTTTTCAGTTTTAATAAGTCCAGATTTAGATCTAGTTTATAGTACCACTTTTGTGTGGATATTAGTCTGGTCCAGATCTTAAATATAAGATTTTTTCTCAGATATAGATCTGTTTAGTGGCCAGTTTTTGTTTTGTTTTCTTTTCCACGGGCATAGATCTCAATTGGTGCTGTCCTCATATAGTCTACCCCGCCAATAATACAGTCAGGAGCAAGTATTGAAGGCAATAGATTACTGGTAGTCCTTGTTATCTTTTTCTCTTGAAGAATTAGGATAACCCACAGATTTGTTCGTAGTTGTGTTTGTGATCCATTTTTCGTCTCCTTTCTTTGAGGGGTTTGAAATTGTAATCCTTATACTTACATTGTAATTTGAAGCTTTTGCTTCGATTAATGATATTCCCTTGAGAAGCCCGTTTATATCAAAAAAGAAAAAAGAAAAAAGGGGCCCATGTTTGGAAATTTTCTTTCTTTCTTTTATTTTCTTTTCTTTTTTGGGTATAATCTATTTTGATGTAAATATTAAATGTACTTTATGAGGTGAATTATCAATCTGGAATTGAATTAAAAAAATTACCTTACACTAGGTAACCGATATACGGACATAACATGCAGAGGGACTGAGGGAGAGAGAGTAGAGAGAGTATTGAAAGGGGACAATCGTCAACGTTTTATTAAGTGGGCTGAGGCAACCACAGGTTAAGTTAAGTAGCTCATGGCCTCATGGGACTCCAAGCGTATTAAAGCCCATTAATGATTGTGATAATGGGCCAATAAGCCCCACGTCATGGGGTTGATCCAGATATTTGTGGTTTTAGAAAGGGTTTCTAATATTTTTACCTACAAAAATCGAAAAGAATTATAAAAATACGGAAGACATACTTTTTTTCAATTTTCATACGGTTTTTATTAGAAAAATATCATTTTTTAAAAAATATTTAGAAAAATATTATTCTTAAAATAGTTACTGGTTACCGGTTTCTGGAAACTGATTACTGGTTACCAGTTATAAATACCATTGATTACTAGTTACCAGTTTCTGGAAACTGATTACCAGAAACTAGTTACTATTTTAAAAAATGATATTTTTCTAAATATTTTTAGAAAATGGTATTTTTTTAATAAAAACAGTATCGCACCTTAAAAAAACAGAAACTACCGTATTTTTCAAATTGTTTTCAGAAACACAGCATAATATCTAATTTCCCCTTCTAGAAAAAAGTGGAATTTAGAGGGAGGAAATTTGATTTTATATGGTAAGTTTTCTGAAAAAGAAATGAAAAATCTTATATTTTAAAATTCTTTGAAAAATCCTAGATTTATTTAAATTATACGACTTTTGTAAATACTTAGACATACCACTTTTTACAAATTGATGAGAAACTTGAGATAACCGGTTAAGTTAACTGACATAACCAGATTGATACCCCAAGTAACTTGATTAGTTACCCAAAGTAACCCAACTTATTACCTTGAATATCATTGAAAAACAATTTTGAAGAATAAGTGTTAAATTTTCTAAATATTTTGGAGGAGTGTTACTTTTCTAATAAAGCTTTTAAAAAGTGATATATTTCTAAACTAATGTGGGATTTTTCAAAACATTCTGGAGAAAATGACATGGATAGGACTAACCTATGCCAAAATGACTTTTTTGTGTATTTTCTAAAAATGGCATTTTTAAAAGTATTAAAGACTTTTTGACCATAAGTCAAAAGCTTCTTAGTCAAAAAGTTCTTGATTATAAGTCAAAATGTTCTTAATATTTATTTTTTAAAAAACAAAATACACAAAAAAGTTATTTTGGCTAAAATTAGTCTTACCTATGCCCTTTTCTCAAAACTCTGCCTATATAAGATTTTTCAATTTTTTGGACTTTAGGCCTAGATTTTTGTGAGAATCCCATTTAGACGAGGTATCCATTTTCCCACGTCATTTATCAAGCATACCCGCACTTTTTTTTTTTTTTTTTAGTTCCCTACCTGTTTTGTTATGCAAAAAGTACAAATGTACTTCTTACAAAATCCAGGCCTAAAGTCTAAAAATTTGAAAAATTACGGATGGGCTAAATATTTTTAAAATTTTCCGATTTATTTAATAAAAATATCATATTTTTAAATTATTTAGAAAAATATCATTTTTAAATATATTTAGAAAATAGTACCTTTTATACAGAATTGACATTTTTCTAAAATATTCGAGGTAACCAATCGGATTACTTAAAATAACCAATCGAGTTATTTGAGTAACTAATCTAGTTATCTCAAGCACTTTATCCATCGGTAAAAAATAATAGTTTTTTAAATAAATTTAAGAATTTCTAAAGAATTTTAAAATTCAATTTTTTTTTTCAATTTTTTTAAAATTTTACCGTATAAAATCAAATTTTCTCAATTACAAATTGTCCTTTCTTATATATCACCTTTTTTCTCCCCACCCTTTCTCTCGCTTAGATATGAAACTCCAGTGATTAAGCTCTGAGATCTGGTGAACAACCTCCGATAAGGCTCGATCCTCTTGGAACTGGTTGCCTTGCACCTGTAAACGATAGTGTTTTGTGATGTAATCCACCGATAAATGCTTTCGCTACTGCTGCTATAAGAATCATTTTTTTTTTTTTAATTTTTGAAGCAAGATACTATAATAATCGATAAAAGATGAACTATATCTATTTTTTGAAATTATGGATCATGTTAACACGTGGAATAAAGGAGTCGATAGTAGTACTTTATCCTCGTAATGCCATAATGCCCAAAGGCCACCATTGATACTAGAATTGCTCGAGACAAATTGTGATTTTTCCGCTTCAAAATATTGGCTTTGCAGATTGTTACCTCCTGAACTATTTTTTCTTACATGAATCCTTCCAGTATAATTTAAATTATTTGTAGCGAAAGTGATCCTTCTGTCTAAGTCCGTCTATAAATTAACGGAAAAGTGACGTGTAGGTATTTTCTAATTTTTCTACTATTAATTTATTAAAAATTACATAAATTCATGGAAAATTTTCTTTCATCCCCGTCATCTCTTTTCCCCTCTCACCTTCTGCCTCCTCTTTTTTGCTTGAAACAATCTGACCATCACAAAAAATAAAAAAAAAATAAAATAAATGACACTGATTACATCGAGAAAAAATATAAAAGTAGTAATGACATGGGTTTACATCTGTCTCAACTCAAGCATCATGATGAATCCAATTTTTTGACCGAAAAAATCTCATATCACCCAATTAACTAGTACAGATACAGTTTCTCCTACTAGCAATTAGAAATGCAGAGTTTAACCATTTTGTCAACAAATTCACCTACACATATATAGTTTCTCCCATTGGCAATTGGAAATGTAGAGTGTAACAATTTTATCAACGAATTCACAGTGTTAACCTAAGGTGAAAACCTACCACAATTTTTTTTCTTTTTTTCAATTTGTTGTTCGCAAAATTTAAACTTTACAACTAAAAGTGAAGTCTTCAGCTCACAATTTTTGAATTGTAAAATTTAATAGCTTAATTTGTTGAAATGGAATGAGTTGTTCTTTTTTCCTTGTTTTAGGGAGCTTGTTCCTACTAGTTTTCAGGTATATTTTCAGGGAGTTATGTCTTGTACACTCTCTATATATGTTGTACTCATCCAAGCTTAAAATTATGAATGAAAAATATATTACCATTCATTAAATTATAAGATAGTATCAGAGCAAAAAATATACTACCATTCATCAAATTATAAGATGATATCAGAGCAATAATCATACCTTCTTCCTCAAAAAACGACAGGATAAGATTACTACACTCATTATATACGTAGATGACATGGTAGTTAAAGGGAATGACCATGAAGAAAGGAAGGCTTTACATAAATATTTGTCCAAAGAATTTGAAATAAAAAATTTAGGCCCTCTAAAATACTTTCTTGAAATTGAAGTATCCCGATCTAATAAAGGATTATTTCTATCCCAAAGAAAATATGTCTTAGATCTATTACAAGAGATTGTTATGTCAGCATGTCAACCAAATAATACACCAGTAGAAGAAGGTTTAAAATTATGTGTTGAGTCCAACCATATTCCAGCTGAAAAAAGAAGATACCAAAGGCTTGTAGGAAGATTGATGTATCTATCACATATAGGACCAGATTTAGCTTATGCTTTGAGCATTGTTATTCAGTTTATGTATAATCTTAGAGAATAACACATGAATGCGGTCACACGCATTTTGAGATATCTAAAGTCTACCCCAGAGAAAATGGATATGTTCACAAAAGACCCAAATTATCAAAGCATAAAGTATATATTGATGCTGACTAGACTAGTTCCCTAGATAATAGACAATCGAATTCTGGCTACTTTATCTTTGTAGGAGGTAATCTTGTAACATGGAGGAGCAAGAATTCAGAGGTATAGCTCTCAGACTTTGTGAGGCGTTATAGCTAGACTCCTCTTACAAGATTTGAGTTATCCATCAGAGTAACCTATCCAACTATTTTGCGATAATAAAGTAGCATGTGATATTATCTATAATCTAGTACAACATGATCACACCAAACATGTCGAAGTGGACAAATTTTTTTATAAAATATAAGTTGGATGGAAAGATTGTGGAGTTATCTAGGATACGATCAAAGGATCAACTAGCTGATATCCTCACCAAAGTAATCTCAAGGAAATTACTCTCAAATTTCTTAGACAAATTGGGTATGTGTGATATATATGCACTAACTTGAGGGGAATATTGAAATGGAATGAGTTGTTCTTTTTTCTTTATTTTAGTGAGTTTGTTCCTACTAGTCTTCAAGCATATTTTTAGGGAGTTGTATCTTGTACACTCTCTATATAAGCACCAACTTAAGGGGGAGTGTTGAAATGGAATGAGTTGTTCATTTTTTCCTTATTTTAAGGAGTTTGTTCCTACTAGTTTTCAGGCATGTTTTCAGGGAATTGTGTCTTGTACACTCTCTATATATGTTGTACTCATCCAAGCTTAAAATTATGAATGAAAAATATACTACTATTCATCAAATTATAAGATAATTCACATATACAAAGTTCATAATACTTAAAAATGAACCATAAAATTCTTGGCTCTAGCATAAGATACCTACCAAAGCAACAAAACAATTGACAAAAATGATTTATTAAAACTAATGATGCAAATATTTTTTTTTTTAAAAAAAAAAAGTAGTTTCAAGTAACCAGGTTCAAATCCCAATTATTTTACGACAACTACACATGGATAAGACCATAGATGGGGCTAATATAGGCACCCCCACTCTCCCACTTTTTGAGAATTATATTTTTACCTCTAATTTTATTTCAAAATTTCAATTTTGTCCTCTATTTGTCCTCCTGAATTTTTATAATTATAGTTTTTATCCCTATTTTATAAAAAGAAAAGTCAATAATGCCCTTAATGAGACACACTATTTCCTTTTTTAAATTTTTGAAATTTATTTGTATTATTTTGAAATATTATATTTTGCTTTCACTTTAAATAATTTTTCTTTTGACTTACTTTAAATACTCTTTTAATTCTATATTGGTCCATGTTAACTAATTTGTTTCAAAATTAGCTAAAAAAAATTTAGTGTATACCTCCCCTGAGAAAATTTTCTGGCTCGACACAGTAAAATTTTTATACAGGAGATAATGATATACTTTGGGTTTCTTTGAAGCTTTCATAGGAGAAATAAGCACTTTGAGCCAAGTTTCTGACGAAAGAAGAGAACACAGTTGGTCTTTCATGTAGTGGCTTTATGGGCTCATGATTATAAGAAGGAAGAAGAAGGCTGGGAAATTGTTGAAGAAACCTCCATTGTCAACACTCGAGAATTTTGTTTTGCGTTCATTTTAAATTAGAGAAGTTGCATGCAGCCGGTAATGTTCGATAAAATGTTGCTGAGAAGAACAGGGAGAGGATCGGGTGAAAGAAGAAAGAGTCAATGGGAAAGAGAGAGAATTTATTGAACTTTTCAAATGAATTTAATTAAATTTTTAATAAATTAATAAAAGAAAATTTTGAAAATAATTCCAATGTCACTAATTCCGTTAATTTATAGACGGACTTTGACAACAGGAGCAATTTTGCTACAAATAAGTTATACATGGGAATTTATGCAACAAAATATAATTTAGGGCATAAAAATCTACGAAGCCAATATTTCGAAGGAAAAAAAATCCAATTTGTCCAATTGCTCGTGATATTCGAATTCACGATCAATGGTTTATGTCACCATTAATCTTAATGTAACTCTAAATATAAACCATTCTAGAAAAGTTTAACAGTGGTTTACTTTTCGCTTTTAAGATAAGTGTAAATGTAAATCACTAGTTTAATTTTCTATTTTAAATATTTTTGAATGTAAATTTACACCTATTAAATAGAAAAGTATAATAATGTTTTATTTTTTGCTTTTAAGATAAGTTTAAATGTAGACTTCTAGTTTAATTTTCTATTTAAATAATTTTAGATGTGAACGTAAACTACTGATTGTATTAAATATAAAAATATAATAATGTTTTACTTTATCATTTTTAAGATAAGTGTTAAATAATATTTAACAACCTTATTACTTATTAGAAGCTACTATTTATGAAAATGTCTTCTCGAAAATCAGATTTCCACTTAATCTGTTGATAATGTACCTAAATATAAACTTAAAGATTTACAATAAAAAACGGACTTCTTTCAAAATCAAATGTCCAAAACGAACAACTACTCTAATTTCCATTTTCTCAGGCTCAAACTAAAGGTGGATCATCAAACACTAAAATAATTTAGACGTAAAAGAAATTTGAGAATTTTATTAGTTGTTGATGACAAGGAAGCAAGCAATAAGCATATTGTAGTGTTGGCCTGAATTTGTTGGCACACACAGATGCCAACTCCATTTTCTTCATCCAACGGTAGCAATCAGAATCACAAAGTTCAACCAATATCAAGATTTTTTTTTTTTTGTTTTAAATTTTGTATTTTAACAATGATAGAATAGAATTATTTTTTCTTTTTTTCTTTTTTTTTTTTTTTTTCCCTTGAAGATAGAATAGAATATATGAAACGAATAAAATATATTGGATTAGTTGAAGCTGATTTCGTTTCATGCCCTAAGGTGGGCACTGTGGGCACCACAACTCCATCACCATCCATATCCATCACTATTGTCGACGTGTCATATCAAACATAACTCGTTGTCATTCTCCAATTACAACAATAATGGAGCTCTTTGTTTGCCATTGAATTATTGTAATATTCAATATTATTATTATTATTTTCCATTGTTTTGTTTGGTTGAATGGAACACATATGCTTGCAGACGTGAATTTCCACTTCTCTTGGCTTAACTCATAATCATGAAAATGACGCTTAATTTTTCTTCTTTTTTTTTTTCCCTCATTGTTGAGGGAAAGAGATTGAGACTTCTAGCTGCCACCCCAAACAAAAACAAAAGTTGTTCTGATTGTATTTGGGTGATCAAACAATATAGTTTCATGCGACATATAAATTTTTATTACAAGAAAAGAAAAAATGACAATAAAAGTTAATAGCTAAACTGAAAGACAGATATATAATAAAAAAGAGGCATAATATTCAATAATATTGGATAGATCTCCCCCACTACTGACCTCTAGAATACAAATTTATTTTTAGATAAAAAATATATTTAATTCATAATTGGATACACAATATAAGCTATGATAAAGATAAACATATATAAGATATATAACATGGTGAATATATAACGTGGTAACGTGACACACGATATAGTTTAAAAATTGTTAACTATATAGCTTTTAATTTTATAACAAGCAAAACTATTCGAAAGTTGATGGTGACTCGTCGTATTGTTTTATTTCAGGTTAAAGAATAATCATCAGAAACAGAAAGCATTCATCACATGGAAAATTCATTTAATGTGATTGCAAGTCTTAACCGTTCGATGGGGTATATGTTCGATGATTTTTTGTTCTTCTGCGTTTTGACTCCTTGTACCACGTCCACTTAAAACTATAGTACCATACCACGCGTTTCACATGCCAAAAAACTTATATTGAAGTCTTTTATTTAGATTTTTTAAAAAAGAAACTATTGAAAGTTCTTAGCAACTGCGAGTTTCTGCATTTATCAGCCTATCCACATCCTAATTCTACTCAAATGCCCCTCCTTTCATCTTTTTTTCCACCGAAAAACGGTAAATTAGAGAAGTGATTTGAAATTTTTTTGGGTGAAACTCCTTTTTTTTTCCCTCTAAATAAAGTGTGGATTGTATAAGAATTAATAACTCTTTTTTTAATATTTTTGAAAGAAAGAATTAATAACTTATCTTGAATAATTTTGTATTATTTTAAATTATATTTTATTTCCATTTCATCCGAATGATTGATTTCGCCAAATTTGATAGAGCTCTAACATAATTGGTGCACCATTGCATGTGTACGTAAATAAAAATCATGAATGCAGTAAATACCAAATCCCCACGTACAACGGACCAAAAACAAACAAAAGGCACTCAATTTTCCTACCTAACGAGTAGGGGTACCAACATCAAAACACATTTTCCCTCCAGGTTTTGGGCCTTTTTGGGCCCTACCGCGTGGGCCCACAGTTCACTCGGAGTGAGAAACGACAAAAGACATTTGATGAGATGGTGAGTCACCATGATTTATCCCAGCGTGACATCTCTATCTACCTCCTATGCTTTTGGTGCCTATAAGTACCTTTCTTCTCTTCGTCCTCAAAGGCCTTGGACTCTCATTACATTTTCTTATTCCTTGATCACAGAAATCTTCTAATTCATTTTTAGCTCTCTCTCTGATTTTGAATTCAGTTCGCTTATTTTCTCGACCTCCAAAACCATGGTTACTTTCGGTAACTCCATTCGCGATTCCACTTCTTTCGACTCGATTCTCTTCGGTAAAATTTTTTCTGTTTTTCTCAAAAATTAAATACATGTACATTTTTTCTATAGTACCCTTAGATGAATTTGATTATAATATGTTTTTTTTCCTTTGAAACAGATTTGGATGATACTTTGTACCCTGGCAATACTGGAATTGCTGGAGCTTGCAAGAAAAATATTGAAGGTAATTTTTTTTAATTTAAAAAGTATATTAAGAAAACTAGAAATTGAACAATTTTTTTTTATTTTTTTTATTTTTTACAGATTTTCTTGTTGAGAAATGTGGATTTCCAGAGAGCCAAGCTTCAACTCTCAGAGTTGAGCTTTTCAAAACTTACGGCAGTACTCTTGCTGGCTTAAGAGTAATTTATTATTCTTTAAACTTTTTCATTTAGAAAAAAAAAAAAAAAAAAAGCATTATCATTATTTTTGAAATTTTTCTGATTGAATTGTAAATTTGGTGCAGGTATTAGGATACGACATTGATGCCGACGATTATCACAGGTACTTAATCAGTTTCGTTAATTATTTAGCTTAATCTATTTTAACTCATTCAGAGCCCCTTCTTTATTTGAAATTCGCTTAATTTTTTAATTTTATTTATTTTTAATATTCAGTTTCGTGCACGGAAGACTGCCGTACGATCTTATCAAACCAGATCCTCAACTACGAAACTTGGTAAACAGCATCACCCAGAGGAAAATCGTAAGCTAACTCCACCGACCAAAAATTAATATTAAGGAAAGAAATTATTAAGCTAATAATTAATTTTGTTAAATTGAAATTAAAAATTCAGATTTTCACAAACTCGGATCGTAATCACGCGATTAAGGCATTGGATCGGCTTGGAATAGCTGACTGCTTTGATCAGATCATATGCTTCGAGACCATGAATCCGAACCTATCTAAAGCGACCCGACCCGACGAAATCCCTGTCGTTTTGAAACCTTCCATGGAAGCCATGAAAATCGCTCTTGCTGTCGCTGACGTCGATCCTCGTCGTACGGTATGTCGTTTTTACATTTTTCAAATTTTATGTATTTGTTTTTTCAAATTGAGGCGTTTTGTTTTGGGAGATCGAGGCTGAGCTGAGCTGACTAACGGTTTAAACGACACGCGTTTTGGTTTATTATGCAGCTATTTCTCGATGACAATGTTCGCAATGTCGCCGCTGGCAAGGCCGTGGGTCTTCGAACTGCTTTGGTAAATTACTTTTGCTTTTTGTTTTTTTTTTTTTTTTTAATATTTCAAATACTAAATCAAATTGTGTTTGTACACTGACCAAATGGTAAATAGTTTGTTAAAGTTTCTTTTTCTTTTTCTGGTCTGAAATCTTTCCACGTAGTGCAGCCAGGACTAATTAATTTCGTTTAGAAGTCGTTTGCGGGACATTTTTAATCTATGGACTAAACCATATTTCAATGCCTAATCTTACCACCAAAAAAATAAAATAAAATAAAATAAATTGAAACGTGTATATTTAATTTTATATAGATAAAGGATAAAGCGTGTACTAATTTTGTATAGAGAAATGGTTCAATTTTTAAGTAACATTCATTTTTCTAAACCTTAGTACTAGATAAACAAAAAGAATTAAAATTTAAAAAAAACATTTTTAGATCTTATGAAATTATGGAATCGATTTTATTTATTTATTTATTTCAATGATTTTTTGTGCAAAGGTTGGAAAAACCATGAAAACCAAAGAAGCGGATTATGCATTAGAGACGGTCAACAATTTGGCACAAGTAATACCAGAGATATGGGTCAGCGGAATTGAAAGTGGTGAACAAAGGATGAGCCGTACCAAAAGTGATATTGATTCAATTCTTGCAACCACAGCCGTTGGAGCTTGATTTGCTTAGCCGGCGATATGGTTCACCGGTGTGTCGGATTGAGTCCTGAGTCCCCAAGTCATGTACATTTTACACTAATCATATTGTCCATATTCTGCATAATTTTCTAATTATGTAATGTATCTTAATTAAAACTGTATCTTACAAGTGTATCTATCTTATATGTACATGATAGTTTGTACTCATAACAATAAATATCCTTGTATAATTTTATCAAAATAAAAGATGCTAAAGTCGATCTTTACAGAAAACTAAAGCATTTTGGGCCCGATCACGCGTTGCTGTGGCAGCATAGTAGAAGTAGACGACTTTCTCATCTAATGTAATATATATTTTATTTTCATTCAAAAAATTGTATTAGATAGACTGCCAAAACTTTAAAATCTATGTCTATGTGGTATGTTTTTTTAGAGTAATGATATGATAAATAAAACATTGTGCTTCTGCAAAAGGGTATCAAAACGATCCTTTGATGCTTTTGTTAATTTCTTTAAATTTTAAAAGTTAATCTTATCTTCTATTATTTTAAGTAACAAATTCGTTCACGGTTGTCAGCTCTATCAAGTACGCGTAATTCGCAGTTGGCACTGCCCCATGATATGGTCATGTTCTTTAGTGAATATTTTCTTTCTTTATAATCAAAGTTTATTTTAATGACTTTCCTCAAAAAAAAAAAAAAAGAAAGGTTTATTTTAATGATAATATTGTATTATTGCGTTTAGTAGGATAGATAATAAATGAAATTATTGGAATGTACGTGACGGGGTTCAACCCGACAAGCATGATGAGATATCGCCGTTAGTGACCAATCAAAATTAATCGATGGCTGTGGTTGCAAGAACGGCATCACTAATCCCCCATTTGGTACGTCCAATCCTTTGATCAGCTCCGCTGACCTGGTACGACCGGCGCTACATTATTGACCGTCTCTTATGCATAATCTACTTAAATATTATTTTCTTTTCGTAGTTTTCGCAATCCTTTCTTACAAAATCGGAAAAACAGTCCAAATATTGTATCAAGATTTTAAAGATCTAAAACTTTAGACCATGAATTACAAAAATATTTCTGTTTGCGATAATTATAATTTCGTACTTTATAAATATTTATAGGGTTACATAAGCTGGGGTAACTCTTTCACTAGCTTTGCTCCATAAACTTTAATTTGTATCAATTATTGTTGGAGTTCTGAGTTCCCAATTTTAATATATATATATAAAAAAAAAAGGTATGGCATACAAAAATTCCCTCGCATAAAGCCCTTGATGAGCAGGACTCCTTAACAAAGGTGGCCAATAATTTTCTACACGACACACGACATGAACGGATTTGGATAATCCATTTAATTTTTTATGTTAATTTTGAATTGACACGTACAATATAAATAATAAATGAGTGAGTTTCGGGTCAATCAACTTAATTAAAAAATAATCCGTGTAACCAAAGACAGAGCTAGAAATTTTATCCAGTTGGGACTTAAACTCTAACCACCAAAAAAAAAATATATTAAATATTATAATTTTCCTCGATGAGTTTTCGTGCTTTGAAAATATTATATAGAAACTTCATTATCCAAACCATTAAAGATCTCTTTCTCAATATATAGAAATAAATTGTAATCCATTAAAAGAGCACCTATCTATTTTTATTTTTAAAGCCAATTAAAGACTCTAATTATTTAGTGGTGGTGATATGCTTAATCATTTAGTTTAAAAAAAATGCAACATTTAATTAAATTGAGCTAAATTTGAGCTTTGAGGTGATGATGTCCCATTAAAATTTGAGTTTTTAAGTTTTTATGGTTTTTTTAATTTAACTTAACTTAATTAAACCTAATTTGTCAAAAAAATAACAAATAATATTTTTAGTAGGAGCTTAGTTATAAGTTTTTTTTTTAGGATTTTCTTTTGAAAAAATATATAAAAAATATATGTATATGTAATTATACATATAAGTAATATTTTTAAAAACTCAGTGGGGGCTTAACCCCTACTCACCTTTGATAGCTCCATACATGCATGTAACACGTTTAAGTAGATGGGTACTTCTCGTATCGTATTGACAAGACACAAATGCTTTACATTTTAATGTTTTATATGTGATTTGATTAATTCTAAACATATTTATATGTGTTTAATTGAATTAATTAGTAAAATAATATGGCTAAATTTAAGTAATCATATCAATTTTTGAATAATCGTGGCAAATAGGTCATAACGTAATACATGAAATATTTATTAAATATGTTACATGCGTCGTGTTCGGGTTTAGATTTTTTTACACGTTTATTAATTGTGTCTTGTTTGAGCTAGGGTGTTATCATGTTGTGTCGTATTATATCGTAATCATGTCATCCCGAATGATATGATAACACAAATTACCAATCTTAATAAAACTAATAGGTCATTCTGAGTACCCTAGCACTGCACAGACCTTGGAATACACATGCCTAGCAGCCTAACAGTGTGTAACCCTAGTAGTCAAGCAGTGTGCGCTTAGCAGTTGAGTACTGTGCATACCCAGTAGCTGAGGGATATATAAGAGCTTGCCATCTAAGGGCATACCCAATCAGCAGAAGAGCAATCTCTCTTTAGCGCCGAAGATCATAAATAACTAAGGGATATACAAGGGCTTGCCATCTCCCTAACAGTCCTTACCATTGGTAACTATGATATGCAATATGACTATTATATCATACACTCTAATGTCACAGTCACATGACACAGCTGTCACAACCGAAAATTCAATGCCGTGATTTTTAGTAATTTTAAGTGAAAATATAATAAAATACTAAATTTTACAAAATTCAAAAAAAATCAAATATCAGAATATTTCAGTTTGGTCCTCAAATTGTTATAATCGTTAAAACTCTTATTAGTTTTAAATGTTTAAGGAAAATACCCATTAATGTTTAAGAAAATCTTCAACTATCTCGTTTGGAAACTTATTGAGAAATTATAAAGTTTGATAAACTAAGTTAAATTGAAAATCTCTAATTCTATATCCAAAATAGGTTATATAAAATTACTTTACTTTCAAGTACTCAAAATAATAATAAAACTATCTTTATACATCCACTTAATATACTCACTAATTTTGGCTAAATAATTGAACAAAGAAAAAAAATTAACAGAATATAGACACCCACTAGGGTAGAGAAATGAGAAACTAAGTATAAGCTATATAGCTTATTTAACCACTAGAATGACTACCTCAAATAGACAAACACCTGAAGGTGAGAGAAGTAGGGGGGGTAAGCATTCATATACTTAGTAGAAACTCAATTACCTTTTTGAATAGATATAATTTTACCAAACCTGTATAGTTAATACCTTTTCTAAAATCTATTTATAAACAAGTTTATAACATAATTAATATCTAGAATATTCACATATTCAAAACCAAAACTAAAACCATATCATTGTATATATATCATACATCAACAAGATATAAAAGTGAGCTCTCATCCTCCCATCACGACCCTGTAATACTTCAATAGCAGAGGTACCCAGCATCCTGATACTGCCCGTAAGCGTATCAGCAAAAACCTGCATAGGAACCTAGGTCTTTCACTTAGTGCTGCAGTAACTCGTCAGTGATCTAAAATACCACAGTGCAATAATGGAACTCAAGTGTGTGATTCTATGGTATATATAACATATAACAATTCACAACAACTATGCATCCAAGAATCAAATCATGCTTTAAAATCCAACTTGGTATTATCCTTGGATATACTATAACATGGGCAGCACACCGTTATTTTACTCCATAATCACAATTTAAAAATTTTTATAAAAAATTCACACAATTCAATCCCAGTATAATCTAACATATTTTAACAATTTATCAAATCATTGTAAAATCTCTATTTTTCATAAATAAGTTTTAATGTAATTATAAATCGAAACATATATAAAAGCAAGTAATCGAACCCCTACCTCAATATGGTAGTAATACCATATTAACAACGCTTGAAAAAACTTCCTTTGGCCACTTAGGTGTTCGAATAGCCGTTTCAGGATCCTAGTAAGTCCACATGAAAAAGTGACTTTTCCACCGAAGCCTCAGATGGAGAAACGGAGGTCACCACTGAATTCAAAGAACCCAAAAATACTAAGTTAGACAGGTACTTTATCAAAATTGAGTCCCCGTACGGGACCGGCTCATGGCATACAAAATAATATTATTCACGAGCCACGAAATTTTGATTTTCGTGCTACTTCGAAACATAATGATATTTTATATCAAAATTTTTCTGTCGACCTCACCGAGTCCAAATTCGAAGTCGAAATTCAGTTTCGAGGTCCCGAGCATTAAATGGGCTTTGAAATCCGAAAGTTTAAAAAATACCAATTTTTGAATATATTTAGAAAAATGTCCTCTTATTCTATTTAAAAATTACCACACTTCCGGATACCATTTTTACTTCTACCAACCATAATTATTCATGATTTTTAAGCATCTTTTACCTCATACAATAACCTCGGGTAAAATAATTACCTATCAAAAATATTTACAAAAATATCATTTTTTTGGACATAGTAGAAAATTACCACATTTTTTATTCAAGGATTATCTCGTTTCCAGATTCCGTTTCAACACTAAATTATCGTATTCATTCAAGTTTTAGTCTCCAATTTTTCCTCATTAAAGTTTCATATTGGAAATAATGAGTTCAAAAATAATTACAAAAACATCAATTTTGAAAATATTCGTGAAAATACCAACTTTTAATTCCAAATTTTCTCACAATCCAAATGTCAATTCTGCACAACATAACCAGATATCGTCTTTTTTTAAATCGTGTAATCAACCCTCAAAGTTTCATATTCAATAATTGAAGTTTATAAAAACAATTATAAAAATGTCATATTTTTGTTAAAAAATGCCAAAAAGGGTTAAGCACTCACTGGAGCCAAACTTTCCGGCAATCAACGGCTGGAACTTGTCAGGTTCGACGTTTGGTGGAGATCCGGGCTGGTGGGAGTAGCTGACGGCGATGCACGACGGTTTAATCGCCGGATTGTGCCGCGATTTGGGTGCGATTTCATGCTGCTCGTTTTCGCGTCTGGCCGTGCGACAGGCGGAGGAGCATGGTGGCGCAACTTCGTTCGTCAACTGGGAGCACACCTGGCTGGGGTTCATGGCCTGAGTCGACACTGTTGCCGGAATTTCGAAGAAAAACTGAGAGGTGGAGGAAGAGAGGTTTCGAGGGCCTTGGGTGAGAAGAGAGGGAAAGTTGAGGGATTTAAAGAAAATTTTGAGAGTTAGTGGCCACGTGGTAGCTTCTCAATGGAGTAGTTACTGTTTAGAAAATCACACTTTGACCCAGATTATTTAAATTATTTTCATTTATACCCTCCATTAAATTCAATTTAGCATTTGTTTTTGAACATTCTTTACATTTTAGTCCAAACGCACCAAGACTTAAATTTGTCCAGATTCAATTTTAAATACTTTAATTTAAATGTTTCAGATATTTTAATTAAATAATCCAAAATTCAAAATTACCAAAATGCCATACCTTATAAATTTACTCTTTTGCCCCTTAAATAAACCAGATTTTACACAGCAAAGCCTGACAATTAACAAAGATCAACTTAGACTTATATAATACAAATGAACTACCCAAATCATTCCCACTCTAATTATTGCAATCCAACAGTGCAACACACTTCAGTTTGACTTATCTAAGGAGGCCACCATCCTCATTAAGTGGAACCACTCCATAAGGTTCAAATCTGCCTTGGCCCAACCAAAAGAGATTGACTTGGCCGCCGTAGTCCCTTTGGCAGGTGTTCCATCAGTGCCGAGCACTTTATTTTGACAACCCTTTTCGCCCAAGGGAGACATTCTTATTACTTGGGTCCTTACTCAAGCAAAGGTATGGATTAATTCTTTTACATTAATGTATGGTGATACTCTTAGCTCCAGTGTTGTCTTTTAATAATTCTAATGCTCGAATGAGATTTTACACCAACAATTATAATCCTTGAATTCTTTACTTGTATGCAATTAATGAACTTCCATTAAATTCCTGAAGGATAAACATCATGTACTCAAATGGGACAACAAATTCCCTTTTGGTATAAAAGGCTCTCTTTCAATAATTTTATAAAAAAAAAAGACCTTAATTTTCATGTCTCCTACTATAAGAAAATTACTCAAATTCCCTAGACATTGACCTATTTATTTATTTTTTTTTCGAAAAGACCTACTATTTGTTTGTTTCTTGACTTCTTGTATTTGTAGATGTCAAGAACATTAGACATTTGAGTTCTAAGTCTTTTCATTGTATTCAACCTTACTTTGTATGTATAATTGATTTTGCATAGTATTACTAATTAGGCCATAATAGAATGGACCACACATCTTAATATGTATAAGGCCTATGGTTTCACACTTTTTGGACACATTGGCTAGCCCATTAGACTAAGGGTGTGATCTGCCACATACGTGATAAAGTCCACCAGCCCATTCCTTGTTAAAACCGATCATTGACCAGTTTGTGGGAGAGGGGGATGATCAATTGTGTGTGTGAGTTTTTCGGCTGAGATATCAAGAAGAGCCAAAGAGTATTGAACACCATAACCCCTCTTTATTCTTCACTATTTTCGCAGCTTGTGGGCACCAGAGAAGAAGAAGCAAATGGCTGGTCAAGACCAGCCCACTGTAAGAGGTAATATCTCTATTAATATGCTTTAAGCTTAAATGGATTGTTGTTAGATGGTTTATGCCATTTTATTTCAACAATTGGTATCAGAGCTAAACTATTTAACTTAAAGCTCGTTTTTTAAATTTTCAGAATTTTTTTTTTTGTGTATATGCATACTCAGTTTTTCCGAGAATTATTTTTTGGTACAAATAATCGTCATTTTAATTATTGATGGTAAATATATGTTGTAGACATCACATTTATAGATTTTATATTTGTTTTGGCCAGATCTATTGAGTTTTTTGAAATTTTTTGAAACCTTGAAAATGGCGGTTTTTTGGTCGATTTTTTAGCACTTGTTTGGAGTCTTTTTTTGCCAAATAAATATTATAAAATCAATGAAAATAAAATCTAGAATAAACCCAAAAAAAATTGTAAAAAACAGAGTACTGGAGGTCGAGATATGGTCGGATCGAGTCATGCGGGTCTGAACCGGGTCGAACGGACCCGACTGGAGATCAGGGATGACTCCGTACGACGCATTGTTTAGCCTCTGTCAGGAAAAAAATGACACATCATTTTCTTAAAGGAAAAGCTGCTATCGTTGTATAGAAACAACATATCATTTGGTTCACAACCAAAAACGACATGTCGTTCACTGTGACCCTTGGCTGCCGTTTCGTACAAATGACATGTTGTTTTTTGTTTTGGCTGAGGGCCAAACATGTCGTTTATTTTGCCCAAATTTTAAAAAAAAAAATATTCTTAGTGCGTGGGGGGCTCGTGTGGGGTCATTTTTGTCCGCTTTTTTTAACATTTTGCTCTATTTTTTATTTCTTAATTACTTGTGTGATTATTTGTTAATTTTGGCCATTATAAAATATTTTATTAAATTATTACACATATTTTGCATATTATTTTAAATAATAAATCTCATAATTTTGAATTAAATTAATTCCTGAGCATTATTATATGCATATTTAGGCCATCTTATACAATATCTAGTTATATTTCAATATATTTTATTTAACATTATACATGGTTATATGCATATTTTTGACAATTATATCAATTTTAATTATACGCATATTTTTGGAAGATTTTATGCATTGAATTTCTTTTTTGAAATTTTTCATATTATATGGCATAATTAATTGTGAGATTGTGACAATCGTGAGAGTTTATGTACTCATCTATTGTGAGTCTAAACTTGTCAAATTGTCGAACATGATTATATCAATTATTATATTCTCACTTTTGGGCTAACTTTGAGCACATTTTTTTATTCCATATTTTGTTGTCATATACCGTATTTTATTCTTAGAAAATTCGTTATAAATGAGAAATAAATTTTTGGCATATATATGGATAATTTATGAATTATTGCTTATTTTTATCCATTTTTGTTATTATTATTACTTGATAATATAAATGCATGACTGACTTTGTTTGAATTTTATGTGATTTTGACTAATTCTTAATGTTTTCTATACTTGCCTGTCGTAAGTTGAGCATGTCAGATTATTGATAAAAAATTATGATTATTGTTGTTTATTCTCCCTTGATTGATCACAATTAATACTAAGGTCCATACGAATAATTAAATTATCCCGTCGATAATTTTATTGTTTGGTAGGATGCTTAGATTGATGAAGGAAATACATTGAATGTCATGAACGGCACAATCTTTTCTATCCTGTCGATAGTGGATTGATGTATTTAGTTGTGGTTTTTGGTGTATTGTCCTTACCTGCGAATGAGTCCTTATTTGCTTAAGGGACTCTAGCATACAATGATCGCGTTATTGATTGGATCGTTGGGAAAGCAGAGAGGAAGAGCAAATAGCATGATCTTAGTTTTTTTACATGCATATTAGTGATATTACTCTTGGTTATTTCCTCTGGAGCTTTAAGCAATCCTTGTATCTCTGCCATTTTGATGCTAAATGGGACTATTATGTTTGATGACATAGATCTCACACCGAGTGTGATAAAGTAAATGAACTAGGCCTTGTGAGTTTGTACAACTCCTAAATCTACTATTTATAGTCTGTTGATGCCATGGAACTCCATGATAAGTGAGAGAATTTAAAGAGGTATTCTTTAAAGTTAATGAGGTATTTTATGGAATAATTGGTTTGTGACAGCTTTTGAGGATAAGATCGCTAAGGTTTTTCTTGAAGTCATTGGTGAGAATTTTGGGTGATTTGGGATATACTTTTCCTTCAGAATTGAAAAGTTAATTATAGCATTTAGGATACTAAATGTTTGAGAGACGAAAATCTTACATATTGTGGTATAAGGATTGGATTACAATTCTAGAATTTTCAAATGGGAAGATCAGTATTAAGATTCATATGGTGTATTACAAGTTTCGCATCCAAGTTTGATGTGCACATATTTGTTACTTCAATGATTAGTAAACTATGATGGTTATAAGAGTAAGATTGACACTTATGCAGTTTCTCTAGAATTAATCTATACCGAGATTTTTGGACAATTGAGTCCTCAGGTTATAAGAAGTTATAGATGACTATGGGTCTTTATGGATAACTACTCCTATTATGGTCACATTGAGCTTATTAATCTAAAGGTCTAACTTATGGAAAATGGATTGAAGCGATCAAGTCTGACTATGGTGGTTATCATGAGACATTCAATAAGAAGGAATATAATACTAAACTTATTGCAAAATATCTCCATGAATATGATATTGATCGGTATTATGGATAATAATTGAATCTCCTGGATACTATAATATTGTAAAAAGGTATAAATCACACGTTTCTTGATATTGTGTGATATCTTTTGATGATTATTTTATGATGAATCATACATGATTAGAGGATTTTAGATTTGATCATCCGTCTCATACCATCATAATAATTGAGTCAGATGAAGTTGTCATTTTTATTGATGTTTCTGGTAAAAGTCAAGGGCTATAGGAGATTTTATTCAATGAGGAATATTCTGTGTTATTATCTCTATTCTTGTTATTTTCGTTGTAATTGTCGGCCCTTCAATTGACCAAAAATATATAGTCACTCGTATTATATCTATTGAACTGGTGATACTTAATGACTCCATATATGAATAAAGAGATCATAATGATTTGATATACCTGCAATGTTTTTGGAGAGTTTATAATTTATTGGTAGGAATACGAGTTTGACATTGATTATACCTCTAATATGATAATCTGCCAGTGAGTCATTAGCAATCTTCAATTCTTATTGTGGATGACACCATGAATAGTGAGATGAATTCCAAGTCTTTTAGAAATGTGAGGCCTAGTTGAATTAGACAATAGTTTTTAACCTATTAGATGTATATAAATGTCTAAGACTAAGCGCAATTATGAGTTTTAAGTGGGAAGTGTAAGCAATGCTTCTGGCTAAAGAATTTAGCAAATGAGAAGAATTGGTTATGGAGATGTCTTCTCATTTATTTCCATGAAAGATACTTATTATTGTGCTGACTTTGAACTTCATTAAATAGACGTGAGAACTATAATTTTTTTGAATAAAGTTTGAATATTTACATGGCTGCACTAATTGGTTTTGAGATTATTGGTAATAAATACCTAATTTATTAGATCCATAGTTTTGGTTATGGATTGAAACTGGCATCAATATAGTAGTATTATGATTTTCGATGAGATTGTCACTATTATTATGTTTTGGAGAACGTTATTGATCAATGTGTATATTTAAGGGTCAGTAGGATCAACTGCATATTGATGATTTTATATGTTATCAATATTGTGCTCGCATTTAAAGATTCTGACCTGATAAATGAGACAAATAATTGTTGATTAGCTATATAATATGAAGAATCTCGGAAAAGCCTCGTATGTTCAAGGTATATAGGTTCTTTATATAGTTCTAATGGCATTTTGGTTTGTCTCAAAGAATCTACATTGATCAAGCTCTTTACAGAGATCCAGTTTTGGATATTATTATTCTTCTAGAAAGCACTAGTTCTGAACGTGACAAATTATGAAAGGCCGAAAGTCCATTAGATATTTTGATAGAGATCATATAAGATTAGCCCCTATGGGTCTACTGTTAGCAGCCTAGTATATATATATACTCGAGTACGCACATGCCATGACGTTGTATTCATTTTTGGGCATGTCGGTTAGGTACTTGAGTGATCTTTTTGGGTACCTAGGATCTTATCTTGTAATTGATTTATTAGTAAGCCAACATTTCTGACATAGTTGGATCTTGTGATGCTGAGATTATAGACTGCATGGATGACAGTAGTCTATCCCTATGTATATTATGATGATGGTATGCGGAGTTGTTATGTAATTTTGTGTCAATTGGACACTTACAGCTAAACTATTTTGGGATTTATTGTCAATTGGACATGTATAGCTACCTTGCCCATCGAGGCAGAATTTTTGTGGTGTGTTATAAGGCTACTAGTTATGAAATTTGACTGTAAAAACTTGTTTCAGTATTCAGAGTAGTTCACTTTGTTTTGAGGTTGCTGAAACTTTATGGTTATGATTCCACAACTCTATCTTTCTCTTGGAACTTGAGGAGCATTGTTAGCTCTAATTTTATTAATATATAATTCCTATTTATTAGAGAAAAAGTTATAGCATACTCATTCCTGTTGAGAACACGCCTACAGACGACATGTTGACAAATTCACTAGTGAAAGACTGATCTTATGTGTATTTTAAGACCACACATCCCACATGAGACTGTTAGGAGCCTTAGTTGTATTGAACCAGTGGGAGTTTATTGCCATCTAAATATGATAAACATGTTGTTGATTAATGTGGATTGCTTATGTTTTATGTAATACATACATGCTATAGATCCCAGTCTTTTTTTTTTTTTTCTTCCTGATATGCATACACACATATTTATTTGGTAAGTGATATGTAATTAGAAACATCTGTTTTTAGTCTCAATATATGTATTGTTGGTGAATCCATATATGAAAGTTGTCGCCATGTTTTGTGAATCTCTAACACCTGATTGTGTATGATACTTATATCCTATCGATCCAGTATTATGCATGATTAGTTTCGGCTATTCATATTCGTAAGAGATTCTTGTACTTTGACATATTATGGTTAAGTATTTTGTATGATTATACTGTCCAAATGGGAGAATGTTGGAATATTTTATATGGACTAGTATAATCACTAGTAACTCACTATATTTCTATTAAAACATATTGAGGACAACTATATTTGTATGTATAAAGGCCATAATGGGATGGACCACACATCTTAATATGTATGAGGCCTATGGTTTTACACTCTTTGGACATCTTGGCCAGTCTATTGGGCCAAGGGTATGATCTACCACACATGTGACAAAGTCCACTAGCCCATTCCTTGTTAAAACCGGATGTTGACCAGTTTGTGGGAGATGGAGATGATCAATTGTGTGTGTGGGTTTTTCGGCTGAGACATCAAGAGGAGCTAAGGAGTGTTGAATACCATAACCTCTCTTTATTCTTCACCATTTTCGCAACTTGTAGGCACCAGAAAAGAAGAAGCAAATGGCTAGTCAAGACCAGCTCACAGTAAGAGGTAATGTCTCTGTTAATATACTTTAAGCTTAAAATGAATTGTTGTTAGATAGTTTATGCCATTTTATCTCAACAGTACGACCAAGGTCTACTTCTCTCTAACAAAGGTTAACGCTTTGACATCAAACTCGACTGAAATTGAACATTTTTTCACTACTTTGAAAACAAGCATTTGTTTTTCCTTTCTTTTTTCATTGTGTTCGATATCGGATGAAATTATTCAACCAAAATCAAGTTCTTACTAATGGATGGGATGTGGGAGAGAGAAGAGAACTGGGCTTTCCATTTTTCATTAAAAGAAGATGGCCCTATTATTATTATTATTATTATTATTATGAATGGGCGTAATTCAATTTTTAGGGGGATTTGTATCTAGGTACCAGTGATTTGCTAAATGGACATTTTTATGACTATTTTAAAAAGATGTTTTATTTATATGACTAGTTATAAACTTTTATGAGCTCTTAATATTATAACCTGTCACCAAATGTCATAATTGTTATAACTACTAGTTATAAGAGGTTACAGAAGGTCATAAGTTTTATTCTTGGTTTTATAAAGGTCGTCATATAGAGTGGTTCTGAAATGTCCATTAGACTCGAAAAATACGAAATTTTGTCCATTTTTCAAGTAATTAGACAGGCATAGTAGACGAAAGATGGTATCCATAATAGGGTTTTTTTTCCCCAAAAGAAAACTACTATAAGACTAAAATTGTTCGTTAAAATTGCTATCGATGAAAGAACCGCTCTTTTTCCTCACAATGAACTTTTCCATAGGGTCAAAAATGATATAATCCTATAAGTATTACTTACTATAAATAAACTATTGCTATTATAAATAAAAATTTGCTTGCAACCAGAATACAAAATTAAAAAGAAAAAGAAAAAACAGAGATTTAAAGTGGAAGAAAACAAAAATGAACGACAAAAGAAATCCTTGGCTGAGCAATTTTTTTAGTTTAAATAAAAGTATGCGATTTTCCATTTTTATCCATCATATGTTGTTGCAGATGCATGGCTGATAGAGTGTTCATGGTTTAATTCACTGATATAGTGGTTAACTCCCAAATCAAACTACAAGATTATTTTTTGTCCATTTAGTTTCATCGGATTTAAAATTGAAATTAAAATCAAATCTATGTATTTGGATTCATTAACAGTTTTTATCAATTCTCTGGCTCATCAAAATTAAATACATCCCAAAGAAAAGGATTAAAATAAAATAAAACAAAAAATGTCGTTAAGAAAATGGGCTATTATAGCCCAGTCAATCTCTAATCCTAAAGTTGTCCACTAGGACTCGCTTATAGGTAGGGTCGGGTGGGGTTAGATATTAAGTCGGAAGTTCGATTCACCTGAACTTTCATGTGTGTGAGTTATTTTTTTTTCTTTGTAATAGGTGAATGTCATTAGTTAAGCCATATTAAAAAAAAATCCCTAATCCTAAAGTTAATTTAAAATTACTTAATTTTGTAGTCTATAATTATTAATGGAATCAACGCGTAAGAAACTTAGGATCCGTTGGGTTACAGTGGCAGAATAGTAATGGTAATGGTAATAGTAATCAAAATAAAATAGAAAATGAATAGTAATATAATTATGTTGTTTGGTTAGAATGGTAGAATTAGTATCTGAACAGGCATTCTTATGTTTGGTTGACTATGGAAATGAATGAAATTAGCTATTAAATGACAAAAATACCCTGAAGCCAAAAAAAAAAAAAAGCAAAACAAAATTTGTTCCATGGTCATTTATGTTCGCTCAAGTTCGAAAACTTTTTAAAGCCTCCAAAACTCATTATCATTCTGAAGTTTTTTCTATACCCAGCACAAACATGAAATTTTGCTCCTTGGATATTATCAAAAACATAACCAATCTTTTTGTCCCTGATGAAATTCTAGACACCACTAAACTATTCTTTAATTGATTGTATGAATTAATTATTTGAAGTTATCTTAATTTCTTATTTGCTGGACCTTTCTCTAGATATAGGTGTTTGTCTTCAGACTGATAACTGGAACTTTGTAATTTATGCTTTATATCTTTATAATCGGCAGTGTCTTTTTTAAATAATAATTCTCATGGACTATAACCAAATATGCTCTGCTTGACGTTAGCAATTAATGATGCCTAAATCCTAATGATCATATATATATATATATGATAAACATCATATAAACGCCAACAAAAAATGTGTAAATATTCAGTCCAAACCTCATGAGCTAACCTCAACTATGAGAAACAAAACAAAATCAGAATCCAAAAATAGTCAAAATCTCTCAAAACTTTAAAATCATCAAAGCCCCAAAACTAATTTTCTCACCAAATTCAATAAACAGTGTAAAATTGAAGAAACCTACCTTATATATATATATCGATAAAACATGTCCAAACCAACAATAAACACAATCAAATGTACCAGTTCGTTCAATATAGTCATACCCAAGGGAAAAAAAAAAAAAATCAATATTGGTTCAATCTAATCGTACCCAGAAAAAAGAAAAAGAGTAAAAGAGAAAAAAATAATAATAAACGAGAAAAGGTAGAGAGTGTTAGCCTCAACGACTGACCTTCTTTAACATCGACGAAAGGCCGTCCGACGAGGAAGGTCGGCGGTGAAACAGTCGCGAAGGATGGTCAGAGGAGGCAGTCAGATGAGAGATGAGAGTCAACAGGTACAGACAAGTGTATTTAGGCTTTTTAGTGGAGGCTCCGTAAGCTAAGCAGGGGGTTATTTAGGGGAAAAAGAAAAGACCCATTGGAATGGAATAGGCTCTCTACCTAACTTTGGGTGGAATACAATTCCACCAAATTGCTTTCATTGTAATGACTTTCTAAGTTTGAATTTTCTAATCAAATAATAGAATTGAGTTTTTTTTGAAAAAATTTCTTTTTTTTTTTCTATTTCATTACCCAACTAAATGGACCCTTAAGTTAAATCCTTAATTTGCCTATAATAGAAGGAAAATAATTAAAGTAGCCTGCTTCCACAATTAAAATTCAAAACTAATTAATTTAGTTTAGTTTGATTTCAACAGACCAAACTATGTAATTGGCGAAATTAAAAAATCAAGACCGGACCAAGAATTAACGGAATTCAAACCAAATATCAAATCTGGTTGTAAAGATCATGAACACCCAACATGAGACATATATGTCACTTTAAGAAAAAGACACATTACGAATGATTAATTAACTAAGAAGCACTGTAAATTAACAATGTTCAAATTCACGTAGTAGTCATGATCATACATACATACGAATTAAAATTAATAATAAAAACACAAAACCACCATCCCCTCAAATATTAATATAAATTCTTACAAATCATAAGGTTGCTTCCCAGTGAACTTAACCTCAATAGGGTTAACGTTCTTCCCAATCGACCTGAAGTTTTGACCAACTCCTTGGCGTCCAGGGTTGACCTTCTCAGGGTAGACTCCATCCTTAGGGTGCAAATACTGGACCTCACCATTAGGGAACACCCTATAAAACTGGTACTTGATCTTGTACTTTGACCTCAACCGAGTCCCCAAAGCCAAGCACTGCTCTTTCCTCGCCAGCTTCAAGAGGTTCGGTCCTTCTCTCATGATGGCGGCGCCGCCAGTTGGCATCTCGAAGATCTGCTCCTTCGGAGACTCCCATGTTATCACGTAGAACTCCTCGACCTGGGCCTTACGTAGCAAACCTCCTGTGCTTCCTCCGAAGATCGGGGAAGGAGTGTTGGGGTCCAGCTCGGGCGGGGTGAACCCCACGGGGGCTTCCTTCGTTGGCGCCTCGGTCTTTTCCTCGGCCGCGGCGGCTCTCACGGTGAAACGCGCCGGCGCGTGAGAGAGTTTGATTTGTTTTGGGGTGGCGAAGGAGGTGGTGACGGATTGTTTCCACGGGGCGGTGACTCGTTCGGCGCCGGTTTTCGGGGCGAAGAGGCTGGTGGTGGCTTGGGTTGCCATGGCCATGGAGAGATTGAGTATGTGGGGAAGTGGCTTGAGTTTGGGATATGATTATGGAGGAGTGAGCGATGATCAATAGGATTTAGAAGGTTTATTTTTTTGGTTTGGGACTTGGGAGGGTTATGGGATTTCATTTTGGGTGTGTGTGGATATGATGTGGATAAGGTGATATTGGTTGGACCAATTAGAATTTGTGATTTTGATACGTTCTCTTACCCATACCTTACGACTCATTTCTGCCTTTTAACTTACCTTGTCTTATGTCAACGTGTAAATCTTTAAATTTTAATCCTCTCTTAAAGAACGATATAACGTTTATTTCTGAATTAAAACGACGTATCGTTTCTTTTCAGTGTCCCCTTACAATATTTTATATAAAATGTCACTTTGTGGGGATAGGACCACGTCTTTGTGCTTGAATACAAACTACGTGTTCGTATTGTTCATTGTCGTTTTTCCTTCAAATCTAATAGTAACATGCATACTTTATTTTCTTTTCAAGAACAAAACCACATCGTCCTTAGAGTTTACCGCATAAAGAAATAGGAATGTCAATTTCACCGAACAAGGTAGTGCATCGCGGTGCACAAACCCAAATAGGACAGACTTTCACCGTTATAAATGGTGCAGGGTGTGGAGCGAGGATTCTCTGCTTAATATTTAATCGGGCGAAACGGGCTTGGGATTGAGTACCTGCATTAACTCCGCCTCGATTATATATTAATTAATTTCTATTTCAACTAGACGTAAAAAAAATTAATAATATACAGTCATATACTAATATTGGTTGAGTTATTTGGGATTCTGTTAGCTTTTTGGATGAATGATATGCTATATGATTTTAGTATCAAATATTTTACATTTGACAACTTTAACAAGTTTAAGCTTATTTGAATGTGTTTTTCAACTATTTACGTCTTTTGTTAAATTATAATTCTAATGAATTTAAGCTAAAATTTGAATTTTCTTTTAAGTTTGTTTTGTTTTTCAATGTATTTAGACTTTTAAAATAGTTTGACTAACATAGGATTGTTTAATTGATTCAAGAAAACGATTCCAAACAAGGACTCCGACATACTTATGGGAAAACCGATCTTCGATAGAGATTCCGAGAAATTGCCTCACACTAAATTAAATGGTGAATAATGCAAGAATAATATAGTAAAATAATAACGAAGACGTACATGATAAATATAAAACCGGTCCGTCCCTCCCGGTGACATCCTAGAAAGAATAAATGACTTTTTATTTAATTATAAGTAGCTTACAATCTTGACTCAAAACGGTATAAACAAAACGACATGTCGTATTAGATTAAACAAGATGAAGTTAAGGAGCTATAAATAGGGATGTAAATGCGGCGGGACGGGGATGGCCCCACCGCCCCTGTCCCCGTCCCCAGATTTCAGCCACGCCCCCGTCCCTGACCCCGGAGAATCCCCGACGAGGGCGAGGCGGGAAATCCCCAGCGGGGTTAGTGCGGGGCGGGGAATCCCCGCCAGATTTATTAAAAAAAAAAAACTTAGTCATATATATGAATACTACTCTAATCTTGTTAGAATCAAGAATATACAAAAACTAAAAACAAAAAAAGTACAAGTCCAAAAACTAAAAAAATATCATTAGGGTTCAAAATGTGAGCATCTATTTTTTTTTTTTTACGTTTGTATGTATATATATTTTTAAATAATGTAAAAAGTATATCGGGGCGGGTTCGGGGTGGGGAATACCTCCCTCGGCCCCGCCCCGACTCCGACTCGGATATGTATTTATATACCCGACCCCGTCCCCCTCCGAATAGTCCCTCCGAACCCATCCCATTAGGGGCGGGGCCCCGCGGGGACCCGAGGGGCAAATTGACATCCCTAGCTATAAAAACTTCTGGGGTTGAACCAGGTACCAATTCATATACAGTCTGTTCTTCCTCAACCATCTTAAATTCTTAGCAATCATGTACATTCAACACTAAAAGAAGATCAATACTTATCACAACAAACTAGCCATTAATTGCCACCACTAGGCAACCACTGCAAATACCACACTTACCAAACCTGCAAACACAAACTTTACATCACTGACATTAGATCCGCACAAAAACTTGCTACTTTAGAGAAGAGAAGAGAATTATTCAGATAGAGATACTGTTTGGAATCCCTTTCCCAGTGAGGCCACCCACTTTGCTATAATCCGAAGTGTTGGGATATAGCAGAGTATACGGCACATTAACAGGGCCAACTCTGTTCCTCCATTTTCCGTTCCCATTCCTCTCCATTATTCTCTTCTCTATTTCCTCTAGCTTCTTCCCGAACCGCTCGAAGGCTTTGACCGGTTCATGATCGGACGTCCACTCGGGACTGTCCCTCTGACCCAGATAGATCTCGTCCGTCGAATGCCGTGACAAGATCTCGATCAGCGAAACCCCTAGGAGGGTTTGGAACTGGGCAGTGATGGTTTTCAGAAAAGCCAAATCTGGGTCCGACTCCAGCTCGGCGTATTCATTGGTGCCCGGTTCAGGCATGAACCGGCGGCTCACGGTGGGCCGGTTCGGGAGGTACCCGGCGTATGGGTATTGCCCGAAATTGACCGCGGCGTGGAGGGCAGAGGCGACCCATATGATTATGGTGCAGGAGTGGATGAGTTCGGGTAGGGTCTGCATCTCTGGCCACCATGGCTCGTCTTTCTTGTCGCCGTGACCCACGGTTCGGATCTCGGTCCACCATGATTGGAGCTCAGTGTCTTCTTTGACCGTTTTGTCTGTTTTGTAGTAGGCGTTGCAGTAATCGGTAACCCAAGTTTCGATGGCTGCCCAGATTTCTAGTCCATCAACGGCAAATGGGTAGTCCTCAATGAGGAGTTTTAGGCCATGGGGGCTGCTCGAGTCTCGAACCGCCACTCCCCTGAAATGTTATCTCATTTGGGTAAGAAGTTGAAGTTTTTATTTTGTTATATGTGAAGGGGCTTCTGGTAAAGTGGTTTATGGTTTACCTCTTGAGGAGATCAATAGGTAGAGCATGGTCTGTGAATACCCAATTCTTGTATACAACAGCAGACATTTCCATGGCGAATCTTGCTGGGAAGACTGTTCTTTCGAGTACGCCTCCGGCATTGATGAGGATTTGGCGAGCTAAAGCGTTTATGTTCATGGTGTCCCGGAAGTGGGGATGGAGGAGCTTGTATATTGGGTGAAGAACACTTAGTTGTCTATTTGTGGCAATGATGAATGGTTCTATTACAGCATGAGTATTCAACCTGTAAAGCAAAGTCAGAATAAGACATGTTATCGTTAAGAGAAAACCAAGCTTTGGTATCACTTTGTAGTGAATGCTTTTTGTTTCAACTCAAAAGTAATTATACCAGTGGCTAATAAGTTGATGGTAGCCAGAGTCATTTACTGCAGCATAAGCTTTTGCTAGCTGCCAAATGGTGCCCCCAGTGCCTTCTTTTTCTGGAGTGAAAACTTTGCTGACAGCGCCATGTTGGTACCCTTGGGGGTGCGGTAAGCTCAACTCGATTGCCAGTGGTTTCAGTGTTCCATCATCTTGTAGCAGAAGGAGAGTTCTGGTGGCGTAAGTCTTTGTGGTTGTGGAGTTTATTCTTGTGAGGTATGGCATTAACGCGTCGTGATGATCTAAAATGAATAACTTGTTCTGTTCCATTGCCTGTATGTACCAAGAAATTTTATTTATGTGTTCATGTTTTAAGAGTTAGAAAGCATATGAGAAATGGATTGTTTGTACTTGGTCTACAGTGAGGCCGTTCATGTACTTCTCTATGCCCTTTTCTGTTATTGAACTGTTTTGGTTCCCATATACTTCAGGATCTAGCTTGCTGGCTGGGGGAAACTCCTGTAGTTTGCAATTTTAGAAGATTGTTTAAGGAAAAGGACCTATAAGATTCAACAAAACCAATTCTAACTAGTGAAAGTTGTATTCTTGTTTTTACTTGGAGGCGGCTGATGATAACAGGGTTCACTCCTGCAAGCATTTCACGTCCAAACTCTTCATCTGTCCTCCAAGCAGACTTGTCCTCTGAAACCAGCAATGAAAATTTCATAATTTGTAACTCGAAAGTTTTCATCCATCTAAGAATTTAAGCTCAAGCATGAAAGATCTTTATATCTTTACCTTGGATCACAGCAGGAATCGGAAACTTAAGAAGTCGCTCCCCATCTGAACGGGCAAGTTCCCTGAGTAGCTCCCAGGGGATGCGTTCTCTTATTCTACTCAATGAATGCCCATTTGGTAGCTTGACACCACCTTCATACAGGTTAAGTACATCTTCAAAGGTGTCAAACTCATTAATGGTTTTGTCGCATAAAGAGGATAACTCCGGGAGCAATACTTGGACCAGGGATTTCAGGGCATAGGCCAGAAAATCGGAAAACTTCACATGTCCAAATCGTTCATCTCTAGGAACGTAAATGTCTAGACTCAGAAGTGGCAATCTTCTCTCACTGTTGGGATCTGTTACATTACACAAGTCACTTGTGATTCAAAATGCTTAAAATATCACTCGAATCACATTAAGAAGTTCTATTTCATTAGAAATTCTCGGGCGGTTTCAGGTTTCTTACCCTTTTTTGTTGGTTTTCGACCAGTTCTTCCCCTTCGAGGATAGGGATACTCTTTCGATCCACCAAGAACAGGGCGTGCATAATCTGGACCCTTGTCAGGACTTCCCAGGTCATTGTAGTAAGCGTAGTCATAGACTCTGTCCCACTCCTTGAGCTCACCAGATCCATTGCCTCTGAGATTCTTGAGCTCTTCTTCCCTGTATGGGCGTAAAAGCTGAGGTGTCTGACATGGCAGGTAGGTCTGATGCAAAACAGTCAAGAAATTTGTCTTCAAGTCCAAACATGTTTCTTGCATTGGTTTGATAAGGTGTCACTATACGTTTAACATTGTTTATTCATAACATTAAACTGGTTAGAAAATTTTGAGTTGTCACACATCAATGTCTCTGATTTTGCTGCAATAATTGAGGTCGCTTCTTGCTTGGAAGCGTATCAAATGAGGATTATGAAGGGTAGTGATTTTTTCCCATAAAAGTAAAAATAAATATTTTGCTTTTGATTCCAATAATTGAGGCTTAGAAAGAAAAATCATGATAAGAAAATACATGCCATAATCTGTTCCTCTAGATGAATCAGAAATTTACACGCCTGTACAACAGTAGAAGATTAAGACTAAGACTGATAGAGACTATATATACATTTGATCCAAAAACTAATTACCTTGTTTGAGAAGAATATGCGATTGTACTTGTAACGATACGCAGGGTAAACCCAGGAATTGCAGACGAAATGAACTCGACCATGGCCTGGAACATCTTCCAGAGTGACCGTCTTGAGGAAGAACTGGCTGTGGTGATGGTTTCTGATCACTAAAGCTCCTGGAACTCCCATGGTTTCATCCCAATCAAAGGTTACAGTGAAAACAGTTTCTGCCGCCGTCAATGGAGTCATCGTCGTGATCCATTTCTCCAAGTACGCTACCTTACCAAGCTTCCCTCGAAGGCCGTTCTCTAAACAAACACAGGACAAGAAAATTAACTCAGTGGCAAAGTAAGAAGATATTTGAAATGGAAAATACCAGAGTCAAATCTAGTTAATAAGCAATTATAAAACTCTGTAGTAGTTATGTTTTCTCTTCTCTATATGAGTATGTGGACAAAGTTTACCACATAGGAGAAGGCCAACTGATGAACTGAAAAAAGTCTATGAATCAAAAGCTTGTTTCATTTGTCCTCATTCGCATAACCATTATAACATCTTAAATGAAATTACGAGAGAGAGAGAGAGAGAGAGAGAGAGAGAGAGAGACAGATGGTGACCTGGGTCAGGATGAACAGAACTGATAAGCTGCATGGAAACACCTTTGCCAAATAGCTCATGGATTCGATCAAGCAGTGAAGCCTTGATGTCGAGGAAGTCCAAGACGTTCTTCTTCATCAAAACAACAGCTCCTTTGATCTTCTTGCTCTCAGCCACTTTGTGATTTGGCTTCTCTATGCCTTTCATACAAAAAGTTTGCATTACTTTGTGACTTATTACTGAACTTGAACAGAAACCCATGGTAGCTTCAAGGTTCAGGACAAAGAAGGAAAGGACTCAAAGATGGATTCTTAAAGTCTTTGAGGTGTTTAATGTGTATATATGTGTGTTTATATATATATATATATATATATATATATATATATATATATATGCAAACAAAATAATGAGAAGAATTCTCCAATGGGAAACCTTTAACTGTCTATTTAGTCATTAATGATATTTTTCTTTGGTCTATTGACTTGGAAAGAACTGGTGGCTTTCCTACATGTACAAACTCTATTAACGAACCTCGTTAGAATAGTGATAATGACAAAAGGACAGTAAATAGTGGAGATGACGTGGGTTTAAATTACCTTAGAGAATTTTCAATCTATGTCACTTTATTAGTGAATAAACAAAGGACCTGATTCCACTTCGGCAAAGCCCATTTGCCATCTTTTTCCAATAGAATAATACAATTGCATGTATTTATATAAACTTGTTATACATAATTAAATATGTACCAAACCATATATCCATAAAGTTGCAGATATTATAATTGTTTAATACGTCTTTTGTTTATGAGATTATCGTGGATTCTTGATTGACAGCTCAGTTTAATGGCCTTTTAATCTATGTGAATATGAATTGCTTCGCTGTTATATGGCCGTTGAATTATTTTTTTATTATAATTATTATTTTTTTCCCTAAGTAGTTGTTTGTACAACCTTTGCATTGGTATAGAATGACATTATTTAATCATTATAGAATATTTAGTACAATACTTGTAGCCTTGGGCCTCGGCATTGTCTGTACTGTATACAATCCACAGCAAATAATATTTCCATGAACACAAGCAAAAGCGTATGCATTTAGAAGAAATCTGTTTACACCTAATTCCATTGTCACTGTTATATTCTCTTACTCTTGTTGAGAAATTTAGGTTGATGATGAATATTTTAATTTTATTAAGTAGATGTTTATTTTTTAAATTTTATAGCTAAATGTTTAAATATGTGTATTTATACATTTAGTAAATGAGTATATCCATCAATTTCAATTAATTATTGAAATATAGAGTATATAAACTTTTTATGTTTGATATATAATATTTTATATTAGGCATATAAATATATGTAATGGAAATTTTGTTATAATATTTAGAAAACGGACATTTACTTAAATTAGACTTAAAATTCAGTCATTTTACTATAAGAACCTTATCTTATTTCTTTTCTTTCTTTTTTTTTTCCGTGTGA
The DNA here is from genome assembly GCA_002914845.1 of Trema orientale. Taxonomy (NCBI): domain Eukaryota; kingdom Viridiplantae; phylum Streptophyta; class Magnoliopsida; order Rosales; family Cannabaceae; genus Trema; species Trema orientale. The sequence continues at coordinate 1,158,234 of JXTC01000005.1, forward strand.
CAAGACGTTAATTTTTTCATTTTTTATTTTTATCATTATGTAAACTATATAGATAAACCACGCCTCATAAGCTTTCCAAGCAGAAAAAGAAAACAGGCATTCATTATATGACCTTTCGGAATAAGTACGAATTCTGTTTACAGCTATTTTTCTCTCTCTTTTTTTTTTTTTGGGGTATGTTTACACCTATTTTCATTATTCACTTTTTATCTTTTTCATTTTTGCGGAAAAATTACATTATAGACCATACTATTTAAAATTATATTGTTTAAAATAATGTCAACATTAGTCTTAAGTAAATTTTGAGTCTGAAAAATGAGAATCTCTAATATTTACTCTTTCATTTTTATCATTGAAACGAAGGAGGAGAAAAACCATTTGGAATGATTCAAATAAAAAAAAACATTTGGAAAAGTCAATGTATATATATTAAGCGGAGTTTCAATTATTCACCTAGCTGAAAATTTAACTTTAGCAAAAGTGCTTTTTTCTTTTGAGGGACTTGCATAAACACTTTTGTACGTTTGTGTGTGTCTACATATATACTTCAAAAAAACTAGAGCCAGAGATAACTTTATATTTGAAATTTATTTTAGGATGGTCAAACATTTTAAAATTAGAAAATAATTTTTTATAAATGAAGAAACGTGTCCCTAATCTATTTTAACATAAAACTCGAACAAATCCAACATATTTATATTATTTAGTTCCTCCATCTCAAAAATTCAAAATTCTCTCATTTTTCCCCTTGAAAAGTTGCAAACTTGGCATCATCACAAGTCCAAGTAACAAATTGACAATAAGAAATAGAAGCGAGGTACTAATGATTGTCTTGAGTAGTTGTGAGACATGAACACTAATTATTGCTGATAGATTTATTTATTTATTTATTTGGGCTGGGTATCACACCACGAAATTTTCATGAAATGAACTATATATTTAAGACGAAGAAATTAAATTTGTTTATTTCTTCATTCTTTTAGGAGAAAAAAAGAAGTGGACAAAGTTCTATTATTGGAGTCCGACAGCCACAGACGCCCTTTCTTACCTCAGAAAACGAATTACTGTTCTGGCAGAGTTTTGATGCCCCTTTCTATGGCAAAATTGTTGAGGCATAATTAATTAAGCAAACAAGCATATTAATTATGACTTAGAATAATGGCATCTTAATTCCTTTTTATATTGGTAACAAAAAAATTCACAAAGTGTTTCTAATTTTCGATTGGAAATCTATTTTATTGGGTGCAAAAGAGAAATTAAAAAAAAAAAACATTGCAAAGTTATGTTATATCAAATAAAGCACCAATGATTTAATAGAAAAAGAAGATGGAACTGTATTATTCAACATCTCAAAATGAGAATATTATTCCCATGTTTATAATTCTAAAATTTCCTTTATGGCTGGAAAGATGCATTCGTAGATAATCTATATACATGTGCGTACAGTGTAAAATCATTCTGTTTTCTTTAGCTGAACCGATCATTGATGCTCTTTGATAATCAATATATGTAGTTTTTTTTAATTTAAAAAAAAAAGAATATGCAGTAGTCATTCTATTAGTACGGAAATCTTGGAATTTTTCTTTTTCTATATAAAAAAGAACGGTTTGGCCTGTATTTTCATTTAATTCTGGGGACATTATTTATTTTCGGTTTTTTAATACAAAAACTCTTGAGTATAGAATAATTTAGTAAAATTAATTCTGAACTCCTAAAATCTCCTAATATTAGTTCAATTAAAAAATAAATGTATTTATGTTAGTTTTTTTTTTTTTTTTTTACGGTTAAATCTTTGTTCTTTTATTTGTAATTTTTAGGTTCTCATTATTAGATTTTTGTTTCACGTTATAATCTTTTCTATCCAATATTATCGTTAATTAGCACTTACCCATAACATACTCATCTCTGCATGAGTAAAATTGGAAATAAAAAGAAAATTTTTTTTTTTAAAAAAAAAAGTTGGGTTATCATTTTTATTCAAGACAGAGGTAAGAAATTTGAAAATTTTATATAGTTTCAATATAGATCTATTTTGGTCAAAGTATTCATATATCTAGAAAAGATGTATATGAATATATTTCCATTTTATGGGATATATATTGCCAATTTTATGTTTTGTCGTTCCAATTTTATAAGACATATATTGCCAAAATTTTATATGGTTTCAATATAGATTTAATTTGATCGAAATATTCATATACTTCTCTTCTAGATATATGAGATATATGAATACTTAGATCAAAATAAATCCATATTGGAACTATATAAAAATTTTTAATTTCTTACATTTGCCTTAAACAGACAATAACCCAACTCTTTTTTTTTTTTCAAAAAATAATTTCTCTTTATTTCCAATTTTACCCTTGCTGAGATGAGCACATTTTGGGCAAGTGCTAATTAACAATAATTTTGGACAAAAAAAATTTAAAAGGATTAATGTGAAATAAAAATATAAGAATGAGAATCTAAAAGCCACAAATAAAATATCGAATACTTAACTGTATTTAAAAAAAAAAAACCCTAACAAAAACATATTTATTTCCTAACAGAATTAATACTAGAGGACTTTACAGGATTTTGCTCCAAAAAATTAAATTCATATTAATTTTACTAAATTGTTTCGAGTTGAGGAGTTTTTTTTATTAAAATGCCTTTATTTTGTGACACACATAAATGAATAATGAAAATTACAAGTACTCTTTCTTTAACAATAATAAACTAGATATTGTTATCTGAATTATCACCCTGTTTAGCCGCATGTTCATGTCAATCTTTTGTTGACAATTTTATTAAAGTCCTAGTCATGATCAATTAATTAACGTAACAGTACTGGCCACAATTAATATCTTCATCTCCAGATATCGCACTCGCATAAAATACACTATGTGTTGGGCCTAACTCAGGCTATATTAAAAAAAAAAAAAAAAGGAAATTAGATTTTATACGGTAATTTTGAAAAATACGGTGGTTTAAGTTTTTTTAAGGTGCGGTACGATTTTTATTAGATAAATACTATTTTTTAAAACCTATTTAGAAAAATACCATTTTTTAAAATAGTAACTAATTTCTGGTAATTAGTTTCCAGATTCTGGTAACTAGTAACCAAAAATATTTATAACTAATAACTAGTAACCAGTAACAAGTTTCCAGAAATTGGTAACCAGTAACTATTTTAAAAAATAATATTTTTCTAAATATTTTTTAAAAAGTGATATTTTTCTAATAAAAATTGTATAAAAATTTGAAAAAGTCTGAATTCCGTATTTTTGTAATTCTTTTAGTTTTTTATCAGTAAAAGTGATAGAAACCCAAAAAAAATTAAATAAATAAAGTTGAGAACAACAATAGGCCTTTTTTTTATTGCCTTATAGTTTACATTTAATTTGAGGTTTATAATGATAAAAGACATATATAATTATATTTATATATACTGTTTTGAAGTACATATCACTACCGGCTGTTGAATTTTTCTTCTTTTTCTTCTTTTTTTTCCCCCTATAATCCTTTTCTTTACACACATAATTATATAGTCTGCTGAACTGCTGAACTTTAAAATAAGTTGAAAGATGGAGAATTATTCTACTCATTCGGTGTTATGCTGCGTACTATGATCAATAGAGCAGATTGACGTATATTATACTTGCTCACCAATCAACTTCAATGTAATAAACTAGAATTTTATAAAATAAATATAAATATAACGTGAGAATCTCAAGGGTTCCACTTACAATATAATATTATATATAACCATATGACAAAGTTATGGGATTATATAATTCATGTGTTGTGTGGTTTATAAATTAAACATGTCTTCCTTATTATCTAAGAGAAAAGATATTGAGTTTATTTCAAAATAAATATAAAAATAAAAATAAAAGAGAAAATATTTTTGACAACAAGATTCATGTCATGATTGAACAAATCAACGTATATGCATCAAATGAACAAAGCGTCAATGAAAATGAGATAGTAACAAACACGTTTTAAAGTAAAATTCATCTTTTCAATTTATATAACCATAAATTGATTTATATATAAGTACGCTTAGTCGTTTATTTCCAATGAGTACTTGTAAAAAGTTCGAATCTAGCAAGTGTTTCTCACGCTTATTAACGTTCTCTTTTTTATATTTAAAAAAAAAAAAGAAATAATTAGGCCAAGTTAACCTCTTTTTAAACCAGATATATCACCATAACATCCATTCCTTATAGTCCCGGTTCTACCATCCTTTTCTTGTTTGCGATGGAAGGAATAAATTCAAAGCGTATATAGTATAGTAAGAATGGAGAAATTAACTAATCCAAAGTTTTTTAAATTTGACCACACCGGCCATACCACGTTAACACCGAAAGAATACAAACTAGTCCACATGACCCTTATCTCCACCCTAATCTACAAAGAAAAAGAAGAATAATTAATACAAAAAGAGAGAAGAGATTTCTTGAAGAAAATTATTCTTTACTTAAAAGACGTAAAATCTTAATGCAATTAAGGGAGCGAGGAAAAGAGGGGAATAATTAACAAATAATGTCTTCTTTTGGAAATTGCTCTTCAAATGCAGTGTAGAGATCGTTACTTTTTATAATAACAGATTTGTTTCACCTGAAATAATAATAATATCCTCCTTTATCAAATAAATAGCGTTTAAGTGATAGCTCTACTAACTATAGATTCCTTCAGTGAGTTTATCACTCGCACGTGTCACTCTGTAGTTCTTTTTTCTTTCTTTTTTCATTCTTTTTTTTATTTCCCCTTAAAAATAGGTTCCTTCTTATTGGTGAGTCTGCAGGTGACAATGTATTTTGTTACAAATTCGGGCTAAAATACTTTTCACTTTCTTCTTAATTAATATATGTAATTTTACAGTACTTCTTTTACTAGAAAAAAAAAAAAAAAAAACATTGTACTTCTGCTCTTGTCCTAATTTAAGACAATATTGAGATGAGATTATTTTTTTTTTTAAAAAAAAGATATGAGATAAATAATTATAAAATCCCATAAATATCTGATTACTAATTATAAAATACCATAAATTTCTCATGGGTTGTAATGAAATGCCCATTTTATGGCCATTGTATTCTTGTAAATGCCATTTACAAGGATATATAACCTATGGGTTGATAAATCGGATCAAAAGTATCAATTTGATGATTTCTTCCCACTACAAGAAACCTTAAGCTATGGGTAAATAAATCGGATCAAAAGTATCAATTTGATTATTTCTTCTCACTATAAAAAACTTTATTTTTAATAAAGACAAAAATTGTGACTAAAAGTAAAAAATTCATAACCAAAAGAATGTATTTATCTTTATGCTGTCATCAAAAAGTCTGTGGCTAAATTTTTAGTCACAAAAATGTGATTGAATATACTATTAGACACAAGTAATTTCATTATTATAAACAAAAAGTTGTAATTAAAAGTACATTAGTGACAACTTATTATTAAATGTCAATTTTTAGTCACAAGAAATTATTAGTTGTGACTAAATGTCATTTTTAGTCACAAAAACATTTGTTGTGACTAAAAAACTTGTCATTGAATGTTGCTTTTTTCGTAATGTCTTAACCAAAAATTTCAACTGTCAAATATATCCTGATAAAATTATATTCAGAAGTGATATATGGATATAGTTTAAAAAAGTATTCTTCATCCTTTCTAAATTTCCTTTCTACCAAAGGTGGAGATCCTCCTTAGGATCTATTTCTCCGATAAGACTTTTCTTTTTCCTTTTTGCTTTCAATAATCCTTCCCTATGTGTGAAAGTATATGTCACCTTAGATTTATATCTACTGGTGTTTTGTCTCACATAATTCCATATATGTGTAATTTTATTAGTCTTCATTAGTTTTGTTGAATTTTGTGTGTTTTTCTTCTAGTTCTAAAAGATCCGAGTTCCAAATCTACAAGATCAAATCATGAACAAAAATGACTTTTATAAGAGACCTGTCACAGTATCAATCATAAGAACTGACTTAAGTAGCAGAGAGTGATTTAAAAGAGTAAAGAGAAATCTCTCATATTACTCTAGTTGCACCCCATGTTGGGTTTTGTATCTCCTCTCTAATCTTTATTAGAATACAATAGTTTCATTGATTATTTGTTTACTATTATGGGTATTAAAACTCGATTTTCATATCGACTAGGTTAATTTTGTAATTCGTTTATTTGATCGATGAATAGAATTCCTATTTTGATTCAAAATAAATAAATATTCTTTATATTTAAAATATTTGGTCAATAATGTCAAATTGAGCAGGTTAATTTAACTCGATTTGAAAAATAAAGTAGATACTAAGATTTAAGAACAAAAGAGATTAAATTGAGTATTTCGTTAATACTGTGGTATTTGCTTTAATGGAATGGAATAAGAATAGGAATAGGAATACAACCGAATTAAAATAGGAAAGGAATGATTAATTAAATCCAATTCATTCGTTTAGTTGAACATTGGAATCAACGTTTGAATCATGATTTTTATGTTTGGTTTGAAGTTAGAATGGAATGGAATAATAATAGTTTTGAAATTCATTAATATATTCAAATAAAAATATAAACTAGACATATAACACTGAAATATTAGAGATATATAAAATTCATAAATACATGTAATTATCTATATGTATGCTAAGATAAATACTGCGCTCAAAATGAAAATAAAAAAGCTTCATACATGCAGATTTATTAGTTTGAATCAAGATTCTTTATGGTAGCTTCTTTTTTGAAGCGTAAGAGTAACGGTAAAAGAAAATATTGTATAAGATTGTTTAAAATTGGGGTAAGTAGTTTAAATATTTAAATATTTAAAGGTTAAATTTGAAAAATAACAAATTATTTAATTTGATGTTGGAATGGAATAACTATTCCACTGGTCTAGTTTCGGAATTAAAATTCACCTATTTTGATGGAATAGCAATTCCAATAGAATAACTATTTTTACATTTTTTTGTCAAACCAAACAATAAAATAAATTTCCACTGGAATTGTAATTCTATCATACTAAACACTACCTAAGAATATTCATCATGGTTTTCTTATAATTAACGTGAAATCGTGGGTGTACCACCATTGGATGATATATTTTTAAAGAAAAACATAACACGCGGCATAACTTATTCGATTTGGAGTTATAGGGGAAGTGCACTTTAATCTCTTTTTATCTATAAAGTTTATATACACATTTAAACAAGCGAAACAAAACAAAATAAACAAACTAAAGTGGGTGCTTTGTAAAACTTCTCAAGCTTCTTATATGTAAAGTGAAAAATTAAAGAAGAACTGAAAGCCACTAAAAGAATTTCTTTTTTTCTCCCTTAAAAGTTGTAGAACGAATAATCACATTTTTTTTTTTTTTTCCCTTTTGGTCTTTCCATGTGTACGCATCTTATCCGATGGAGCATATCTTGTATTCGCGTTGCGAAAAGTTATAATCAATCTTCCTTTTCATCTTTAATTTATTCCTTCGTCTTCCTCACTTTGGGGCACAGAGAGATTAACGTGGGATTCCATTTAAAAAATTAAATATAAAAAAGATAGAAAAATATAAAAGAGGAAAATGATAATAATTTTCCTCTGGAATTATGAAGCAAGAATGAAACCTAGTTCACTTCAAAAATTATTATTTTATTCTTACATTACTATGTTTTGAAGTTTGGGTAATAAGGTAGTCAAATAATTCAGAAGTTTTTTCTCTCCGCTCTCTACTTTCTCTTGAATTAATTTGAGAGAGAGTTAAAATTTAGTGGACCTCTAAAGACGTAGTAAATTATGCTTTTATTAGTTTTTCTATCCTATTTTTTTTTCTTTCCCTCTCTTTTCTCTTATACCAAACAATTCACTTTCGTGTTTCTCCTCCATCTTTCTCTCATACATTTTTCCTAATTTCCTCTCCCTTTTCACCTTTATCAAACATATATGTAGCCTAACTAATATATGCATGGTCAATAACACAGTGTTGATTTCATTCAAGGATTTATAATAATTTGTTTTGATCCTGTTAGCACTAGTGAATCCCTGATGGTTTACTTATCAAAGTTTTTTTTTTTTTTCCTTTTGTTTTCAAAGATGGTTTATACATATCTAAGTTGACCATATATGTACCAACATATAGGTTGGGTGCGTGCTAGCTAGCTGGCCTCATAAGATTAACTGAAATTAGAAAATGGGATGTGCATCTTGCTTCCATATTAAATCATATATACATATATATATATATTTATATACATATGCCCCTTGTTGATCATATGTTTTGTATTATACTTCACATGATGTACAAGTCTCATTATTAATTAAAAAGCTCCTAATATATATATCCCCAGACTGATCATCAGTTCATCACTATTTTTGTTGTTGTTTAATTTCTATACTTTAGTTGGCTTAGTAAAACAACAATATTCGAAATGTAAATTTATATTTACATAAAATAAACATGTCTGCTGGCTACCAGCCAATAAAAGTTCTATTTCTTGCAACAAAGAGAAAAATAAAGTGATTAAAAAGAAGTACCTATCATATATTCGATGACATATATGTGTATATATCTGTAGACATATTTACAGGGTTTAATTGTTGTGTTCTCATTCCAATATAGTACTACCACTTTTTTAATATATATATATGGGTGATGTTTCAATGGAGATTTTTGTTTTTACTCTATGGATGGGTACTCTAATTTGGGCCATTAGATTTTAATCTAATGGTTAAAATAATATTAATGGATTTACTAAAAAAAATTATTATAATTAATACATATATAAATATAGAAAGTTATTTAAAATAAAAAATATGGATAACCTGATGAGTTGGTCAATTTTTTTTTTTATTTTTTAATAAGAAAATGAAACTAGTAAAAAAAATTTAATAATCTCAAATTACTTTCAACTATCTTATTCGTTGGAAAAAAAAAACAATAAAAGATATACAAATTTTAATCTGTTTCACGCATATTTTTGTTTAAAAAACAAATTTTCTTTCAATGTAGTTGCTTTATTCATTTTTTGTTATTTAAGAAAACAACTTATTCATAATATGAAAACTATGCTACCTTGAATTTTACCTTTTGTACAGAAAAAAAAATTTTATGAAATATTAAAGATACAATAGTACATATAATTTTAAATTAAAGGTAATTAAAAAATTAAATTTTAAATTAAATTTTCAAAAAGAAAATAAATAAAAAAGAATTAAAAATTAATATATTGAATGAGATGACTTGTTATTGTAGGTTTATTTCCAAATTAGTCAAACTTACCCATCTATGAAGCAAAAACAAAAATACCTATTGAAACATCACCCTATATGGCCATATATATATATATATATGTATATACTAATTTAAAGGAGGACTTTTCATATTTAGTCATACAAACAGGGGGACTATATAGTTAAAACGAAAAGGCCATAACATATACCCTTTATCGTGAACCGAGAATATTGATAGGACTAATTAAACATGTAAAGAGGAGATCATTTCAAAGGATTAATCAAATCAAACAATATTTAGAAAAAGCAAAAGGTAATAATTAATTAAGTGGACCATACCAATTTGGTGGAATATTAATTAATTACACAGTACAGATAATTATGATATTTCATATGCATGTAACGCTAGTGTGCCGGTACTCATGAGTCTTATCTTCTTATGTCTTGGTGATATGAAAGATAACATAATTCAATTTCAAACCAAGAAATAATACCTATTATTACATGTCACTGATGTTGAATATTATGGGATCTAAAGCTAATTAGTAATTTCACAGAAATAAAGAATGTGTCTCACTAACGTTGAATATTATGGGATCTTTTTTTTTTCCCTGGAAATATTATGGGATCTAAAGCTAAAGTAATTTTACCCGGAAGGCAACATCATATACATGTATAGTTGGGTCTCGTGCTTTTTTGTTTTTGTCTTTTTGTTTGTTTGATTTTTTTGATTTAATTACATCATCAAACTTGGAATTTATTCCCTTTTTCCAAGATTAATCAAGATGTGGGGCCAATTTATGATCTCTCTGTCTTATTTTTTAAAATCATATGACCATTACCAATTCAATGGCCACCAACTTGATATTTTCATCAAAGGAAATTGTAATATTCCTTGCATTTATATATAATGATCCCTTCTATATTATCTTCGTCTCGTGAGTTGCGTGTTTAAAATTTTATGTAGATTTTTTTCTAGTGTAAAACCTATCGTGTGATATGTACGGATATATATTTGTATAATAGTTAACAGGAATAATTCTAAAAATACCCCTTTTATTCAAGCTAAGTCCCACATCTAATCCTCTGTTACAAGCACGGAGCCACATCTACCTCACTGAGGCCCCACTCAGTTTTACATTCCTTTTTAAAAAATCTAAATATTTATATATATATATTAAAATATTTAGCTTAAATCATATGTAGAGCCCCATTCAAAAATAGATAACATAGAGAATAACCCCACACAATTTATGAAATATAATTCTAGCTCCAACTAATTATAAATCATGACTTTATCCTTGCTCTGTTATCATAAAACTCAAAAATATTCTTTCTATTTTTTAAAACAGGAAAAGAGTATACTTTATGTATTTTGTTTTTCTTTTTTTTTTTATATATTGGAGTGGAAAAATTTAACTATATATCTCAATATTAGAAGTGGATGCTACGACCAGTTACAACTTGTTTTAGTAACTTAAACTAAACATAGTGACTGTACTTTCTTGTGCTCCAATCTCTACTGCCTTGGTTGTATAAAAATTAAAAAATAACCCCATAGACAGCTTCAAAACCTTGTGAAGTCAAATGATAGTACTGACTTTTGCACATGGGAAAGTTGTAAATTTCATATAAATAGATACAGCAATCGAATATCACCAATATTATTCCACCAAAATGGTAAATGATAGTACTGACTCTTTTATAATTTTCTCCCCCAAAATCACCCACCACTTTGGCAGGTTAGGTCTTTTTGTGACATTAAAAAAAATTAGTGGCTATTGAAATTATTTTTTTTCTTAAGATGGTTATTAATATTATTAAGACAAATTACAGCACCTTTTTATATTCAAATATTGGAATTTTAACGCTTTAATAACTCTACTTGTAATTCTATTTTTTGTTTTGATAAAAAAGAAAATTCATTCATTATAATCAAGTAACTGCAAAATAATAATAATAATAATAATAATAAAATGCGAACAAAGGAAGGAAATGAAAGAAAAAAATGACTGCGTTATTATATACTAATGGTAAATTAAAACTCTTACCAGGTTTTAAAGTGTATTAATTTGTTTCATATATATTGCCCTCGTTTTACTTGAAAGAGGGTTCACTTCAACCAACGAATGTTGAATATTGCGGATTCTATGAATTGAGGTATATGGGAGAGATAATTCAACAAAGGGATTCTAGATAGTTTTTCAAATCAAAGTATGTATATTTACTTACATATTCACTTGTTATTTAATTCAATTGTAAATTTTCATATTCACTTAATGCTAATTGAATCTCAATATTTTTACAGTATCCTACCAATCACACCTTAAAACAATCAACGACTCAATGAAGTAAGAGAATAATGGGTCGAAGCACTCTTCAAACATGTCAATTGATGCCAAAATATAAGCAATTAGAAGATTTTATGACTCAGATTTATAAGTACTAGTTTTAGTTATCCCGACATATGAGATTTTTTTCAGTAATTGAGTTATTTAGTCTAAATTGTGAAGTTATATGTGTACTAGTTTTAATTATCTAGACATATGAGATTTTTTATTTTTTAAGTAATTGAGTTATTGCATTGAGCTATATATTAGATTTTGCAAGCAGGTTGTACATATATAACACAAAGGACTAATTTATGATTTTTCCCCTCTCGGTAATCGGTATAGCCCTAACCGACGAGATAAAGTTTTCCCGTTGGTTTCAATTTGTTAGTCCCAAATCGACGAGGGAAATCCGTTACATACTGCGTTAGTGACAATACTTGTATATTTGGTGACTAATGAGTTATGCTTAAGTTGACGTGAATTGCACTTTTTATCATAAAACATGTATTAGAAGACAAACAATCTATGTTATAAGCTTCAAATTTATATATGACTACAACTTTAAATTAGTAGATAGAATAAACTTGCATATTTAAACAACCAGTCAAGTATAGAAATGACTATAAAATTGTTACAATATTAAAATTTGAGTTTAAATTCTTTTTTATACATGCAATAATAATATTCATTAAAAAATAATCTAAATCCTAGCATAAATTCACTAAAAATCGAAAATACAAGCACATGTAAAAATTTAAACAACTAAATAATGAAAATAGAACTTACAAGTGTACTTATCCCAATGTAGCTTGATTAATACCCACAAATTTCAACCTAGGGCTCTACAAACTTGTAGAATCTCAATCAAATCCTAAAATATGAAAAATTTAAAAAATAAATAGTTAAAAACGTATAAATACTTATGGGTAAAATCAAATTCTAGAAAGAAATTGAAGTTTAAAGAGTGAAACATATCTCAATATGCCTAAATCAATAAAAGGGCGTCATCGAGTGGGGCCAATCTTCACATCTTGTAGCTGATATTAAGTCTCTAGGTTCAATTTGGGGCCTCATTCGAGCACCAAATTGAAAACATGTTATCCCATCAGTTCTAAGGATATATCATATTTATCTTGTTGGTTTTGAACCGACGATGTAAAAATCTTGAATTTTATTAAGGTTACTTTGGTTTTTTTACAAAATTGAGAATTAAAAATAAATAAAAGAGATTGAAATTGAATTAAATTCAGAATTGGGCTAAAGTGAGAGAAAGCTTTAAAGTTGGAGTCAATTTCGAAATTTTTAAGGACTATCTTAAAGAGAAAATTGGATTAAGGATTAAAATACAAATCTGAGAAATCTTTTCTCTCTATTTCAGATCTGTCACATGTCAAAAATCCCCCAATTCCTAACTTTCTCTCTCCTCTCCCATGCATCTCCCTCTTCTCCTTCTTCTTCCTCGTGCGTCCCACTTGTGCAGCCCTCCCGCTGGCCACGGCGGGCCGCGAGTTCCGGCCGGCAGCTCCCCAGGCGACTGACGAAGGCTGGCCACCGGCCATCCTCACCCGCCGCCCAGCCGCGATGTTTCGCGGTAGTTTCTCGCCATTTCGCCGCCACCCAAAATCGGTCACCCCCTTCTCCGGCAAGTCAAGCCCACCCCGAGCAAGGCCCGACCCCTCACCGCCATCACTTTCCGGTTGATAAGTTTTGGTGAGCTCTTAAATCTTTTTATGTCATTTTCGTAACAAAAAGAGGTATTTGTGCAATTATTTTTGTAATGTTCAACCATTGTTCATGAAACTTTACAGAATGAAAATGTGATTTAAGACAAGATGAAGAATGGTAGATTTGTGAAAATCTGATCTGAAAATTGTGGTATTTATCCAAATATTTTCAAAAATGGGTAATTTTGTAACTTTTATAATTAGTTTCTAATTAAGCCCAAATTTGAGCTAGAGGCCTCGAAACTGAAATTGGACTTCGAAATTAGCCTAAGTAAGATTAAGAGACAGGTTTTGATATATAATATCAATAGGTTTTGAGTGATACGAAATCTGAGATGCGAGGCTCGGGATTTCTTCTCGTTTTGCATACCACAGGCCGGGGCTCAAATTAATCGAATTATATATCTAATGTAGTATTTTTGGGTACTCTGAATTCAGTGGTGATCTCTGTTTCTTAATTTGAGGCTTCATTTGGAAAGTCACCCTCAAAGCGAGCTCACGGGATCCCAAAATGATCTTTTGAGCAACCAGATGACCAACGGGAGAATTTATAGGCGCCGATAGCTTAGCCTTGCTGTCAAGGTGAGGTAAGGGTTCAATTACTAAGTTTATTATTATTTTGATTTAAAATGTGCATTATGACATATTTCTTATAATTGTTAATTTTCATAGATTTAAATGATTTAATTGAATATTTGGTAAACTTATGCACTGTTGATATATATTAGATTGTTCTGAGATTGGTTTATATGGTTTTTATGCAGGTTTAAAGTTTTAGTTTTGAGAAAATATAGCCATTATACTGTCTGATTTTCTGTAAATCCTAGAATAATATCAAATGAGTTTTAAAGTATGATTCCTTGATATACTTGATGCATGGTTATTACATACACTATGATATGTTGCATCTACCATATGATCACATACTTGAGTTCTATTTTAGCATCATGATATTTAGATCGCTGGCAAGTTACTACAGCGCTAGGTGAGAGACCTAAGCCCCTGCGTAAGATTTGCTGACACACCTTCAGGTAGTGTCAAGATGCTGGGTACCTCTACTAAAGAGGTATAACAGGACCGTGATGAGAGGATGAGAGCTCATACTCATATTTGGTTGATTTATGATATGTACAACATAATGACTTTGGTTTTGGTTTGATTTATATGATTACTCATGATCTTGATTACTTTGCAAACTTGTTTTATAAATAGATTTTGGAAAGGTATTAACTATGCAGGTTTGAAAAGTTGCATCCATACTAAAAAGGTAATTAAATTTCTACTAAGCATGTGAATACTCACCCCCTTTATCTTTCCCTTCTCAGGTGGTGTGCAGTGTGACTTAGGTAACTCTGGAGTAGAGTGATTAAGAGAGGAAATTTGTTACTAATTTAATAATTGGTAACTACTTAGTAACTCTCATTTTGGATTTGTAATAACTCTTAAGGCTCATACTTTGGATTTAACATATATTATCTATTATGCCTACTTGTAATGATGATGATGATAATGCATATGAATGTTTTATGAATATTGTCAACAGTCTATGTCTAGTGGTGATCACAAACTGTGTGAATTTACAATTTAGATTATTTTTTACAAACTTTTACAGAAGCTGTCGTTTTTTAAACTAGTTGTCATTTTTTTGAAAAATTGAAGTTTCTAAAATTTTCTAAAATAAATTATGAATTTCTACTTGTGAAATTCCTCTTCTGCTACTGACTCGGGATTTGGGTTATGACAGACGAGATAATAATTTTTATCTGGTCACTTTTTAAATGACGAGATAATTTTAGCCTAGTTATTAACAGAGTCAGATTCTCTTGGGGGCGGCGGCTTCAGCGCTCTAAAGCCTGACGTACTCCTCGGTCATGAACGCCACTGCATCCTCGAGCTCGTGCCTGGTCGGCGCCACCAGGTCATTAGGCCCCGCCAACATCAAACATTGTTGCTAAATAAAAAGTACAAAATCATAATATCATCTCCATAAAACTAAGTAACAAATAAGTATACATACTAGTACAGTAATTCCATAAAATATACCAGCTAAACAGGTCAGTTTTATCATAGTTGACTTTTTACTATCTTAAAGTAGAAAAAATTTAGTCTTTAATTAAGTAGCACTTATTAGCAAACATTTATCCGATATATATGATAAGGTACTAAGTTTTAGTCCAAAACCAAAAGCAAGATGAAGAATTGAAAGAATTCAATGAGGACAAGGGTTACGCGTGTTTTTTTTTTTTTTTTGTTATTATTGAGTTTATTGTAGATGCTTTTTTTTTCTTTACACTTTATTTTAATAAATATTCACGTAAGTATTCTTTTAATACGTTAATAGCCAAATATCAAAATTTTAAACCAGGTATATTCTTACTTAATAAAATTGGTTTTATACTTAATACATCAATTGATGTATCGATCATTTAGTTACAACTTGTCATATCTATTCTATCGTCACAATCATGATTGTCATATAAAAGTAATGTTTTACTTTTGAGACACTACCTGTAGTGCTAACACGACATTCGAATAATTAAAAGCGTAAATATAGATGTAAAGCTAAACATTTTTGGGACCCAGACTCGAGTCTTGAGGGCTATTAGCAATTTAGTGTCATAAGCCTTTTTGACTATATATTTTAATTGAAATTTCACTCCCCGGCCAAATATCAACCAGTTTTCGCCATTGATAACAGTCTTAGTTATAAACAGTGCCTGTAGTACGTACTCGAGAGAATATATTGTTTCTCCAAACCTCGGTACAAGAACCACATTAATTACTTTTCATATAAAACATATGCTCTTCCATCCCTTGGAATATATATATATAAGTTACTAATTCGGTAGATATTTTTTTTAACTTATTTATAAGTATTGTTTTTAACCGTTGGATCAATACCATAATTTGAGTTGTTAAAAAAAAAAATAATAATAATAATAAATACTCATTATTTAATGTTTTTCTCTCCTCCCTTTATAACATAAAAAGATGTGCATGACTAATTTTAATTGGCCAAAATAATATCTATAAATAAGTTAAAAAAAAATTTACTGAATTGGTGCCATATATCAAAGAGCGAGAACCGAGGGTTTGGTTTTTTCGTGTTGTTGAAAGTATTTTTTTTTTTTTTTTTGAATTTTTGAGAGGATGTTGAAAAGTTGAAGAATTATTGTTGCTATTTTTTTTTATATATATATATTCTGAAAGAGTTGAAGTGTTGGACAATAAGATTAGATAACAAGTGCCTGATTGAATTGATCGGGCCATAGGTTCACGTGAAGTTCTTAGGTCATATTACCGAAGGGAAGTTCTAAATCCTTCGCCATTTGAATTATATATATCCAATTTCTTTTTACATCATAAAAGTCATTTTGAATAAAAATGATTTTATTCTGTACATTTTTTATATTCTAAAAATATCCAACTTTGTGCATCCACACTTTTTATATTTTTAATTTCTAATATTGAAGGAAAAAATAAAAATAATATTAATAACTTACAGCTTTTCGGAGATTAAAGAAATAAATGAAAAGAATTCTATATGCAGATACAAATCTTTAATCAAAGATGAGATTTGTTAAATGAAACGAAGTGAATTACGAAAATTTTATAAACACCATAATTAAACACACCATGCCACAAAACTCAAATACTACAATTTTTTTTTTCCATATGCTGTGTACTATCTTACAAGAGGAAAAAATCAATTATGATATAATTATAAATAAAAAAAAACATATATTCTTACAAAAATATATATAAAAGCATTGAATTCTTTTCTCGTTGCACGATGTGTTTTTTTCTTTCGAAAAAAAATCTCTTTCTCCCTGCGTATGCAAATTATACATATGTTCTTATCCAAATATAAAGAAGAGGATTTATTTTTTTTATTTCACGATGTGTTTTTTTTTTAATATAAATCTCTTTAATTCTTTATACAGATTAAACTCTATATATATACATATTTATACATTATTTTTAGGATCTTTCTCAATAAACTCTTCTTCTAGATCATTTTTTTCTTCATTTAGCTCCACGGTTTTTTTTTTATATTTATTTTTTTGGTAATTTTGAAGAAAGGAAAGGTAACTACCTTCTACGATTAAAGAAATTTAGGGTTTCCCTTTTTTTGTGAGTAGTTTGATAAAATTTCAAATGTATCACCATTTGGACTATGTACATTCGAAACCATAATATGTATTGTATTTAAACTATTAACTTGTCCTTTTTAGTAATTCAAGTTATGAGTAAAATTGTAATCAAAATTATGAATATACATAGTCCAAATAGTGATAGATTTAGCACTTTTCGTACCAAATACGTTACCCGTTTTGGTTTTTTTTTTTTTTTTTTTTTTTTTAGGAAATCTGATTTTTTATGGTAAAGTTTAAAAAAAATTGAAAAATCTTGGTTTTTCAAAATTTTTGAAAAATCTCTGAATTATTTGGAAAAATATCATTTTTAAAAATATTCATAAAAAATATTACTTTTCACTAATTGATAAGGTACTTAATTTAAGGCACTTGATGGTAAAGTTTAAAAAAATTGAAAATTCCTGGTTTTTAAAAAAATTTTGAAAAATCTTGGAATTATTGGAAAAATACTATTTTTAAAAATATTCACAAAAAATATTACTTTTCACTAATTAATTATGTACTTTGAGGTAATTGGTCAAATTACATGAAGTAATCGGACTAGTTACCTCAAGTAACTCTTGATTACTCTAAGTAACTTGATTAGTTACCTCGAGTTAAATACTATTGTAGAGTGGCATTTTTCTAAAAACTGAGATTTTTTAAAAATTTCAGTCTATCAGGAATTTTTTTTAATTTTTTAGATTATGGACCTAGCTTTATGTAAAAAGCCCCTCCCCCTCCCCCCCTTTTTTTTCCTTTCTATAACCTTTTTTATTAGGGGAAATTAGTCCCTTTACGGAATTTTTAGAAAAAAATTTTTAAAAATACGGTGCCTTGTATTTTTTCTAGGTTAGGTACAATTTTTATTAGATAAATACCATTTTCTAAAAAATATTTCGCAAAATGCTATTTTTTGAAATAGTAACTAGTAATCGTTAACCAGTTTTTAGTAACTAATAGTATTTATAACTGATATATAACTAGTAACTGATAATCGGTAACTGATAACTATTTTTCAGAAACTAGTAACAGGTAACCATTTTAAAAATAATAATTTTCTAAAAAAATTAAAAAGTGATATTTTTTTCAATAAAAGTCATACAGAATTTTGAATTAAAAAAAAAAAAAAAACTGACCTCCGTATTTTTATAATTCTTATAGGTTTTTATGTAATTCTTTTAGGTTTTTATAGGTAAAAGTGTTAGAAACCCTTTTAATTACTGAACAAATGGGCCTCGACTCATTTGAATGGATTCTTAGCTGAATTGCCGAATTTCATGTCAAGTGTAAGAACGGCCTTCATAAAATAGCCGAATTTATGAAAACATTTTACAAAATAAACGAGTATATCAAAATATGCTAATATATATACCAGATTTTGTATATTTATATCAGTTTATGAAAAAAAAAACTTATATATTGATAAAAACTGACACAAAATATAATGGGGCTTATAGAAATTTGACCAAATTTTGGGCTCAATTTCAATAAATGTCTCTTTGTCAAACGTTATAGCAAAATGTCAGGTATATATGCTTATATATCAAGTGTAAAATTTTATATACCAAGTGTAAAAAATTATATACCAGTACATTTTAGTACAGTAACTAAAATTGATAGATATGTGTATCTACCAAGTGTAAAAATATATATACATGGACATTTAGCTATAAAATTTTAAAAGTGGATACTTAATCAAATTTAAAATCTTGGTCAACCACCTAAATTTGACATATTTATATAAATTGATATATTAATATCAAAAAATTGGAACACAGATATAAATTGATATACTCATATAAACTGATTTACAAAAAATTGATATACTGAAAAACGATCATTTTACTTAAAAAGCTTTTTCAAAAAACAGAAAATTATTGAATATGTTTAAAATGGTTATTTCTTAAAATGAGGTGAAAAAATAGTCATTTCTTATAAATACTCTAGCTACTAATAATAATAATAATTATTATTATTATAATAATAAATAGTTTTTGCCTTTTGGCATGTTTTGCCCCTAGATTATTAGCAAATTGGCAAAGTAGTCCCTTAGTTATTTTTTGCAATTAAGTCCCTAAGTCTTAAAAATCTTAGTAATTAAGTCTTTCTTTTTTTTTTTGAATGAAGCAATTAGGTCTTTCTTGTTAGTAATTGTTAAAATGTTAGATGAAATCGAGCATTTGCGAGTCACAATCAATATTTAGGAGGGAAAAATCATTATTTTACTGGCACTAATATTGGAATTAGAAGGACAACAGATAAAAAATTAATTACAATTAACAAAATAATTAATTTTTTTTTAGAAAATGAGAAATCTTAAAATTTCTTTTAAAATTTCTTTCTATTCCCCTTCAAACTAATTAGTGTAGTGAAATACCAATTTTCCAGTTAAAAAACTTTGTAGGTCATTTAAACATATTCAATTTCATAAAGATTTTAATATCCACAGATGAGAAGGACATAATTGCCGAGATTTTAAAAACTTAGTGACCTAATTGCCAAAAACAATTAACTCATGGACTACTTTTTCAATTGCGAATAATATGGGAGCAACCATCCCAAAAAAACCCTAATAATAATGGCACATAATTAATTTGAGTAGCAATTTTAGAAGGTAACCTTCGATTCATAGCATCTGTTAGTAGTTTTTTTTTCCTCCCTTTTTAGGGTAAAATTTATTTTTAGCCTTCGAACTTTAAACTTAGTCCCATTTTGGCCCCGACTTTTGAAATGGCCTATTGGAGACAACCGATCTATGAATGTTTCCCAATTTGGCCCTTCATTTACCATTCTGTTACAAAATGGATGGAAAAGTCTCAATTTTGGCTCCTGAATTATTATACAATTTTATTTTGGCTCCAAAACTTCAAAACACAACTATTTTAGTACTCTATCTATCAAAATGTCTCATTTTCATCTTTACAGTCACCTTATTGTTAAAAACAAAATAACAATATGTCACTCTTATGAGCCTTTTATAAAGATATTTTAAGCAATTTGAAAAATAAAATTGTGGAAATAAAAAACATTTATTTTATTTAAAAATATTTTTTTTAAAAAAATTATTTTGATACAAAATTAGTGATTCTCTTGTGCTCACAATTTAGTTTTAAATTTTTTTTGGTCCTTTTTAGATTTAGGGCCAAAATTGAGACTTTTTTTTTCGTCTATTTATTACGGAAGAGTGATAGAAGGGTCAAATTAGGACACTTTCATAAATCGGTCTTAAATGAGGCATTTCAAAAGTCAAGGGCCAAAAAATATAATTAGGTCTAAAATTCAGGGACTAAAATTAAGTTTTAGACTTTTTTAAGAAAATTTGTATACAAAACTAATAATATTTTTTTTGGTTAGAATTGCTATCTATGGAAGAGGGCCAAAGCATTTGAACCATGGGATTTGGACGGGACAAGAACCAATTTGGACCGAAATGACATTTTCAGGACTATTTCTCATAGTGACTTTTTTTTTTTAATGAAAATCATTCTATTTATAATCATGTTATAGTTAGAATGACCACCCATAAAGAAAAATATCATGAAACTGGTCCTAAATTAAATCGTCTTTTTACCTCGAAATGATACTCTACATATTTTCAACCATAATCCTTGAAGCATCCCGTTTAAACCCATACAACCATTTCAACAAAAAAAAAAAAAAAGAACTGGGGTTTAGAAATCCAGCTTGTCAAAATACTTTTATTTTTTACAGTTCCAAGTATTTTCAATCTTGAGGTTCTCATATTCCAATGAGACAGCGATGGGATTGCAAATAGTGAAAATTAATTCTTTACAAAACCGCCAAGTTATATCAACCACATCGTCTGCAGTGGAGATGTATGACTTTAGAGAAAATATTGTCACTCATTCTCTAAGCCAAGTCAACAAAGTAGGATTTGTTCTAGTTGGGGTGAACGAGTCGAAAAAGGAGCGAATTCAACAATGAGACGAGCTTGTGGACATTTGTTGTTGTTGTTGGCTACTGATTGGATTTTGCTTTCAGAAAAAAATGCATAACATTTGGAAGAGGAAAAAGCTCTAATGGCTCTGAGTTAGAGAGAGGAGAGAGTGGAAGAAGAAAGTTGACCTTATAGTCACCTGGTGGTGTGGATGATTGTTATACATATAGTACGAGTCATCCACCATGTGACTATGAGATCACCTAGTAGTTGACTCCTATTAGACGTATAACCAAGTCACTTAATAAATGATTTGTTGACCATAAAAATATCCAAACTTTTACCATATACATAGAGAATTCTAGTATAGGAGGGTATAACCCTCCTACCGGTAAGAGAGTTTTTAAGACCCTTCGATAAAATCACACGACTATTAAGATATGGATTCTGTATAGCACTACTTGTAGCTTATTGTACCCAGACTTGCCTCTGAGACATTTTAGTTGGCTACTTTTTTACGCTTTCGAATGTATCAAATTACCCATTTTCTAACGGTTATTCAGAATTGGATCCCTAACATAATTAACAATTTAAGATCTAACTTTTGAATATATATATATATATAGTCACCATATATATATATATGTGTATTGATGATGATATAAACTTAAAACTTAAGCTCTTCTTTCCTCAACTTAGCCATGGAGAGATCTCATCAAGAAAAAATTCAAAAAATCATGTCTCCGCTTTTAATCTCTCCACTAATCTCGATTTTAATCAATTTATCTTCTATTTTTGTTTACAATTCAAATAGTAGAAATCTCCTTTTTAGATCTGCAATGGTCGAAGCTTAGGAGGTATTAGTTGTTCTTCGTGACTCCATCGCTGAACGGCCAGTTTCGGAACCTCCCTTCAAAGCCTTTACCGCTATTGAAAAATTGATATAGACATAAGGCAAGATTCTCTCTTTGACTATAATCATTTACCCAAACTCATGGGCAGTTTGATATGCTATTTGTTTTTTCTCTCGTAGAAAAAAGAAAAAGGAAAATCAACCCAATTTTCTTGACCCTGTCTTGAAAATGTCCATGAAATTCAGTTTTGGGTCTCTGACTTTTGGTTAAAAAAAATGAAAGATTCAGATATGGTATTCAAAGGTATTAAATTTAGAACAAAGCTGTAATCCAATCAAACGCATGAATGGAAATTTGGTTCAAAAAAATTTCAAATCTCTTATCCTAAGTTTCTGAGAAGTTGACGAAGTTGGTTGACTCAAGTGGTAAGAGCACCCACTATCTGGGATCTCAGTCCTAAGTTCAAGTTACACCGGAGGTAGGCGTGAAAACCTATTATCCCTAATGGGATGGGACGTGGATTGGGTAGTAGTAAGTATTTTCCTTTAATTTATAATAAGTGGAGCTCATTAGTTAAGCTCATTTTTTTGGAAAAAAAAAAGTTTCTGAGAAGTTAATTTTCACAACTGGATTTGATGGAAAAGTTAGCAATGATTAAGGAGATATTGTCTCTCTCCAAATTTTTATTTCTTTTCTCTTTATTGAGTATTTTTTACCATGTATTATAGCTCGTCAAACTTATTTTTGTAATCACCACTCATTTTAATCCGACGGCCAATAAAATGCTCTTACAAATGGAAGGGATTTTACTCCTCTTACACTAGAATTTTCATATATATATTTATCGCACGCTTCCATATTTCCCAGAAAACCCATATGACCAATTGTTCGGGGTTGGAGTTGTGCTCTAGATTATTTAGTGTGACATGTACTTAATTAAAACAAAGTAGAAGATAATTGGGTTAAACCATTAGAGTGCACAGCAGAAAGGTTCATCACAACACTTCCACGTGTCGAAACAGGATAGGCGGTCGAAATAAGAACAACTCTTCTTACGTATCTCGACAAGATTGGCGGTTGCAAGAATGACTCACTTAGTGTGCATGAGAATAATCAGAAATAAAATAATATTAAAAGTTGAAGGAAGCGAATAAATCGACCATGTTATCAACTGAAGACTAGAAGTAATATAATAATACAATAAATAAATAGACAAAGAATTAAATATTACTAGTTGACTGAGGCGAATAAACCGACCATAGTATCAGCTAGAAGTTAGCAACGAAAATAAAGTGCAGAAAAATAAATAGTTAGAAACTGACGAAGGCGATACTGTCTATATGCCAGTTTTAGTTAATTAGCGGGGTTAGAATTACGAAGTAACTGATTGTACTTAAGGCAGCAATACAGATTACTTTACAAGGAAGGGGAAGCGTAGTAATTGATTGTACTTAGAGCAGCAATATAAATTATCCGCTGGATCGTAGAGATATTGGACAGATATATATATATATATAATACAGAGAGCACAACATCTCGAACTTGTGCTACAGATCAAGCACAAAAATTATGAAGAATAGCCCGATGTCCAAAGATTACTATAATGTATAATATGCAGTAATAATAATAATAATAATAATGATACTAAGATAATTATGCAAATGTGTGTATGTGTGTGAAAGCGGTGAAACTTGGAAGCCAAGTTTATGAGTGGAGAAGAGTAATTATAATATTAATGATATAATAATGATAAAGATCGTAGTGCAAATATGTATGGATGTAGGTGTGTACGTGTACACGTGTTTGTGTAAGAAAACTTGATGGCCAAGCTTTGTGAAAAATAAGAATGAGATAATGATGGTGGTATGAAAATGAGTCGGTGGAGATGAGAAGATGGAGGACACGAGTGGATTTAAGATAGAATGAAGGAAGTGATATATGATGGTGGTGTAGCTTAGCTTTGATAATTGAGACAATTAAGATGGAATGATGGTGATGATGCTATAAAGGTGGCAACTGCTAGAAGAAAGTGAAAGAAGGAGTATGGTATACTCGGCAAAAGAGAGTTGTTTCGAAGCTTTGGCATTGGTACATAAAAGAGAAAGGAAGGCCTTATAATGACGAGGATAGAAAATATACGAACCAATTAATGGTGACCATATTTGGTTACCCGTGAGAGACATAAGATCAAAGATCAACTCTTATAGTTGATATCTTCACGTGGAAATAGAACAAGAGAGCCTTTTTTAGGAGATAAGAGGGAGAGATGTATATAGCACGGCCAATCAAAAGAGATTGAAAATTTTTATTTTATCTGTCTTCCTCCTCCATTACAAAGGGGATATGACTATATATAAGCATCCAGCGGATGATAAGAACCGACTTTTAGTACATAACTTAAGTGCTAACTATATTGACACCTACTTGGTGAGATGTCATTATACTACATAGCCATACTTTAGGTTTTGATACATATATAATAAAGGGATCAAATAATTGCTTGACAAATGGCACTATTTTATTGGCAGCTCTAACAACATTTGCTTAATTGTTCCATTTCGGTATTGACAAGTGATCGAAAAAATGCTTCCAATTGGGTGTTGACATCTCATCATAAATGGGGTCTTCAAACGGTCTTTTGCGTCTAATATAAATTTGATAATTTTTCGATGATCAGATTAATCTCTATCTCTTATTGCTTATATAAGATGCAAACTAGGATGTGGTAAACCATCTAAGTAACAAGCATGTTATTCTCGACAAATATAAGATATATTACTTGTGCCCTCAGATTTTGTCACATTCGATGTACTAAATTCTTATTTCGTACTACTTTGGCCATTATATCTCCAAATTTTGGATGCATGGCTTACCTAAATTTTGCGTGCACGTGCAATGGCCATGTGGTAAGTTCCATCCAAATTTTGAATAGCATGCTCCAAATGTCAGAAAATGAAGTTTAGGGATATTTTATATTATAAAATGGAATTCGTTCATCAAATTATTGTCATCGACAGAGTTCAAGGGACACACAAGTTCACCGTTCACTTAAGAACTTAAATGAAAAAGACGATTAAGGCATAAATAAAGGCCATATTAGGATCAATTTGCCATATTCTTGCAAAAAAAACCAGGTCCAAAGATTGAAAATTGACAAATTCCGGATTGGCTAAATTTTTTTGTAAAATCTCGGATTCATTTACTGTTCACTCAAGAACTTAAATAAAAAAAAGTGAAGATTAGGCATTGTATAGCATTTTTAAAAAAAAAAAATAGAAAAATATGGTGGTTATTGTTTTTTTAGATCCAGTACGTCTTTTATTAGAAAGCCATTTTTTAAATAATAATTAAAAAAATATCATTTTTTAAAATAATAACTAGTAACCGATAGGTAACCATTGTTCGAGCATTGGTAACATGTAACCAAAAGTATTTATAACTGGAATATGACTGGTAACCAGTAACTAATTTTCAGAAACTGATAATTAGTAACTATTTTAAAAATAGTATTTTTCTAAAAACATTGCTAAAAGCGATATTTTTCTAATAAAAATGGTACCAGAATTAGAAAAAGAAAATTAATCTCCGTATTTTTGTAATTCTTTTTGGTTTTATAGGTAAAAATGTTTGATAACCAATGAAAAAGGTATAAAAAATGAGCTTCTTACAAAATTTCAGGTCCAAACTAACAAAAATTAAAAAATCTGGGATGAGATGAATTTTTTTGAAAAGTCCCGGATTGATTTAGAAAAATATTACTTTCAAAAGTTTGTTTAGAAAAATAACATTTTCAATAAATATTTGGCAAAATACCACTTTTTCTTCAAAATTGGTATTTTTCAATGGCACTTGTGGTGATTAGGTGTGTTATTTCAGATAACCAATCTAGTTACTTAAGGTGACCAGTTAAGTTTAGGTGACTTAATTGGTTACTTCAAGTATCTTATCAATTAATAAAAAGTGATATTTTTCTAAATTTTTTAAAAGTGATATTTTTCTAATTCAAATATGAGATTTTTCAAACAATTTCAAAATCTCATATTATTCAATTTGTTTTTGAAAAATTACCATAGAAAATCAAATTTCCTCTAAATAAGGCCATACCAGGATCAATTTGCCATTTTGATGGGCTTTTATTAAGTTTATTGCTTGGGCTTCTTACAAAAACCAGACGAAAGTCTGAAGGTTGATAAATCCTGAATAAACTGAAATTTTTGAAAAATACCGGATTCATTTAGAAATATATCATGTCATAAAGGTTTATTTAGACAAATAACACTTTTCAAAAATATTGAGAGAAAAAATCACTTGTTCTTCCAAATTGAAAAACTCGAGTAATCGGATTATTTAGGGTAATTACTTGAGGTAACTTGGCTCGTTGTCTAGCAGATCTCAAATACCTTATCAATTTGTAAAAAGTGATATTTTTATAATTATTTTTAAAAATGATACTTTTCTAAATAAATTCAGAATTTTTAAATTGTTTCAAAAAAAATTTGATATAAAATCAATTTTCCTCTATAATTATGGGCTTTTTCATGAATAGTAGTTCTAGCCAAAAAAAAAAAAACAAGTTTTATAACAGTTTTTTTCTAGAAAAATTCTTCCTAAAAGTGCTCTAAATGTAATACTATTTCTCAAAACTGTTATTATTAAGCCTATATACCTCTATAAAATATTTATTACTTTTTATATTAGAATTCCTAGATATTAAAACATAAATAAATGCGGATATCAAAAGGAAAAAAAAAAAACATAAATACACGTGCGTATGTGCGATATGTTTTGTAATGTGTATATAAACAAAATCTTTCAAAATAAATTATTAAAAAGTTGCTGAGTAGTTTCCAACTTCCAACCCAACGATAACTGCCACAGGCCACACAGGCTACGTATAGATTCAATAAAATGATATATTTTTCCATGTGCATTTGTTTGTTTATAGGATTTTGAATGCCAATAAATACTATAATATTTTATAGGACCAGATAGACATAGATTTAAATTCTTTTAAACTAAAGAAAAATAATGAAAAACATACGGAGAACTGTGTTGTCTTCTTCTTGAATGATCCCTTGCACATGCATCATCGCAATAAGAGCAACTGATTGGCCAGTCATTCTAACTGATTTCTTGTTCTTAAATTCATATAATATGGAAAAAAAATCATGCACTATTGAAAAAACAATGCAATAAAATATATTGTCACTTGGCCAGTAGTAATATATATATATATATATGTATATATATTATTGTTTAAAAAAAGCCAACTGAATGGGGATATGTTGGTCACTGCAGAACGTGCAGTGCATGTGACAAACCTGAAAATTATATGTTTAATACATATGCTTAGCAAATGTATGTATATAATCTAAGATTCATTAGTTTGCAACTTTGCATATAATTTATAGTAAACCTAAAAGTGATAATATACGAACCAGAATAATGTTTATTCCACATTGACTGGTTTCTTTTGATCCAAATAACTATTGACAGTGTAAAGGTTAAAAAAAACACACACATATATATATATACATGTCTATTTTTATATATATTCTCGGCAACAAATATGCTATGGGATATACTCAAGCATCTTTGGCTTACAATTTAACATTGACACTCAACATTAATTAGGGGTCTAAACACAAAATAGAAAAAGAAAAATAAAATGGAAATAAGGTGAGGGAGACTTAGGAGGAGAACCAAATTTGCCATTGTAACAGACAAAAGACGGGTAAAAATTGAAAGGAAAACAGTTTTGGTGATTGATGAGGTTGAAATTGATGGTTTTTGTTATTGTTGACCCAATAATCAAATCACACATAACAAATTAACAATGATGCTAAAACATGGCTTTTGGATCCTTTATATGACTTATTTCTAGAAACTTGACTTGCACGTTGACCTTTAATGTCATATAATTGGTTAGTGGGAACTACGGCACACAATTGAGGAATTCTTTTTAACTGTTTAGAATAATAAATATAATTTAACTCTTTCTTTATATATTTCGGGGTATTCAATATTCACTATGGATAATCTTCGTATCCCGGATTCCTTGACCAATTATTGATTATGGTTCAACTTTCAAAAAATAAATGGCTTATATATTTCCGGTTGTTTTTATTGTCAAAATTTTGTATCAGGAAAAAAATAATTTAAATTGCTTAAGAAATTAAAATAATTCAATTACAATTAGAAAAACATAGTGAACTCTAAATTACTCCATTTTTTCTAAATTTATTGGCCTTCGATATGTGTCATTTGATTTGTTAATGTTACAAATTTGGGGGAAAAAAAAAGAAAAAAAACTTCATAAGAATTATTTGATTTTTTCAAATTTTAATATTGATAGTTGTTGGTAACAATTAACAACATCATGATACAAAGAGTTAATTCAAACCAAAAAAAAAAAAAGAAAGAGAATAAAGCATAAGTCGAGACTCGAGAGTCATTTAATAAAAGAATTATTTTATGACAAGCTTGCGTTGCGGGAGCTTAAAGTAACTTTTAATTATTTTACCATATTATATTTATTGTTTAGTAATTTTTTTACAAACTTACACTGTTAACATAGTCACCAGACTTACCTTTAAAAAAATGGTAATTACATCCAATCCATCCTTTAAAATGGGAAATTAAGTAATAAATTAAAATTAAACAAAATTTAAAAAAAAGGGTTCCTTTTGAAAGGAAAAAAGAAAAAAATAAAATTTCCCATTTTAAAGGGTTCCTTTTGGGGGAGAGAGAGAGAGAGAGAGCGATAAAATCTCCAGTGAGGAGCTTCACGCAAACTCCCAAGGGGGTTGTTCTCTCTCTAGCTTCGCTATTTCAGATCTGAAATTTTTGTACCACAAAATCTGGGTCTAACTCGAAGCTATTGATCTGTGTCGATCTATGATTTTCTAATACCCTTTTTTTTTTGGGAAAAAAGTTTTTTTTTTCCCCACAAAATTTGATTATGTTCGTGAATAAAACAGAAAGCGTGTGATCTTAGCTTGTACAAGCCCAATGGGCTCTCGAAAACGAACCTCATCTTTGTCTTCCTCTCAGGGTACTGACATGTCGATATCAGGCAAGTTCTTCAAATTCTGTATTTTTTTTTTTATTTTTTATTTCTTCATTTCTGATCCTTTAATGTGAAAACCCAGGTTTTTTCTTTCCCTTATTATCAAGCTATATGTTTTTTGAATCGTTTTCGTTTTGATGTTTTGAAACTCGGCTCAATTTTGTCTGGGTCTGTAAAAATTGAATCTTGTGTTCTGTTCAATCAAAGTTTGCCCAGTTGGGATTTGGGTATTGACCAAAATATCAGATTATTGCTGTTTTGAAGGGTGAAGTATGCTTCTATTGCTTAAAGGGTCAACCAAATGATTGTGTTAGGAAAAACTTATGCTAGAAACAGAAGACTAATTGCATATAATACAAGGAAGCTTAGGATATTTCTTACAAATTAGGACTGGCTCTTTTGGCTTTTGTGCGGTTATGCCGAAAGAATTACATTTCTTTTGGCAGCGATGAATGTGTATGTGAGTGTCTGTTATCTGGGTTATGAATGTGATTCATTGACAAGAGTTTGGTAAATGTGATTTTAAAAAGTTCCCTTTGAAAATTTCGTCTTGGTCTTGGAGAGTTGGAACTTAATTCGTATCTGGGATGGTTCATCGAAGCATGTCTTGCATTGCACCTGCTCGTGTATCTTTCTCCAATCATTCCCTTTCATATACCCCATCAATCTAACGAACGTGGCATTTGATTCTTTAACTTTGGTGTAATGACAATGGAGTAGTAATACCAACAAGCAAGTTGGAGTCTTCTGTTTCGAAGAGACTTAAGGCTTGGTTATTATTAATTTATTATCATAGATGTTGATTTCTCTTTTTGAATGTGTTGACATGAAAGAGGATTTTATTTTTTCTTCCAAACAAAAGAAAAAGAGGTTAAGTTTTAGACTTTGGGCTTTGGATCAAGCTGAAGAGTCATATTGAGTACTGTGTCTGAATTATTATTTTATTTTACAGGTCTCCGTGAGAAGCATCAGCAGGATCTAGAAAACTTGACGCTATCAACACAACCCTTCAAAACTTTGAAGCTTTTTGTTTTGGCCGTATTGCAGTATATTAGGCGTTCAATATCATATTTGTTGGCAAAAGGTGGTTGGCTTATGCTTTTGAGTACTGTGGCATTGGCTATTGGGATTCTTCTTATGACCATTGATGGCCCCCATGAGAAGGTGAGTTACCAAGTAGGGTTGCGCCCCCTCTTTCTGTAATTTTGCAAAAATTTCTGTGTTGCTTATATATTCATATGTTGTACGATATGTGACTTCTATAGCATGCAAGTTAGAGACTTACCTGAACACCATCCATCCCACCTACATTAAAAGTATAACTTTCAGAAGGAGCCATATATTATGATGTCACTGCATGAAAGAGAACTTTTTAATGATCAAGATTTTATTTGTTACCAATTTTTTCATAGAGTTTATGCTTCTTGTAGAATTGCTAAGATAGACAAATGCTAGCTAAAGCTCTTGTTATGTATTAAAAGATGCTTAAAGCATTTTAATTTCTATGATAAGGATGATATCACACACATTATAATTATTATATCCTTTTGGGGAATAATTAAAATTTGTTTTAGCTTGGCTTCTTATTTTTTATTGCTGCATAACTACTATTTGTCAAAAGTAAGTTTTTGGCACCTTGTTCTGCAGCATGTTGAGGAGCTCGTAAAATATTTTCGGTTTGGATTATGGTGGATTGCACTTGGAGTTGCATCTTCAATTGGTCTAGGTAAGCATTTTTTATGTAGATGAGAAGTATGAACCACAGTGCCATATATTTGAATTCCTGTTGATGCAAGTATTTTGGCGCTGGAAGAAATTATGGGCTTGTGTTATGGCTCTTTAGACTTGAAAGAGGACGTACTGTTTCTTTTATCTTTTATTCATTTAACTTACTAGCTTTGTCCATATGTAATAGTAACTCTAGCATTCCTTTTTTTCCATTGTTTTTAGCATACCATCACTGCAAAAGGTAAAATAATTTTTCTTGTTTCTCTCAGGATCTGGGTTGCACACTTTTGTCCTCTACCTTGGTCCTCATATTGCTCTCTTCACAATAAAAGCAATGCAGTGCGGCCGAGTTGATTTAAAAAGTGCTCCATATGATACAATACAACTGAAAAGAGGTCCTTCGTGGCTTGATAAAGACTGTTCAGAATTTGGACCCCCGTTGTTTCCATTAGTACATGGATTGCGGGTTCCACTTAGCAGCATATTGACACAGGTCCAGTTAGAAGCTGTTCTATGGGGTGTCGGGACTGCAATAGGGGAGCTTCCTCCATATTTTATTTCACGGGCAGGTATGGGGAAGAAACTGTAGGTTTGTAATTTCTAGAAAGCTGTATGTTTGTTTAATATTTTATCCCAGGGTTTCATTGCAAACTATTTTACTGTTTGTTTGGATACCTGAGATTATATTATATACATATGTACAGGAAATATCGTCATTTACATTGCAGTTTGAATATGTATGTACAGGAAATATCTTCATATATGTTACAGTTCATTTTCAAACCTTATTTGTCTCCAGTGGACCGAGGATTAAAAGGTTGAATGGGTCGTTAGTGATCAATGAAAAATTTCATGCATTTTAGCTTGTTTTTCCTTCTAATGAGTTTGTCTTTCTGTGCCAATTAAGATTTCTTGTCTGAAACAAATGCTTTTTCCTTCATTAAAACAGAAATTGTTTTATTAGTTGTCCAATATATATATATATATATATGGTTCCCAATCCAATAGGTATTTTTTTTACCTATCTATCGGTAATTTTTTTTAGCCATTGGATCAATAATTTAATGGCTACCATAATTTAGATAGTTGAGAAAAAAAATAATAAAAATAAATACCTATTATTTAATGCTTTTCTTTCTCCAACTTTTACCATAAAAAGACATGCGCGACGAATTTTAATTGGGTGAAACAATACCTATGGATAGGTTAAAAAAAATACCTACTGGATTGGTGCCCTATATATATATATATCTATATATCTGTATATATATGTAAGTATAAAAGTTGTTTCTTCAGTTTAGTATTAAGTGGTTCAGAATTCGTGAGACCTTAAAAATGTATTTTGATATTGTTTAATTTACCAACTAATGCAGCAAGCATATCGGGTGACAAATTGGATGCCATGGAAGAATTGGACGACTCCTCTGATGATGATAATGGTTTTGTAGCCACTCACTTAAACCAAATCAAGCGCTGGCTTTTGTCGCACGCACAACATTTGAACTTCATCACAATCTTAGTGCTTGCGTCGGTTAGTTTGGATCTCTTCCTGCCCCATACCTGACAGCATTTCTTACAAAATATATTTTAATCCCTAGGAAAACATTATTCCTACCATATGGGTCCCTGTCACTCCCCTGTTATAACAAGTTATTCTTGTTTGTTTTTGAGACATAGCCAGCATAATATGTTTCTCTTCTTTTTGTTTATTTATAAACTTTTCAAATTCAAGTCTGGGTATTAAAGCGAGACGTCAGTAATGTATGGTATGCCCTTGTACTAAATTTGATTATCTTTTTGACGTGAAGCTTACCCTACAGTGAAAATGTAGCTTCTAGTGTCTTTGAATGCTATACTTTCTCTTTCTTACTTTGTTTCAATTCTCGTGGATCTGGTGGCTTAAGCAGTTGGATGTTGAACTATTTACTTGCTTGTCATTGCTATAAATATTCAACCATTACTTGCTTATTTTGCCTCATACTAGAACTAGAAAATTGGTAGTGGGCCATATTTTTATGCCATGCCAATGAAAAGCCAAATGTTTTGATTTTGGGGCATTGTTTAAACCCTTAAAAGGGGGTGATCAAACATGTTTCTATGTTTTTGGGAAAACCCGTCTAGTGTTGGAACGAGTTATCTGCTTTTTTCAAATTATATTGGTCATTAATGTGCTTTGTCATCGAAGTTGGATACTTTTTCAGGTACCAAATCCTCTGTTTGACCTTGCTGGCATTATGTGTGGACAATTTGGAATTCCCTTTTGGAAATTTTTCCTTGCAACATTGATCGGGAAAGCAATTATTAAGACTCACATACAGGTTTGTGAAGTCCCTTAGTCAGTTAAGAGTATGATTTGATCCCCTAACTAAACAGAATTTGTTTGTTCCTAGATTTGCTTCTTTGTTTATCGAATCTAACTTTCTTTACAAATTTGCGTTTGCTTTGGGTTCACGAAATTACTCATCAACCTATTTGAAGTTATTTTTCTGCGTTTTCCTCTGTTGCAGACGGTTTTTATCATTTCAGTTTGCAATAATCAACTTCTTAACTGGATAGAGAATGAACTGATTTGGGTTCTCAGTTTTATCCCTGGTTTAGCATCTGTGCTTCCAAACGTAATTTCCAAACTCGATGCTGTGAAAGAAAAATACCTGACAGCCGCTCCCGTGTCCTCAAATATCAAGGTAGCCCTACACCTTACAGGACATCCTTCCATTTTAGTTTTCTTGTCTTCTATATAGACCTTTTCTTATTTTTCCATCTCTAAAATCCTTGTCAGGTGAAAAAGTGGGATTTCTCATTCGCTTCGGTCTGGAACACCGTTGTGTGGCTCATGCTCATGAACTTCTTTGTGAAGATTGTGAATGCAACTGCTCAGAGGTACCTGAAGAAACAACAGGACAAGGAGATATCTGAATTAACAAATAAGTCATAGGCATCAAAGCCCAAAAAAAAAGGAAAATTACTGATGAAAAGTCTTGGCTATGTTCCTTGATACCGGGGGGATCTTGATTCCTAGTTTCTGAAATATCACACAATCTATTTTTTATCTGTTACCATTAGAAGTAATAGAAATTCCTAGTAGCAGTTAATTTCACTTCAGTAGGCATAATTGGCCTCACTCCCAAAATGTTGTTCATGCACACAAAGTCCTTATTAGAAGCTTGTATAGGGTCTAAAGGAAATACAGTGAACTGGAGAAGAAGTTAGCCCGTTCTCTGTGTCTACTTTTTGGGGGGAAGCATTATTTTTGGGTGGTTTTTTGCCCTTTCGTCAACTATTGTTGAAACCTTGAAACTGGAATCTTGATATTTTTTTACAAAGCACGACAAAGTTATCTGCTCTCTTAATTTATCCGTGTCGCTTCTCCCTCCCTCTCTCCCTCCCTCCAAAGCATCTTGTTCATTTATCGTGTAATTCTTTTTAAAGATAAAATTATATTTGTGTCCCTGCTTTTGTTGGGCATTTTCATTTTTTTTTTTTCAATGTAGAATCATCTTTTTCGTCCGGTATAAGAATAAAACTCGAAGAGAGTCTTGCTACATGTCGTTTAGTTTGTGAGTATGGAAACGACATGTCATTTCGTTTTTCAAAATTAGCTTATTCCCCTCGTCTGACGTATATTTTTTGAAAAAGAAAGGTATTCTTTTTTTATTACCAAAAAAGAGAACAACCTCCACTCGAACGGTCTTTCTACCATTACATATGTATATACATACATATACGAAAGAGAAAAAGTTAAAAGTAAAAGAAAGAGAGAAAGAAAGAAAGAGAGAGAGAGAGAGAGAGAGAGAGAGAGAGAGAATATGCTTATCCGGCTTGTACGTCTTGCGTTTGTAAGGAACAAGGTTTAACTCACACGTGCAGAGAAACAGTATACGACATTGGCAAAAATGAAATTCATTTTTTTTTTTGGTGTGGAATGACAAAAATGAACTTATAACCAGTCCCTCAGTTAATATGGTGTTCAAGTAGGTCATTGAAGTGTCCCAACTCGTAAAAATTCCAATGCAAGCATAAAATTTAGTCAATTAAGATGACTAATGAAGGGCCAATAAAAGCTAACAATTCTAGGTTGCACTTAGAATTCTTCTCGACCTTCCAGAAGTTGCTTTTAAAACTCAAATACATTAATACACGATTAGGTTCAAGGTTGCCCACTTTTGATAAAATAAGGGTCGTTAGTGGATGCGTAATGCATCATTGTATTGGTTATATATAAGGAACCCTTTAAATTCTATCTGATACATTATTATTATTTTGATTTGAATAAGACAAACATCATAAGTTACGTACTTGGCTCTATTACTATTATTGTATTGTATTATCTTCAACAGCATTATCTAAACATAATATTTTTTTAACTAGTAAATTTATGAGAAGCAGTCCAATCTGCTTTGCTATTGAAATTTGTGTTCACGTTGCTAAGATCTTCATTTGATGCTCCATCTTAATTAGCCTTATTTTATCAAAGTATTCGGTGGTCCAGAAAGAAGATTGTCATTAAAATAGGTTTCTTTTCCAATGTTTGGCCTAAGAGTGCAAATATTTGAATTTAATTTGCTTAGCCGTTTGATTAAAATACAACCGATAATTATTAGTTATTATCATATTGTACTATAGGAATAAAACCCAGATGATTCTGAAATTTTATTTTATTATTTGATATCCCATTTGGCTAGATATTGAGTCATCTCCATCGATCAAGAACGCTAATGTTCAGGATACATATATAATATACACAAACAAGTTTAAATATGTAATATTACTATTCGAGAAGAGTTCCTATATTGATTAAAAATACATGCCTTTTTTTGGGGGGCCAAATAAATTAAGAAAACTTCCTATAGAAATGGCTCTGAAAGGTTTGGCCATTAGAAATTGTCATGAACGCGAATCATGCATTCATGTGTAGATCAATTTTTAATTTTGTAGTTTTTTTTTTATCAAATTAAGTTTAACCCATCAAATTTCGTGCAAACATATTAAACTTGATATTTGTAGATACCAAATTCCACATTTGAATTTATTGGAGGATCTATGACTACTTGTAATCCTACATATCCTTTGTAGGGATCAAACCCTGCAAAAGTAATAAAATTAGTAGATGTCATGTATGGAGAGAATAAAATAGAAAAAGAGATGTAGAATGAAGAAGAAGACTTGTATTTATAGGCAAATAAGAGGTGTTTTAGAAATAGGAAACTCTATTACTTTTTTATTTTTTTATAAAAAAAGTGGGGCTTAACTAATGACCACCACTTACTACAAATTTAAAGAAAAATAACACACACACACACTCTACCAAGATTTGAACCCCTGACCCCCCAAACTCACACACATATCCCTCAAGCCTTGGACCAACTGAGCTAGCCCCAGTTGGCTAGGAAACTCTATTACTTAAATAATTATAATTATCTTTGGGTAACCTAGTCAAAATAGGATACTCACTTGATTTGAATACTTACTCGATTTGAATTTTGGGTATCAATTTAGATGCTTACTTGATCTTATCTGATAGGTGCCTTCAATATCCAATAATTATCCTTTTCAGAAAATATATTCGTACCTTCCATGAATAATGGAATGCCACGTGGTCGACTAAAATAGAAGTGACAAATTTTAACCCTAATAATCAGCCTCCCACTCCTCAGTATGAGTTTACTTGGACTAGAGGAGTAGACACAAAAACTTTCTTTTACCTCCATTTTTTCCTACGATTCTCTATATTATATAAGTGATATGCCTTTACATAGGTTTTTTAGATAAGCGTGAACAATTGCGTTAAGTAGTCATATAATCATATGCCATGAATATTCATATAGAAGATAGAAGCAATTATTAAATAGAAATTGGCTCGCCAGAATGGGACCATATTATACCAAGTATGGAACGTCCAGGAGGATTCTACACTCAGCCAAATCGTGTTTGACTAGGGGCGTATGACTCTCAAGATACGTATATTCGAAAGGATCGACTCGACAGAGAACATGGCGTCCAAAATTCTTCGTCAGATAGTAGTCAGTCCACCCGCAAGGACTCTCTCACCCTTCTAACCACCCTTCTAACGCTTGGTTAGTTTGGGTGCATGGCTCTCTAGGGTATATATGCCCGAAAATATCGGCTCACTAGATGAGTCAAGCATCCAGAATTCTTCGTTGGAATTAGTTAACTCACTAGCAAGTAATTTGCACCCTGTCACAAATATAATGAGGGACGTATGGCTCTCAGGACACGTATGTCTGAGAGGATTGGCTCGTGGATGAACCAAGTGTCCAGAATTCTAGATTGGAATAACTAATCCATTCATAAGGAAGACTGCACCCTACTAGGCTTAGTGAGGAGACTTTAAATCATATGCTCAAATACTAATTTTCAAGCATATAAAATGCGCACAAATTTACGTTTATTAACTCACTTATTCTCATCGATCAAATAGGTAAATGGATTATATGTAACAAATTCATGAGCAATAATTGAATGTAGATGAAACTTTCATGATATAAAAACTTTTTAAGGTGTAAAAGTAAGCAAGGAATTAGCACCTTACCACAAATACAGTAAGGGGTGTATAGCTCTCAGGACACGTATGTCCAAGACGATTGGCTCGTGGATGGACCAAGTGTCCAGAATTCTATATCGGTATAAACTAATGCATCCATAAGAAAGACTACACCCTACTGGGCTTAGTGAGGGGGCTTTAAATCATATGCTCAAATATTGATTTTCAATTATATAAAAATGCGCACATAATTCACATTTGTTAACTCACTTATTCTCATCGATCAAATAGGTAAATGGATTATATGTAACAAATTCATGAGCAATAATTGAATGGAGATGAAACTTTCATGATATAAAAACCTTTTAAGGTGTAAAAGTAAAGTCATACCCGTTATTCTGCATCTATACTTTGATATAATGATTTTATCTAGGAATAAACGAAAAAATAAAAATATACGAGGACATTAAATGTACTGACATCAATAAAATCAAACATATCAATTACTTAAGCAATTCAAATGAGTAAAATAATCCAGGAATTGTTACAACTAATCCAAAGAATTCAAATACATCAAACAATTCAAATCAAACCATCCAATTCAATTACACCAGATAATCCTCAAATCAACAATACACAGACAATCCAAGTAATTCAATTCAACTACTAATAAAATCAATCATTCCAGACAATCCAAAACAAGTCGTCATAAAGCAAATTATTCTAATCAAAAAGTCAATTCAAGCCAAACAATCCACATAATTCAAACTAATCAAACACCAAATAAAGTCAATCTAACAAAACATTTCACTCAATTCAAGTCAATCAATACCAAACAGATCATTCCAATCAATATAAACAATTCAAGCCAATCAAATATTAAACAAGTCACTCTGATCAAACCAAGTAAAACAAACTAATCAAATAACAAATAGAGCAATCGAACTAAAAAGTTTCATACCTCAAACAAATTCAAACATTCAAGTCAAACAATCCATCCAGCCAGTTATTCAAGCCAATCAATCCAAATAATTAAGCAATAGAATCAAATATTTCAAACTAACAAATTAAACAGACAAAATAATTCAAATCAAACACCACTTAAAACATTCCAGCCAAAAGGTTTTATACTTCAAATATTTCCAAAGATTCAAACCAAACAGTCGAATAAATCATTTACTCAATCCAACATTTCATTCACAGTAATAAATCAATTAGCTATTTCAAGTATGTAATTTAAATACTTCAATCAAGCAATAATTCCTTATTAAAATATACAAACTATTGCCATTAGAATACTTATCTCTTTGAGAGTTTGACAAAACTCTAGGAAGTTGACATCTAATTGAAATGCTTCATGCAACATGAACAACTTTTGTTATAACTTTTCAAAAAATTTCGAAATCTTGTTACCTTTCTTTAGTCTCTCATTATTACCCCCATCAGCCGTCCACTCCTCAGTACGAGTAAACTCGGACTAGAGGAGTAAGGAATGTTATTTGACATACTTGTTCTGATATTTTTTCCTGCAACAATATTAAAGAATACATAGGACACTCACCCTTAAATAAAATTAATTATGACTCAACGAGTTGACTCCACGATAGAATTGTGATTTTCTTCCGTATCCATATACTATAGGTCGAAGAATTATAAATGGCTAGTGCTAATATGGAACTAAGTATCTATTTTACTTCAAGTTAGGTAGTACTCTAGATATTCTTCTTGCAACGCTTTTCATGTCACTACATAGTCTCTCCAGGTCTTTAACTTGCTTGTTTACAGTGCCTAGGTTAACGTTAAAATTGAGACCATCAAACGTACGTGCAATCTCATCTCACTAATGGCCGTGAAAAGCTTTTCATCCCTCCAAAATCAAGTATCAGTATATAATTTCGATAACTAATAATAATATATTCAAAATAAATAATTTTATACAAAGATAAGAACAAATAAACAAACAAATAAATAAAAATATCAAAAATATTCTTAGTGATGCGCCATAATAATTGGAATCATATACTATCAAGCTATTGATAAAAATTCAATTCAACTTAATCAAAAATTTATTTGACTGCAAATTTAACTTAAACTATGAATGACACCATCACAGTAAAAGTAGACAAAAACAACTATAAAGCAATTATCACCTAAACGGTCATTAAAG
This sequence comes from Trema orientale, assembly GCA_002914845.1. Lineage (NCBI taxonomy): Eukaryota > Viridiplantae > Streptophyta > Magnoliopsida > Rosales > Cannabaceae > Trema > Trema orientale. The sequence goes on from JXTC01000005.1 coordinate 1,197,849, forward strand.
AAAAAGAAAAAAAATAAGTTTTTAAAAGTAAATAAAAGATTTTTTTTTTTTTTTAAAGACAATCACACGCCAAAATTATGAATACATCTTGCATTATGCATGCATTTTTCAATAATTCGAAAGCTATAAACAGGAATAAGAAATTAATCATTAGTTAAATATTAAATATTTCTATAATCTTCTGTTGAAGTCAATGAGTGATCACACTGTAAACAGGCATAGATATATATAAATTATCAAACCGACGCAAAACTAAGAATCTAGAGTTCATGCTAATTTTGGAATTATCGCAACCAGACAACACATTTATCTTCTGGAAGATGTAAATATGAACCGACTTAAATTAATCAAACACATGTGCAAATATTCAAATATTAAATTTTAGAATAATTAACGGGATAACGGAACAAGCGTGGGATTTCTTTATGTATAGATAATTGCAAAACTATAAAAGCCAAATCAATAAGGGAAAAAATAATTCAGAGGGCTACCAATGAATGAGCGGAAAATAGGCGAATACACCATTTTCTATATTAAATTTTATAAAATATGATCCATTTAAATAAAGACCTTACATGTATAAAGGCCATTGTAACAAACAAATCAATAAGATCTTAAATGTAATCAAAACCATGCCCATAAAATAACCGTGCAACAGAATATCAAAGAAATCACAATATAAAAAGATGAGAATTTACAAGCAATGGGAATAATTCAAACAAAAAGCTGCAACGATTTTTTAAAATTGTCAGCATATATATTTACATGGAGAAATACTTAATCGGGAATATAGAGTGGTGAATATAAAGGACATATTTTTGCAATTTTATCAAAGCTTAATAAAATCATTCGAAAAACTGAAAAAATAAATAAATAATAATAATAATAAACACAATACTCATACGAGAAATACATGTCAACCACAAATTAAAAAAAAATGAGATTCTTTAATCATGTGATAAAAAATAAAATACATATACTGGTTACATACTCGGATGAATGTCAAACATGGGAATTTTTTTAAATAAACATTATATGCAAAGATAATGACAGATGTGTGTAATATAATGAAACACTTTGTTTAATTTTCTATTTTTATTAATCAATCAGAGAGACGTTTTGTTTAACTTTTAGTAGTCAAGTGACTAATTTATGGAGAACAGCGATTGTTACAGCTATTTGGGTAATATAGACTACTTGCAATAAACTGATTTTTGAAAATGAGGCTTTTTCAATTCACTCCTCCATCATTGCAGTCTGGAGAGCAGTCAGTAAAGCTAATCTTCTTAGCTCTAGCACAATGAAGAATTCAATGGAGGAACTTGAAATTCTGAAATGTTTAAATGTACAAATAAAACCTCCAAAAGCTCCTAAGATTGTCGAAGTCCTTTGGTGTGCTCCCCCACCTGGTTGGTTAAAAGTCAATACTGACAGTTCTGCCCATAGTTGTCCTGGTCTGGCAAGGTGTGGAGAAATTTTCAGAATATCACGAGGTTTTTTCAAAGGTGCTTTTACTATTCCAATTGGAAAGTCATATGAATTTGAGTCTGAGCTTGCAACAGCTATTCACGCTATTACTTATGCTTGGGAATTTGGTTTGAAATGTTTGTGGTTAGAGTGTGATTCAATATACTTGGTGGCGATCTTTTGATCTCGTTCTACAACGGTTCCTTGGCAATGGCGTCCTGCATGGGCTCGTTGTCTGCAGCTAATTTCCAACATGTCCTTCCGTGTTTCACATATATATCGTAAAGGTAATGCGGTTGCGGATTTACTAGGCTCTAGAGCTTCAAGTATCCAAGCTCCAACTTGTGGCACTCCCCTCCGTCTGTCATCAATGTTGCAATCAATAAGAATTATTCAGGATCTTGTAATTTTCGTTTTTCATAGCTGCCCCGTTGTAAAACAATGTGCTCTTTTTACTTTCTGTGATTTTTCTCAATGGGTTTTACTCAGAAAGGTTTTTTAATGAGGCATTGTTGGAGGTTAAGACAATATTTTTGTTTTGGCAGAACTATTTGGTTCCTTTTTGGGCATTTATTTTTGTTATCTTTTGGTTTTCCCCTTTGAGGAATGTTTTGGACCTTAACCTTTTGTATCTTTCTTTTTATTTATTTTAATAAAGTTCTAGGGAACTATTCTAGGTTTCGCCAAATACAATCTTATCAAAAATAAATAAATAAATAACTACACCACTAGATCATACAAAACATCACATATGTTTATTACAAAATTATCCAATTTCTAAAAGAGATCGTGCAAGGTGATTGAATGTGCAAATCACATATTTAATAAAAAGAATTTAGAAACAAGAACTATATTTGTTCGACGGTATGATATGAATCAAATATAAGAAAAGCAACTTAGACCCAGTTACCATAGTTTCAATGCAAAAATTGCAGTATGTTTGCAATGTGATGGGAAAATATTGAAATAAGTGACCATGGCCCCACAGTGGGCGTCAAATTGTAGATGCTAAATTCTACAATTAAATTTATTGGAGGATCTATGACCACTTATAATCTTATATCAAGAAAAAATATATTAGTTTTTGGGAAATATGTTAGTTTTGGGGGGTTAAATAAGTAAGTTTTTGGGAAATAGGTTTTTGGGAAATAGGTTAGCTTTTGGGGTTGAGCTCATGAGAACTACCTACAGATCAAATCTGATGTAGTTCTGATTCCTTGCAAAAGAATAAAAGATGATATAGCTCTGATTCCCTTGCAAAAGAATAAAAGAGGTCGTGTGTGGAGAGAATAGAATAGAAAAAGGAGAACCTAATGTAGTTCCGATTCCCTGCAAAAGAATAAAAAGGTCGTGTATGGAGTGAATAGAATAGAAAAGGAGATGTAGAATGGGGAAGAAGACTATGTATTTATAGGCAAATAAGGAGTATTTTAGAAATAGGAAACTCTATTAATTAGATAATTAATAATAATTATCTTTGGGTACCTAGTCAAAATAAGATACATTTGAATTTTGGGTGTCAATTAAGATATGATCTTATCTGATAGGTGCCTTCAATATCCAATAATTATCCTTTTCAGAAAATATATTCGTACATTCTATAAATAATCAGAATGCTACGTGACCGAATTAACAAATTTCACCCTAAAAATATTTATGAAACATAATCTACCACCAAGTAATTAATTAACAAACAAGGATAAAATATGGGTACTTCTATAAATAATCAGAATGCTACGTGACCGAATTGACAAATTTTAACCCTAACAATATTTATGAAACATAATCTACCACCTAGTAATTAATTAACAAACAAGGATAAAATATGGGTAAGCTTTCACAAAATTTCTCTGAGCTTACCAAAAAAAATCCAAAATTTGTGAACTGCTAGGATCCTCCACTAGGAATCGTTTTAATTTGAATTAAATTTTTTAAGTAGCAAATAATGTATAAACTTTATTTAGTTTTAATGATATATTACTTTTACTTGAGAGTGATCAAAAAGATAAATGAAATTTGGTGTCCCAGATGAGTCTTTATCAATCATATTATATATATGATTGATAATTGGAAACCATAGGTACCAAAAAAAAAAATATCGAATTAGCAACTTATAAATATATATATATTTCCTAATTCAATAGGTATTATTTTACCTATTTATAGATACTTTTTTTAGTAGTTGGATCATTGATTTAACAACTATCATAATTTCAGTAGTTAAAAAAAATAATAAAAATAAATATTTATTATTTAACGATTTTCTCTCTCTACTTTTTACCATAAAAACACATGCGTGGTAAATTTTTATTATACAAAACAATATCTATGTATATATATAAAAAACAAAATACCTGAATTGGTGCTCATATTTATATTTATGTGCATATATATATATATATATATATATATATATATATATATATTGATTCTTATGGATGATAGACTAGCGCAATTTTAGATTACGGGTTTGACCAGATTGGTGAGATTGATTGATGAATGTTATTCATAAAATATTCTGAAAATATGTTTTAAATAATGCAATTATTTAGTAGCGTCTTGCATTTTATATAAATATTTAGGTTACCCGAGGAATATGTCAAAGACATTTATAATGCTTATGATTAATTTGTTTGTCATCCCGAAATATCATATCTAGTTTCTATAAGAATCTTTGAACTAAGAATAATGAAAATTTTAAAGGTCACTAGCAGTGGCTCAAATAAACAAAACAAATTTTAAATACCATAGTTTTTCTTACTGCTAATAAAGTATTTCGATTAAATCAACAAGTGCATGGATATCATAATTAATTAATTTCAAACTTCTTTTAAGTAGATAGTTTCATACGAGTTTTTAAATGAACATTTTTAATTAGTTATTTTTTTTTCCAAAAAAAAAAATAAAACTAATCGTATTAATAAGAATTAGAGGTGAGTATAATTATTAATCAGACTAAATATAATACCATTATCATTTTGTATCACTTTTACTAAATGAATACTTCATTGCCATTATTTTGATTTATCTACATCGTTACTTGCACCCAAATAAATAATTTTTTTAGACAACTTACCATAAATTCTGGTTTAATTAAATAAAATATACGGTTTACTTTTGTTATATGTTTCCTTTATTATGTATTTACTGACCCATCGTAGAGAGGATAACTTTAGAGGACAAGCCAATCATCTTACAATTTAGTCAAATAAAAAGAAAATGATATCCTAAATCCAACTCCAAAATTACAGCCAACTAGTGCTGATGATTTCATTTATACGGTTGTAATAATTAAAGTGTGTTGATTAACTAAACCAAGTTGGCCAATGGCCATCTTACCTTCGACTTTAAAAGCACATAAACTTTTGTTAAACTACTGCTTTCCCTTTAGTGCTAGAAGGAAATTTCTTGCTCTTCGTTATTCCAAGGCCTTGGATGGATCGTATAATACAAGTGCTAAAACGTAAGGTGTAAGTTGTAAGTTGTAACATAAATTATCAAAAGAAAAAAAAAAAGAAAAAAGAAAAAAGGAAGAAGTTGTAAGTTATAACATAGTATTGTTCACCTCGTCTCGCCAAAACAATGGCTTTAGTAATGTTAGGGATACTTATTTTTTTGCACAAAAAAATTGCATTACATACGTGGCATGATTTTATATTGTAATGATTGGATTCGAGAATTGAAGCTTTAAATGTCATGATTATTTATGAGTATTGAATCTTTGAGGTAGAGAAAAATAAGAGATTATCATATAAATAGGTGCTTACGTACTCTTTGATGGGATCAAGCCCAATAGTTCTTAATGACAGTGAAAGAATAATCAGTCAGTACGTATTGTAGTGAATAAAAATAATTAAATATGACGATTATGTGCAAAATTAATTATAGATTGAGAATATACAGGAAAATACGATGATCATGATACAGAAGCCAATATCATAGAGACCGTGTTGTTATGGCCTTTGTAGACTGAATATCCTCTATAGAGACTATAGAATAATAGGTCAACCATGAATAGATAACCTAATAAGTAATTACCAATAAAATAAAATTATGTTGGGCAAACATATCAAATTAAGTTACTTGATTTTGCTTGATTCAAATTATCAATTCCCTGGTATCTAAATGTTAATTATCTTACCACCGAGTGAGTGGCTTAGTGATGGTCGTTGTTTCCCGGGGGCATGAGGTCCCGGGTTCGAACTGGGTGACCCCCTTCGGGGGGTCTTAAATGTGAAGGTACCTACCTGCCAGCCCATGCCCGGTCCTCTACTCCCGTGTGCCGTTATCACTAGTTGCTCGGTTGGGGTTCAGGTGACTCACTCCACCGTCCGGTGGTAGCGACCCAACCGATAGGGTCTCGAGGAACATTCCTGAGCGAGGTTGGAGCTCCTATGGTCACGCCCAGGGAGAGTTGCCACGCTGGTCGCCCCCTCCTCCCCTTTACGTTATCAAAAAAAATGTTAATTATCTTTAATGGGCACGTGGATGACAAAAATGGATTTGGCTAATTTTGATCACAATAAAATCACATTTTAACTCAAAATGAGACTACATTATTTAAAATTTTATGATTAAGAAGCATGTCACATATGAAAATTTGTGTAGTATCCCAAAAATTGCACATATAATACATATACATACATACATGTAGAAATTAGAGTGTGTCCTTTTTTTTTATTTCATTTTAATAAATATCCATTTTTTTTCTTTTTATATGTAGTTAAATAGTCGAATATATGTATTTTTATATTTGGTATATTTATCTATATACTAGCTATAAATTATGTAGAGAATATACTAATTTTTATATTGTGTATATCGTATAGTTTATATTTTGTATATATACTGATATATCTGTTATTTTATTATAATATTAGAAAAACAATTATGGGCGCGTCTACAGTAGGGGCGCCCCTACGTAGGGCCCTGTCTATTCACCGTTGGATGGGAATCTGTATATAAATAGATTCTCCACAGATTCCCGTTATTCCCCACAGATTCTCATCCAACGATAATTAAGGCATGACCCTACGTAGGGACGCCCCTACCGTAGCCATCTCCAACAATTATTTATTGAAAATGTGTCCAAAATTTGATCATTTTGTTATAAAACCTTACAAACATACAAACATGTGCATAAACTTCTTAAAAATCTTGTACTACAAACTTTTTTCTTCCCACTCTTGACCTCCCTTTTTCACATTAAGCTAGTTGAGTTAACCAAAGTTTGGTAAGTTGTCCTTCGCAGTCAAAATGGGGATGGGAGAAGATTAGAAATGAAAGTCATAAAGCAGCATAATACATAAGCAACATAACAAAAGGGAAAGAGCTTTTATTTTATTTGAAAAAGAATAATAATAATACTATTATTAAAAAAGACCCAAATCACGTGGAGGTGTAGGACCATTCAGTGTGTTTGGGACAAAATGTTGGCATTAGTAATCAAACTGTTCATGTTGGCATTAGTAATTAAACTGTTCTGTTCTCTTAAGCCCACATGGTCAGTTACAGTGTGTTAGAGTGACAGCTCTGCCTCCCATTGTAGCTTGTAGGTCGAAGAATGCGGTCCTGGGCCCACCACGGCCCAAGAATTGGGGGCCCACTAGTCAAAGTTGTGGGGCGGCGCCAATACTTAGTATGGCCCATTATTACTCGAATTTTTTATATTATTAAATTAATAAGTTTTTAACTCATATAAAAAATGCTATATAATTTGCTTTAAAATTACTCTTAAAAAAAAACACTTTTTCTTTTTATTTTTATTTATTTATTTTGGGAATGGCTATGGTAGGGGCGTCCCTACGTAGGGTCATGTCTTAATTATCGTTGGATGGGAATCTATAGAGAATAACAGAAATCTGTGGAGAATCTATTTATATACAGATTCTCATCCAACGGTGAATAGACAGGGTCCTACGTAGGGGCGCCCTTACTGTAGACGCGCTCATTTATTTTTTATCAAAAAGGCCCATGCTATCAGTATCAGATTTTGGGCAAGAGCTGACAACAGGGACAAGAGTTACAGGGGTGGGCCCCACATTGAACCCCACCCCCGATTTTCTGGGCGTTCTTTTAATCTTTTGTAGCCATTGCTGTCTGCCCGCATCTACCCTCGTTTAAACGCTTCTGGGTCCCACTTGCCTTTTGCCCACGTGGCACGCTTTCTGTCACCCAGCTGTAACACCTGCGCCTCACAGTCACCGGCAAATTATTTTGGTTTGCCCGTACCATCTCCACTTATCTTATCATAAAGGATACAACGCCCCCGACTCTTTCATGTCTTCCTCTTTTATTCATATACTGATTTCTTGGTCAATTGGAGGGAATTTTGATGTTGAAATGTTTCTTGGCGTTACTCTATTCATAGTAATATATGATTGGAAAAAAAAAAAAAAAACTTAATATTGCAGATGCGAACTCTAATTCTAGACTTTGTTTTTCTTTACCATTAATATGATAATTTACACGTTCTTTTGTGATTCGTATAATAGTGTCTTTTAAATCGATGACACGCAAACACTTTCTAATTGCATGAGTCAACTAAAATAGTATAATTCAATTAAATCATAGCAACTCAATTAGTAAAATTTTGGGATTAAAATTAGTACTCGTAGTACTAATCATTATCAAAATCAAGTAATGTAAAAAATATTTGACACAATTTAATGAAAAATTTGATGGTGTTGAGCTTTCTATTAAATAATTTTCGATTTGAACATATATATTTTGTGTTTTTCTCATGCCATATCTGTATCCTATCATGAAACATTTTCCCAAAGAAATAAAGCCTACGCATATCAGTTAAGAATGGAAACTATTCCTTTTTGTATGTTTCTTTTTCTTCTACTTCTATAAATCTTAGCTCCTACAAGACACTTAGCCCATTTTACACGTCCCCATTTCTTTTCTTTATTTTATGCTTTTTCCTATTTCGGTTCTGATTATTTGCCTAAAATTATCCTATTTGAAAACAAAAGCTTTCTTCATTTTATCCTACTCTAAGTTTGACAAAGCAAAGCTAATTGTATCAAGTATCAACCACTAATTATTTAAATTTAGATTGATGTATGACCAATGTGTGTGTATATATATATATGCTTACCACTTAATAAAAAATTAATATGCTCAGCAACACAATTCACAATTATTTTAGCGCGCGTAGCATTTTCTTTCTCTATTAGGTTTCTAATAATTTCATACCCATAATTTTCAAATACATGAAAAGTATTCCCTGAGGATAAACAATCTACATATTTTACCGAGCTTTCTTAGAGAAAACCCATAAATAAAGAAAGCATAGTTAAAGACAAAGAAAAGGCCACGAAATTGAAATATTCCCGCCCCTTTGGAATTTAGGATATATTGTATAGTCTTCACTTTTTTATATAGTATGTTACATACGTTGTCTAATCATTGTAGGCAGGACTTTACTCCTTTGCTGATCTAAAATGAATCATTGATGAATCTACACTATTCTCCACTATAAATCATACAATGTGAACTTAACTCAAGGTTGAATGACATGGGCCCTCCAATTAGGTCTTTATTAGTTCTTTTTTTTTTATAGTTATAGAATGTTTACCCACTTATCTTTTGCATTTATTTTATTTTATTTTTTATAGTTTATCCATTGTTTTTGTCAAGTGGCTTCTAACTAAAAGAACGTCTTTCTCATTTTTCTTCCTTTTTTCCCACACAAGCATCTTTGGTTTCAAAATTTTATATTCTTGCTTTAAGAGAAAATAAGGTCGGAGATGAAATGAAACTTTCTTCATTTTATCTTTCTTTTGTTTCCATCGTTTGGAGCTTTGTCAACATCCTTGTAATTGGCTCCTTTTTCTTTAATAGTAAAAGGCATTTATATAATAACCTTTTCACACTTTAAATTGCATGTTTATCTTTTCTACAATTTTAACCTTTTTTCTTATTTGTTATTGATTGCTTCGTAATTTAAAATTATTATATATTTTTGCATCTATTTTGAACACATATTTGCATAATACTATAGTTTTTTTCACAACATACGACATGCGAACCCAAGGGCAAAGCAGGAATCCGCTGGATCATGACTTTAACCTAACAGAGCTTGATGTGCCTTTATACAAGGGATTGATCTTATTTAACAGGATAATGTTAAGATTTAAAGAAAAGAATGGAATTGAATCATTTTCGTTGATTAAATACCATTGTTCTGCTTTGTAACAGAGAACTTAACAAACTAACTCAACAAACTATAGACATGTGGCTAACTACTCTAACTAATTAATCCTTAATAGTCCCCCTCAAACTTAGAGTGGTGAAAGATTTGACTCTAACTTTGTCTTGCAATAAAAGAACCGTGTATTGGTAAGAGCCTTGGTTAACACATCTGTAACTTGATCATAAGATGGAACATGTTGAATTTCTAGAACTTTTTTGAGAACTTTCTCACGAACAAAATACAAGTCAAGCTCCATATGTTTTGTCCTGGCATGTAAAACTGGACTGGCTGTCATCAGAACTGTACTCAAGTTATCACACCATAATANNGGGGGGGGGGGGGGGGGGGGGGGGGACCGCCCCCCTCTCAAATTTTTTTGAATCATGAAAATGCCTATGAATTTACAAAAAGTTAGCATATATGCCCTCTCTCAAATTTCTATATAATAAAAAGTATATGTACTTTTAGAAAATTGGCATTTAGGCCCCCAATTAGTACTTTGAGATATAACTTACCCCAAAAAATAATTTAAATTTCATCTTTTCTCCAGACATTGAATTAGGATTTGTTTTATTTTCGTAATCTCGTATATACATAATAATTTTTTGACAATAATTTATTTTATCTCCAAACATTAAATTAGGATTTGTTTTATTTGTTTCAAACACTACACATATAATAATTATAATAAAATTAAAATTATCTTATCTCTAAATGTTAAAATAGTATTATTTTATTTTTCATATATACAATAATTAAAACTAAACCATTTAGAAAGCGTAGGTATAATCTAATTCTAATTACTAAAAATTGTGATTGTGACTAAATGTAACTTTTAGTCACAAAAAATTTTGTTGTGACTAAAAGATATCATTTAGTCATAACTTATTACTGTTTATTACAAATTTTTATATATAGTACCGAATTTTATTGTGATTAAATGTACCAGTAATTACAATAAATTATAGTTTTTGTGACTAAAATTTTTAGTAGTAAACTTTTTAATCATGTTACAATGATGATGACATTCTTTTAGTCATAATGTTTTCACTTTTAGTCACAAATTTCGGCGTGATTAAAAATAAAATTTTTTGTAGTACTATATGGCTACTTTGGAGAAGTAATATTATTATAATTTATAACTATAAATTTTCGTTACATATTTGTTGCATATGCCGCCCCCTTCCCCCCCCAAACAAAAAATCCTGGCTCCTTCACTGATTGGAGGATGCTTTTGGGGAATCTATAGCTCAGAAAGCAGTGATTGAATCCAGGTAATCTCAGCTATTAAACCTAGCACTAGGGCTAGCAATTCGTGTTATCGTGTCGTGTTCGGGTCGACACGATTACGACACGACACGATAACACCTAACCCGAACACGACACGATTAATAAACGTGTCAAAAATTTAAACCCGAACACGACACGATTAATATACGTGTAACACGACACGACACGTGTAACCCGTTTAATAAATGTGTCATGTGTCATATTATGACCCGTTTGACACGATTAATCAAAATTGACACGATTATTCTAATTTAACACGATTATAACTACTTAATTTAATTTTACTCCTATAAATATGCTTAGAATTAATTAAAATCACGTTTAATATATTAAAATATTAATAAATGTGTCGTATTAGTGTCGTGTTGACACGACACGAAAATGACACGAAAACGACACGTTTAATTAAACGGGTTACACGGGTCATTTTCGGGTTAAGCGGGTTGACCCGAAACCCACCCGTTTATTATACGTGTTACACGTGTCAACCCGAAATTGACACGAAAATTAAATGGGTCATCCAAACCCGTTTATTTTGTGTCGTTTTCGAGTCGTATCGTCGTGTCGTATAAAAAATTGCCAGCCCTACCTAGCACACTTCGATATTCAGCTTCAGTATTGTTTCTAGAGATAGTAATCAAATTATCCCCAAAGAAAACACAGAACCCTGTTGTGGATCTCTTGTCATCAGGATCAGATGTCCAGTCTGTATATGAGAAACCAACAAGGTTAAGATGATCTGATTTGCAGAGATGAAGACCAAAATTGAGAGTGCCTCTTAGATACCTAATTATCCTCTTGACAGTTTTCCAATGGGATTCAAGAGGATTTTGCATGAATTAACAAACCCAATTGACTGCATAGGAAATCTCAGGTCTTGTAATTATTGCATATTGTAACGCACCAACAATACTTCTGTAAAGTTGTATATTTGCCATTGAATCACTCCTAACCCCAGATAATCTTTCACCACTGGTCATAGGGGTAGACAAACTGTTTGCAATCTATATTTTGGCCTTGCATAGCAAATCAATAATATACTTTGTTTGATTCAAATGCAAACCACTTGTAGCTGTATGTTGAACTTGTATACCAAGGAAATAATTAACCTCTCCCAAGTCTTTAAGACAGAATCTGTCATGAAGTTGATTAATAAGATCTGAGATAACAGTAGCATTACTTCCAGTCACCAAGATATCATCAACATAAAACTAGAATTAAAGTGAAATTTTGAGAATTTGATCGAATGAAAAGTGACTGATCAGACTTAGCTGATATAAAACCAAAATCTTCCAAAGTAGTTCTCCACTTATCAAACCAAGCTCTAGGAGCTTACTTCAGGCCATATAAAGCTTTTGTTAGTTTGCAAACTAGAAGAGAACCTGGTGCATCTTCAAAACCAGGTAGTTGTGTCATATAAACTTCTTCAAGTAAATCTCCATTTAAAAAAGTGTTGTTGACATCAAGTTGTCGAATTTTTTCGCCACAATAGAGAGCATAAGATAGAACTAAGGTCATGTTTGGTTGGGGGTAATGGAATGGAATGGAATGGAAACAATTCCAAAATGACCCAATTTCATTGTTTGGTTTGAAAATCTAAATAGGAAAAGCCTTTCCATTGGAATGAAAAATGGTGGAATTCTATTCCAACCAATCTTGGGTGGAATAAGGTGGAAAGGAAATGAATACCATTTAATTAAACAATTTAATTAATAAAAAAATAAATAATTAAATAAAATAATAAAATAAAGTAAAATATTGCTAAAT
>JXTC01000005.1:1210914-1220930 GCA_002914845.1 Trema orientale
TGCTAAATGTAATTTAAAATAATTAAAATGAAGAGTAATTTTTGTCATTATTCAACTAATTCCATTCCTTTCCACAGTTAACCAAATATAAGAATGTCCATTCAGCTACTGATTCCACCACTTCAACCAAACAACATAATTAAATTTCCATTCTTTTCCATTCCATTCTGATTACTATTACCATTACCATTACCATTCCACCACTGCAACTAAACGGACCCTAAATGAATTGTTGTAGGTTTCACAACTGGACTAAAAGTCTCAGTGAAATCAAACCCTGCAACTTGATGAAACCCCTTAGCAAAAAGCCTGGCCTTGTATCTTTGAATACTCCTATCAGGATTTTCTTTTACTTTGTATACCCACTTGCAACCCATTAGTTTTCTATCAGGAGGAAGAGAAACCAATATCCAAGTATTATTTCGAAGCAAGGCTAGATATTCTTCAGTCATGGCATCCTTCTAATGAGGTTGCTGCAATGCTTCCTGGACTGAAGTAGGCTCTCAAGTTGTCAAATAGACCTTAGGCTTATGAATACCAGATTTGGATATGGTTTGTATAGAATGTCCAGTGAGTTGAGACATAGTTGAGGTGGTGGAAGTAAGTGTTGTAGGTGCCTCAGGTGCTGAAGAATATCCTGCACAGGAGAAACAAAACCAGAACCAGAACTAGAAGAAACATGTATGACAGGAACAGAGCTGGTAGGAAAAATAGGTGGAGTAGGTTGGGAAGACAATGTAGTTGGTGAAGAAAGAGATTTGGAGAAGGGAAGTGATGTTTCATTAAATATAACATCTCTAGAAATATAGATTCAACCATTGGGATCAAGATACTTGAAGCCTTTGTGATTAATCTATAACCCAAAAAGGTACATTCAACAAACCTAGATTGCAACTTACGTTGATTGTAGGGCCTAAGATCAGGAAAACAAGAGCAGCCAAAACCTCTTAAAGACTTATAATCTGGCTTATGTTTAAACAAAACTTCAAGAGGAGTCTTTCCTAAGAGAATTAAGCTAGGTCGTCGATTAATAAGATAAACCGAGGTTCTTATAGCTTCATCCCAATATTTCAACAGCATAGATGCATGAGCTAACATTGCTAAGCCCATTTCAAGTATATGTCTATGCTTACATTCTGCCAAGCTATACTAGTTTTAGGAAAAGAAATTTTATGAACAATCCCATTAGAAGTAAGAAAATCAGTAAAAGCACGATACTCCTCTCCCCAGTCTGTTTGAATTGATTTAATAGAATGTCCAAACTGTAGTTCAACTTGTTTCTTAAAATTAATGAATGTTGGCAAGGTATCAGATTTCTGACGAAGTAAATAGATCCAAGTAAACTGGGAGTAAGGGCCAATAAAGTGAATGTAATATCAGTAACTACTAGATGATAAAGCAAGAGAAGGACCCCAAAGATCCAAATGTAAGAGTGCCAAAGGTTGAGTATATTTAGTCTCAAATCGTGCAAAAGAAAACTTATGAATCTTGCCCAAACAAAAAGCATTACAGAAATTAGGAAAAGTTTTACTTTTATTAGAATCTGAAACATTACAAGAGGACATTACAGATGATACAGTTTTAGCAGAGGGGTGTCCCAACCAACTATGCCACAAATGTGTTATGGAACTGAAATGGATTATAGGAATAGAACTAGGACTAGTAGACTAATGTGTGTGAACTACTGGAGAGGAGTTGATGATGGAAATTTCGAAAAATGATTTCAAAAAACGATTTTATCGAAAATAATTTCTGGGTTTTGTAAACAAATCAAGAATATAACGGAATTGATATTTTAAAATTTTTCTTAAAACTTTATAAAACAAAAGGTAGGATCGTTGATCTAACATAAATCAATTTATGGATCTTGGTTTAGATAAAACCTGAAAGCGCTTCACAACTATTGAGCCTTCACGTCTATTCTTCGGAGCTCATCGAATAATCCGGTATGTGAGCATCTTTTTGATTTCCAACAAGAGATCAGCGGACGATTTAGAAGATGCTCTTCCTTCTTCTTGATTGCACGTCTATGACCATGGGTATCTCTCCCTCAGCGGACATGAACGAGCTCAGGATTTCTCCTGCGGTAGCTCGGCTCTCTCACTCTTTCTTTTTTTCTCTCTGTATCACGTTAAGCACAGTTGTTATGCTTGTAGTAGGCGTATGGCTACTGTACAGAGGCTTAGGAGAACTTTTCTCTTAAGTATTAGAGAGATGTAAACCTTATTGGGCTCAACTGATTATTCAGTTAATTATTAGGCTATGTGTAAATTAGACAGGGGACCTTATAGATACAAGTAGTCTAAGCTCCAATGGGCCAACTACCCACAATCATAATTAACTCTTAATTATGACTGGGTCTTGTCCATTAATATTGGGGCACTCCACTATGGGCCCAATATTGTACTCTTAGACTAAATGTCATATATTTTATGTAAAGCTAATTAACACTTTAATTAATTAACTTGATCCATTTAATATATACTATACCTACAGATATATCCCTGATGCAATGCCGTACTAGTAAGGTAAAATTACTGTATTACCCCTCTAGTACATATTTACCATTGAGTTGTCATTTTTCATCTAATGGATAATAATTGACTACGATATTTGTAACTACCTATACAAACACAGTCAAATTTACAAAATGAATACCTGGTGCCTCCTTTTTATTATCCAAGTCTTTGAAAAAACTTAAAGTGACATTATATACATGGCGTCCAAATCATGAAAGGTGTTCTCGTCAATTCACAAATCTTATCTTTGAAGATGCCGGAGTTCGAACCATATAATCGGAACTAGTCCTTTCATAAGTTAAAAAGATAAAACTCATTAAAGCAAGTCCGACAATCACTAGGATTAAGGTAATCTTGCAATAGTGCTAGATTAGTGAAAGATAGAATATTGAGTTACGACACTTAACCTCAAATTCTATTTTCACTTGGTCCAGTTCAATACACTTATAACTTTCTTATAATGCATTAGTGTTTCTATCCAAAGTCAAGTACTTCGACAATTAGAGACTTCATCAATCCCGTTGAAATAGACAACACTACATTTTATAGCAAAATAAACTATTCCATCTTTATTTGCAGAGTGTGAACTTTTTATTTAGACATAATGTAATAAAAAATTTAGTATCCCACATGTGAACATTTCACACGAACAATTCTTTATTACTCATTATTCGTAATCGAAACTTTTAGAAGTTTTCATAATAGAAAACATAAACATCACATTTATATAACTGGGACATAATGTGAAATTTATTAACAATAAATAGATAATACTTAAATTCAATAAACATTGTTCAAAATGCCTAACAAAGAAACTACTTTCTAAAGTATATTCCCAATAGTTGAAAGCAATGCTGGTTGGAGTAAAGGCATAAAGATCATTTTCAAGATGTCCTTTCATTAAAACAGCTTTGGTAACCTGATCTTTAACAAAACATTTATCAGAGTGAAATTCAAAGAGCACAATATTATCTTTAGCAAATTTAGACACATTTATCAAATTCTTAGAAATAGAAGGAACATGTAAGAGCTGTTTTAAAGTAAGGCATTTTGAATGAAAAGGAGAGATAAAAAAGACTGACCAACATTCTGAATAGAAAGACCAGAAACTCCCATATGGATTTGTTCAGCACCTGAATATGGCTCTGAAGTCATGAGATTGCGCCCATCTGGTGTGCAATGATTAGTGGCACCAAAATCTAGATACTGGTTGACATCAAGACTGTAATGAGAAGTATCAAATTCAGAGCTGTAGCCAGTGATATTCGCATCAGGATACTAGGAAGAATCAGCTAGTGTATCAGGATTAGCCATCATCGCTGCTATATGAGTAGCCATATAAGAAGAATTCCCTGGTCCAGAAGTTGATATAGGGAAGGGGCCAAGAAAAGAATGATCAAAGCGATGAAAGCATTTCAGAGCTATGTGCCCAAGTTTACCACACAATTGACATTGTGGTTTGTTGTCGTGCCAATGAGAACAAGAGCCATGATCAAAACCATAATTGGACAGATTCAAAGCACGAGGAGCACCATAAGAACCACGTGTACCAGAGAAACCACGATAAGCATTCTGATTAAAGGAATGAGGTTGAAATTATCCAGGAAATAGATAAAAAGAAGGAAGAAAAGGTCTCTTTGGAGGTACAGGGTGAGTAGCAAGATTGATCAAATTCGGATTGGAATCAAGCTCCTTTAGATTCTTTTCAATGCGAGTTTCTTGAGAGAGTAATAAGGATTCTATCTCTGCAACAGTGTATGACAGAGACTACAAATATATCATACTCACTAGGAAGACCATCAAATATAGTATCAATATGTTCCTTAACAATAAGATGAAATCCAACAGAAGCTAAATGATCCACAAGGACTTTAATCTTGAGCAAATACTCATTCAGAGTAGAATCATCTTTCTTTGTATTCTATAGCTTAGTCTTCAGTTCTGAAATCTTTGCACGAGTTTGAGTAGTAAAATAATCCTTAAAAATTTGCCATACCTGAGCGGAGGTGTCACAACCAACTAATCGAGTAAGCATGGATACAGCTATTGAAGACAATAACTAGGAGCAAAGTAACTGATCTTGTTGTTCCTAATCAAGAAATTCCTGATTCACTCGGCCAAGAGCGCGATCTTCTAGAGTAAGAAACTTCCATGGCGGAGCACAAAGCTTCATCAATGAACACCTGAAGTCGATGACCACGAATTACAGCAAGAACTTATTGACGCCAAAGTAAGAAATTATCATCATTAAGCTTGATAGACAATGAATGAGAGAAGACAACTAGAGTAAAACGAATTACAGAAGTAGAAGCCATAAAATGGAAGCCATTGAAAAGTAATCAAGAAAAAAAGCTGAAGAAGATGAAGCTAATGAAGCTAAATGGTGGCTCTGATACTATGTTAAGATTTAAAGAAAAGAATGGAATTGAATCATTTTTGTTGATTAAAATGAATTGTACAGTACAATTTTTTATACCATTGCTCTGCTCTGTAACAAAGAGCTTAACAACTTAACTAACTCAACAAACTATAGATACGTGGCTAACTACTCTAACTAATTAATCATTAACAGATAATTGCTCACTAAATAAATAATAGCCCGATTTTAGCAATTTATTATAATTCTCTCATTTAGTTTTTAGCAACTCTGTATAGAAAATCTTGGTCACCCTCATCTTTAAATAAGTAGTGTATAAATAGAGATAGACACACATTTTTTTACTCTGAAATTCTATTAAATTGTACTTTCATAACCATATATAGTGAAAAAATATATTTGGATGTAGGCATCTCATTAGTCGAATTGCATAAATCTTTCGTGCTCTTTGTTTTATAGTTTGATCATCTAAGAGCATCATAGAATCGTGATTTTCAATGTTTGATATTGACCAAAATGACCGTTAACATAGGCATAATCCATCAATTTTTGTTTAAAAAAGGTATAGCAAAAGCGGTAATACTCATTATGCAATGCCCATATTTTGCACTTTTGCCATATAAAACATCTTAGTAAAATGAGAATTTATTTATTTTTAAATGAAATAAGATAGCCAGCGTTTTTCCATTTCCAAGGCCACGTCAAATGGCACATTTTTTATTCTCATAAAATAATATATTCCTCTATAATTATTTTACCATAAATATGATCCTAATTAACTAACATTCTCGCTTTCCTTTACTACGCGCAAGACATATAAGACATCCAACAAAAACAGACTATTATTATATGTTGACATTAATATATGCTTAGAAAACGATGATGAAATCATTAATTTGATCAAATCTATGTTAGACGAAAAAATCATCGTCCATTTTATACTCACGCATTTCCAATTTCAACCTTCCATAAAAGCCTTCATTTCTTAATTTATATCCCTTGTCTATTACCCTTTATATAACTCACATCCGTCTCAAAATGTACATAGTACATTGAATTATAACACTGACCAAAAATAAAACATATTCAACGGATAAAACATCATTTGTGCTTAGAATCTAAAACCGGTAAAGAATTCTACAATGACAAGTAATTGTATAATTTTTTTATTCTTACCAAATTAAAAGATCCAATAAAAATGTGCTAGTTAGTACATGGGAAATCAAGCTGGTAATAAATTATTGTTTATCAAATTAAATATTAAAAGGCTTGTCACTTATTATGACCTCTCAAAGTGCCAAATCACTCGTGTATATGTATAGTCAGAAGGACACATTCAGATTTTTTTTTCCTTTAATGATAAGTGGTGTGGTGGGTCCGGGTCAGGTCAGTACGGTGTGATTAATCGATTTTGGGTGTTCGATAACGTAATCTTTCAACCCCAAAATAAAAATAAAAAAATAAAAAATAAGAAACAGTTTCTGCAATAAGGAGTTAGAGAGTTTAGAAAGTAATGGTGCCAGCATGGGTTTTACTATTTCCAATATATAATTTTTTGATTCCCTCTTTTATATATATATATATATATATTGATTCCCTGAAGTAGGGTCCATCTATTTTAGATAAGAAAAGAAATATTAGTGTCCTCATATCACCAAAAGAAAGAGAAAGGGAACAATCAAAGCAAAGCTCTCTCTATGTAGCTTTGGAAACGTTTCAAATATTCTCACCATATTCTCCCTTCTTTTATCTTTTAATTTTTAATTTTTAACATTTTCGGTGATGGGGGTAGATCTCAGTCTCACAAAGAAATCCATCCAATTTTGTTTTTGTCAACCTTCTTTCTGATTTTTTGGTTGCCCTGTCACATGGTCCCATACCATAATAAATCATGAAAATTCTTTATCCAATTGTCAAAGAGAGAGCTATTTCTCTTCTTAGGTAGGAGTATCATTCCAATAAAAAGAAACCAACTATCACCAAGTAGAAATGCCTTTTTCTTTTCTAGCCAAAAAAGTGAGCATCACTTGAATACAAGAGTGAATCATGTGATATAGGTCTTCAGATACCATGAGTCCGTCCTTAGGGGTCCTCCAAATAGGCATGAGTCCATTTTTAGGACTAAGAGTCCTTGAAAAGATGTTAGTTTTAGGTTCTTTCTATACAAAATCTACTAGCATTACACACAATTACCGAGTCTAACGCTAGCACAACTCTTGATATATCCTCATAGAAGATTATTATTTGTGAAACACGTCAGCCGTGTGTGTTTAGCACTAACATAAGAAAAAAGTAATATTTTTTCTAAGTTTTTATGACAAGAAATATCAGTGATTCATTATTAAAGCCAGGTTAATTTCTTGTTTATAAGTAAATTCTAACCACCGCCATATAACACAAAGAGTAATGCTAACTGCATTTTTTTTTACACTCTTTCAGTCTTATTGCTTGATACGTGGATTTCGTTTTGATTTATTATATTTTTAAAATATTAAACTGGATAGTAGAATTCACGCGTCAGATTGTAAGACTGAAGAGTATAAAAAAGAGTGACAAAAAAAGTGTATTTAGCATTCCTCTAGCACAAATACTTTATTCTTAAACTCCAACTGTTTCTAACGTAGAGGCCAGTTATAAATAATAACTCCCTATATTTGATTTGTGATTGGGTTTCCTTCGTCGTTAAATCTTGTATTCTATAGTTTTTCTTCTAACTAATTTTGTACAACCAAATTTTCTATAGAAAAATCTGAGGCCTTTATAAACATTAACACAGACAAAAGGATGTGTTCTAATCAACTAATATCAGCTTTCGTACTCGGTCTATACGGTGACACTTTAGAATAGAATAGGTGAAGTGATAGGGAGGCTGCCCTTTCCCATAAAAAGAGTGAAAATAATAAAACAATATGAAAGTGAAGCAGAACAAGATGTGAACACGTGTACAGATGAGAGCATTCACAAAAGTCATCCTTATATATCACAAGCAGGATACGTCAGTCAGAAGGGTATGTCCTACATAGAGCATGGTTCTGGAAGACCAAACCGCCCTGATAGTGAAGCTTTACTCTCCAATGGGGACCAATCGGAGGGGCAAAATTGTCAACTTAGAATATATCTTTATGCAAAGACATAAGATATTTAATTAAATCCAAATCACTAGAACATATATTTTTTAAATGAGTCGTAATATTAAAGTAATAATGTAATAATACAATAATCTATACAAAAAGATAAAGCTAGATATCTGCAAAGATGAACACGAGCCACGTGTAAGATACTGACAATAAAGAGACTTTGCCCTTTTCAACAACCTAACTTTTGTCAAATGAGTAGTGGTGGTATTAACTATTTGATTTTTTTTTTTAATGGTAGATTTATAACATCGAAAGACAAATTCAATTGAAATGAAATCACATGGCCCACATCAATCCTCCAACCCCATATAAAACCAAACAGAGTCCCAAAATGGAGTTTGTACAATTTGAACTTCCTTAGGCTCTTATTCATCCACCTCACCACCTTTCCTGCACAATTATCTAGTCTCTTTTTCATCACCAAAACACAGAAGATAAAATAAAATAAAATAAAATCCCAGAAAGAATATATATATACACATTCAAGGAACCTCATCTTCTTCTTTTTAACTTTGTCAATGGCATTTACTCATTCTAGACAAGTTTTCCATTTGAAATAAAGTTAAAGTTGAGCCCACAAGAGTAAGAGAAACAATTTCTTAATATACATAATATATTTCTCTCCATAACTCAAAAATAATAAATAACCATTCAATCACCAGATACAACAGGGCAAGCCAATAAAGCAAAGTAGTGACGGATATTTAAAGCAAGAAAATGAGAGAAGGGTTGCTTTTATATGTGCCAAGACATATACACATACTGGTTCATCCTCCTCCATTGGATATACATAAACATATATGCCAAAAGCCGACATATACACATACTGGTTCATCCTCCTCCATTGGATATACATATAAACATATATGCCAAAAGATGAGTGTTTAAGCGATAGTTTACTTTCTTTTTTTTTTTTTTAATGAAAAAATTAGACCTCCATGAGGGGGAAAAACCAAAAGATAATTGAGGGGGAAAAAAAAAAAGAACCTCCGTTACAGCCCCAAAAGAAAGAAAGGTGGGTCTTTGCTCTTCATTCTCTATTGTTTTTGACTTGCAAAAACATCAATGTAACTTTTTTCCCCCCAAAGCATTCCCCATCCTCTTCCCACCGTACCAATCAAATTCAATTAGACTTTCACCATCAACCCTGTCAGATTATAAACACAAAAGGGTGTACATAGATAACTACACTTCCAAGTTCCAAGCACATTCCATTCCACAAGAGGATACAATCTCTCTTTCCCCCAGTCCATCGCCAAAATTGTGGCTTCTTCTAGCTCCGACTTTGCTTTCGCTTCTCTTGCTTAGTCGTGCCTCGTCGCAAAGTTGCAATCTTCATTTCTTCTCAGGCTGCCAGAAGTCATGCAAATTGTCATTTCCCGGGCAAGAAACCGCCATTCCCCTCAAAATTTTGACAACCCCCCATTTCAAACCACCTTATTTTTTATCTCTCAACTCTCTCCTTTTTTGACCAGATTTTCTATCTGTAGATACGGGGTTGCAATGGAAAAGCTCTAATTGACATCATTCTTACTCACCAGCAGGTTGTTTCTGCTCGGCTGGTTTCACCTGAACCGCAGTGGGAACAGCGTGTACATAAGGGAAGCCCGCTGGCAAAAGCTGATGTGGGTTCCCGGACTGCGAAGCAGCAGCAACGGCAAATTGAGCAGGATGCATAAGAGCCTGTGAAGGCAAGCCACCACCTTTCATGTTACTAGCTGCAGCAGCTGCAGCCGCCACAGCCTTGGCAGGATCTGATGTGCTAGTGTTTGCTAGAGTAACAGGGCACAAAGACAACATCCCACTTGAGGATGTCCCCGATGCGCTCTGCGGCTGCTGCTGTTGTTGCTCAGGGCGTCGTCTCTGAGAGTAGTATGCACCAGCAGCCGCAGCTGTACTTGGGGTGTTG
This sequence comes from Trema orientale, assembly GCA_002914845.1. Classification (NCBI taxonomy): domain Eukaryota; kingdom Viridiplantae; phylum Streptophyta; class Magnoliopsida; order Rosales; family Cannabaceae; genus Trema; species Trema orientale. The sequence goes on from JXTC01000005.1 coordinate 1,220,857, forward strand.
CTATTAGAATGTGTAGCTTGGGCTGGAATGTAAGATGAGAAAAATATTTGTGCTTGCTGCAGTGATTGCTTAGA
>JXTC01000005.1:1220951-1302327 GCA_002914845.1 Trema orientale
GACTCTTATTTCCCGTGGTCGATGAAGAGGTGATATGGGGGTTGCCAAGGATTGATGGGACATTTTTTCCTGCGACAGGAGACGACTTCATGCCGGGGACGGATGGTGAATTCTTGGCCTGCTGAGATGACAATGAAGAAGCTTGGCCAACTTTGTTTGCTGTGGGTGTGGAAGTAGTTGTCCTTGGGCTCCCACCAGCACTCTTGGACACTGAAGAGGTCGTGGGGGACCCTACCATTATGGGAGGAGATGGAGACTGATTGCTACTAGAATTTTGCAGCCCCTGAGATTGTCCTGATGGTTTTGGATTGGCTGCGAAAGATATTTGTGTATGGGTTTGCTGAGAGCGACCTTGCTGCTGAGACAGATTCTTGAGGGAGGGTGATGTTGATGAGGTCATGGATGGAGAAGGAACTTGAGAAGTGGTTGACCTCGCAGGATTCTTCCACTGAGGAGACTGAGCTGGACTACTACTGCCATGGACAAGGTTTTGGGGAAATGTGGATAGAGCATTGGGGAACTTAGCAGCCATTGATGAAGGAATGTGATCGGAGTAAACACTGCCATTACTCGTAGCTGGCGTTTTGGATCGAGCTGTTGCGGCTGCAAGTTGCTGCTGCTTCTGAAGCTGAATTAGTTGATGCTGCTGTTGTTGCTGCTGATGCTGATTCCGCTGGAGCTGCTGCTGAGCGTTGGAGGCAGTTGGCATAACGGAACCAGAAGGTCGTGATTGAGCGGAGCTCAGGTTGATAGTTCTAGCCGAGCTATCAACCACAGAGCTGCCCGGCATTGTGGAACCAGATACATCAGACAAATCCGGCCTCGAGAAAGCAATAGATTGCCCCAAGGTTGATGAACCCTTCCCTGCCATGTTCTTCCTTTCGTCTTCCACATTAGAAGAGTCCCCTCCATTCTTTCCCTCTTCGGGGCCACGATAATTTTTCTTATGTTGAGCCGCGGCTTGCGCCTGAGCTTGTGCAACAGCTGCTGCTGCCGCCATGTATTGATATCCTTGCCTAACATCTGGAAACATTGCTTGCTGCTGAGCAATTGACGAAATGTCCAGGCCAGGAGCAGTAGTAGCACCATTGATGGAAGCAAAAGACAGGGCAAAAGCTTGGGATTGTTCTACTCCGCTCTTTGAGCCCTGCTGCTTCTTTTCGCCATTACTTCCACCAGAAACATTTGCCCCACTTGCAGTACCAATAGATGCAGGCGCCATTAAAGCAAAGTTTGGTGCATGCATCGGCATTGGGAAATTCTGGCCGTAGATGCTCATGCTTGGTCTTGATACACGACTATCAGCAGTTGAAGGGCTATCTTCACCACCCATATCGGACTCAAGTTGGCGAGCTTGATGAGAAACATGCTGGCTTTGCTGTTGCTGTTGCCGCTGCTGCTGTTGCTGCAGCTGTAATGGCTGCGAAGACTGGTTTTTCGAAGGGGGAAAGCCCTGCAAGCTTCCACCACCATTAACAGTACCACTGGCATGTGGCGGCCTCTGTTGCTGATTCTGCAAATGTTTCTGGGATGATGAGGAACCACTAGAAATGCTTGGGTTCTGGTGACCTTGTTGGTTTTGCTGTGAATGGGAGGGCGGTTGCTGCTGTTGAAGCTGTGAAGGATGGAAGGTAGAATAGAATGAACCATTGTAAAACGGCATTGCCTGGGGATGAGTTCCTCTATAAGCTGGCGGTGCTCCCACATGTGCAGGAATTGGAAACGAATAGGCATTAATTGCCAAATACTGAGTCTCATTTCCGGACATGGTCGGGTAGTTAAAAGTCATCGCTGGAGTTGCCGCCGCTGATGTCACTGAGGCAGTAGCGGAGGCAGAATTAGATGCGCTCGAGATAGTTGCATTTCCAGGAGCCGGAGGAGACTTAACAGATCCAGGAGGCCTTACAGAGGCAGCAGCAACAGCCTGCTGCTGGCTCAGAGGGAATATGATAGCAGGGCCTTGCTGAAATACAATAAAGAAAGACCCCAGTACAAGATCAGAATCCATCCCATCAAAGAAAAAGGAAGAAGAAAAAGACATTGTTCTTCGAAAAATAAGATTAGAAGTTTGGGNAGGTGCACCAGGGGGTAGAGTTTGCTGGAGAAGAATTTGCTTTCTCTGGGCAGCATCCACGACACTGGCTGCCTGGGAAGACTTGTCTTTTACAGTATGAGCAGGAAACATAGCGAGACCCTGACCCTTTTCCTGAATTGGGTTCAACCCTCGACCAGGAATATTACCATGCAAATCTGGGGAGGGCAAAACGTTAAGATTACAGGGCTTGGCCCCATAAAGAGATCCAGATCCAGCGGCAGCAGCTGCTGCTGGCCAGAACGTGCTCATCCTCGCAATCTGTTGGTGGTAGCATATACTCCTGGCAATGTAGCAATGAGTTGCACACCTCTTTGGCCGAGGTTGAGTAAAAAGATAAGGCGGTGGCTGCAAGAAAAAGACAGAAAAATTTTGTCACAGAAACGAAAATGTCAACAAAAAAGAAATAGAGCTCTGATGAAGAAGAGACTGAAATTCAAATGTCTAAAGCCAACAAATTGACGTACTTGTATAGCAGCAGAAGAAACAGAGCTCCCATCCACGGATACAACTCCTTGTAAAGGTGCCATATATCTGCTTAACACAAAATAGTCAATTTTCCCAGAAAAAGAAGAGAAGTAGAAACAACCCATTGAAGAAAATGCAAAAACATAACAAATTGAACCAACCGTACCCCATGGGAGGAAGCCCGCCCGACCAGCCAGCCATAGACATTGGCAAAGGTAGTGCGCCTGATTGAGCTGAAAAACAAAAGGGAACAAGAAGAAGAAGAAGAAAAAAAATCACTAAACCAGCTAAAAACCAGTTGGGATCGAAGCTCAAAAGGCCGAAATCTTCAGATTTAACTACCATTTTTCTCATTGCTGGCGAGTTGTTGCTGCTGCTGATGCAACGGGGGATGCCTCGGAACATGCTGATGCAGCTTGTTTCCGACGACACCAGTCGCGGCAGCGGTAGCTGCGGCGGCGGAGTCTCTATCAGTCTTTTCCAAATCAAGCTGCAGATCAATATTCCTCTCCTTGCCACTAACAATATGCTGCTTCTTGGATTCAGCTTCTTCAACTGTAGAAGGAACAGTAGTGGTAGTACTACTAACAGCTTTCACCTTCTCAGGTTCCACATTTGCAGTCTCTTCTCTACCAATTTTCAATGCCTTGGCATCTTCTTTTATCACAGGCTTTATCTCCTACATCAGAAAAAACAAAGTATAGAGTTAGAGAAAGTGACCCCATTTTAATAAATTTTCTAGGCGCATTATCATATCATATTACTATAAAAGAAAAGCTATATCTTATTGCAAGTGGGAGGGACAGAGAGAGAGAGAGAGAGAGAGAGAGAGAGAGAGAAGGGGGGGCCCACACACCGTTTCTGTGTCTATCGCCATAGGTTTAGCATCTACAGCCACATAATCAATCTCAACATCCCTTTCTGGAGACGATCTCGACGGAGGAGGAGCCTGTAAAAAATCACACCAAATACCCAAAAAAAAAAAAATTTTAAAAATGGGAAATTACCAGGAAAGGAAATATTTATATTAAAAAAAATTAACTAATTTAATTTCTTGCCGCAAGAACAAGATCCACACCATCAGATCTATCTGGAATTTTTCTTCTCGCTGGCTCTCAATCTCGGAGGTTGTTGAGTTCCTGAAAATGAACAACCCCAAGTGAAAAATTAGAGGAGAAATTGAAAGCCCATCAACGAAAAGAACTTTTTTTGAACTTTTTTTTTTTTAAGAGAAAAAGAATTGACTCTTATTTATCTTTTGTTTATGCTTACAATTTGGTCACTGTCGTGGTCTCACGCTTATCTTCCAATCTGAGCCCAGGAGATTCTTTCTTTGGCGATTGTGGTTCTTCCTTGTTCACTCCCAAATCCCGATTCTCCGATTTCTCCGAAACTGGTTTCGATTCCGATACATGGCTATTCTCTAGCTTGGTGAGCTCGGGCTGTTGCTGCGCCGCCGCCTCCGACGATGGCGGTACGGCGTGGGATTGAGCCGTATCGTAAGCAACTCCGCCATTTTCAGCCACAGATCCCGCCGCTTTCTCCAAATTTGGAGAAGAGGTCTCGGTCTTCGCCGTCTGATCGGTTGGGACTTTGCTTGTTGACGAAATGGGATTGTTCTGAGCTGTTATAAACGATGGCTTAGCGTCTTCATACTTGGCATCGTACTTGACCAGCCGGGGCTTTTTCCTCTTGGGTGCTGCAAAATTCGAAGAAAAAACCATCATCAGATCGTTTCATCAGAGACCCATCAGAAAAGACGAAGTTAGTACTCTGTTTGCTTACTGAGAAACCACAAGAAAAGGCTCGGAATCCGATAACCAAGTCCAACACTCCATTTTTCCTTTCCCGCAGTTTCTCAGAAACCAAACGGAGAGTAAACAAGAAAGTGAACAAACTGAGCTCGATGAGCTCAAACCAGAACCACCAACACACAACGCCCAAGCGGGCACCGCACCTTCAACAGCCGCCGACTGAGACGAGCGAGACGAGGATTGAGGTACTCCATACTGCGAGCTCGAGATCGGCGACGAGACTCTGGATTTGGCATCGCTGGAGGATTTGTTCGCTTCACCCGTGGATTTGTTCGTTTCTCTTGATTCAAACTTAATTGAATCAGTGGCCATAATTTCTTGCTTCGTCGGGCCCTGGGGCTGCCTCAACATCCCGTACAAGACCTCGGCGATCTCTATCTCGATCTCGTCCTGAGCCGAAGAAGACGACTTTGACGACGTCTTGGGTTGCCGTAGTTTCGGTCCGTTGGGCTTCTACAACGGCAGAGAACTCGTCAGTGAAAAATAAAAAAGACTAAAATCCATGGAGATAAACTAGAATTGAGAACCAACACCCACCAGCTTCTTCCGAACCGAAACATTGGAAGAAGATGGTGAGACCGGAGCTTGCGACGCAGTCGGTACCGCCGAAAGGCTCGGTCGGACCGGCGACGTTGAAGCTTGCCTGGGAATTTGCTCCCCAACAATTCCAATCGCCGAACTCCATTCATGCGACCTCTTCGTAGAAGCTGAAGAAGAAGAAGAAGAAGAAGAAGAAACAAAACAAATCAGAATCTCAAAATCGAATAAAGCCACAAAATCTTTATCAAAATCTCAATCTCCTCCACCGCTCTACCTGACCGTGCTTTTCTGGGCACCGACACGCCAATCATCTCATCGGCGGCCTTCCACGCCGGCGCTGCTCTAAAATTTTTCGCCGGTGGGAAGCTCTTCCGTTGATGATTAAGCAGAGACGAAGATGAGGATAACGATGCTGACGGGTTCGGCGGAGGAAGCATCCTTAAGGAGCCACCTACACCAACACCGCCACCTCCGTCGTCATCTTCATCCTCCTCTTCATCGTTTACGCTCTCCTCAGAGCTATCATCGCCACCATCTTCTCTATTCCCGTGCATCAACCTATCACCCCTCCTCCTCTTGCTCCGGCTTAACCGATCTCTGTCCCTATCCCGGTCTCTTTCGCGGTCCCGCTCTCGATCCCGATCGCGATCTCGATCTTTCTTCACACTCCCTCGATCCCTTAGCCTCGCCGTATCTTGTAACTCCACTGGTCCATCTTCTTCTGCGACCAAAAAAAAAAAAAAAAAATAGAGACGATGAAAAAAAAATCGAGTCGCTTTCCTCCAAATCGGAGAACTGGGTCTTTTTCCAAGACCTTAGATCTGGTAAATTCCAACCTGGTGAGTCTCTTAGACTGCTAGTTCTGTGTCTACGTCTCGACAAGCCATTTGTGGCCGCCATGGATGCTCTTCTCGCTTCTCTATTTCTATCCATCTCTTCCTCTTTTACTTTCTCTCACCAAATCAGCTATACCCAGACGACTAATCTCAACTCTCATCACCACCGGAAACCAAACATAATTCGTCGGAAATGAAGCCACGGCCGCCGGAATTTGCAGGTTCCCGACTGAAGAACTGAGATTCAACAGTCCCAAAAGAAACTCCTCTTCCTCACTGGCCAAAAGAAAAGATCCCAGCTTTCACTTATCTTCTTCTTCGTTCTTCTTCCTTCTCTCTATCTCTCTCCTCCTCAGAGTCTCTCTCTCTATCTTTCTCTCTCTCTCTTCCCAACTCTCTCTGTCCTCCTTTTGTGCTCACATCTCATCATCTTTTTCGCTATTTCACTATCGGCGAAACCCACTCCAAGCCCCTCACGGACGGCCGAGATCTAGTGCCAATAATACATCTTCCAATCTTGACCGTGCGAATTAACGCTAATCCAACGGCTCTTAATTGCTCAAACCGACATGGCAACATCTTGACCGTAGGATCCTCTACCCTTTTAGCGACTAAACCTTTTCTGCCAGTACCGCCACGTGTCAGCCTTTTTCTTCCCCAACAAGCTTCCATGTTTACTCACTACCGATTTGGTACTAAATATAATAGAATATATCCAACAGATAAATAATTATATACTATAAATAATATTTTAATTAATTTTTTTTATGACTTTATTTTTCCCTTCTGAGTGAGGACACTGTAGTCCACGAATCCATAATCAATATTTTAAGAAATAATTAATTAATTTTTTTCCTAATAGAGACCTGGTGACCGGCTATAACCGGTTTCAAAGACCTTGGTAAAAGCAACATGACGATCACAAGGAATCTAGGTGACCGCAGAAAATATCGTTTCAACCGGTCAAATTCATTATTTCCATTCCACGTTTTGTATTCTCTTTTTTTTTTTGAATTATTTGAAAGTCTGGGATTTTTAAAAACTTAATCAACAAAGAAAATCTATTTAATATTCCCATAATTGGACTTGGTAGGCCCAGGTGAAAAAGCACCCAATTAAAAGAATTTAGACGCACTAGATCTTTTCCTTACCAGTAACACGAACTTTATGAACCGTCAGATGACTTTCTGACGTGGCGATAGGTTCAGCCGAAGCGAAATCTCCGAACCTACATGGCAATGAACCAAGGGGGCTCGTGCACTTCGATCCGCGCGCCTCATCCAGACCGTGAATCTCGGTTGATCCTACGGCTGAGAAGAGGTGCAAGCGGGGAGCAAACTCGAGTCGCGGTCACGGAACTTCCGAGAAGTGTGGGTCCCGCTTTTAGCTGCCGATCTAGAAATTATTTTCTCGCGTTGGCCTATTGTCACGTTCGTGGGATGTGGCACCTTAAGATGACGTGTACTGGGTCCCACCCTTAACCCCAGAAAAAAAAAAAAAAAAAACCCTCAAAAAGTGAACAACCTACTCTCTCGGTCAATTTTTACAGCGCAGTTAAAATAAAAAAAATTAAATAAAAGACGAAATTTAGTGTTAAAAAATTTATTTCTTAAACAAAAAATATAATCATAAAGCGGCTTTCCCGCTTTCACTCCACGCGCTTCTGGCGGGGTTCACATTAAGTAACACTCAAATTTATATATATTATTCTACTTAGACGGATATGTTTATTATTATTATTTACCAAATATATTAGTTTTTTTATAAATAAAGTTTGTACAGCGTGGCAGTGTCTTTTTCGCTACGTGTCATCGTCAGCTGACATGGACACATAGTGTACTGTTTCTTGCTGATTCGTCGCCTCGGATCTTGTTATTCGCAAAAACCCCCCTTCCGCTTTTCCTCTTAGTCGGTAAATATCTTTCTGGCTTTTAGATAGGGATTTGGCTAAATTCAATCGACTGTGACCATTACGTAGTAGACGGGCAACTAGCATTGGCTCAAAGCCTCACTTTCCGCTGCCGCGGGTGAAGAGTCTCCCTCACGGGTGGGTCAGTCAATCGGGGCTCCTCTTCCCATTAAAATACTTTATTTTATGGGAGACCAGTGCGGACACGTCGGACTGTGGTGGGCCCCACTTTAAAATGGTTGACCCACCAAAATGGATCCTCTTTTTTTCCACCTTCTGTCGCTTTGCGGGAGGGGACTCTCTTCCAATTTCCAATTCCCCTCCCTCGCTGTCGTGAAACGACGTCCCCAGGGCTCGCCACGTGTACGACATTTTGCTACGTCATCGTGACCACGTGGCACTATCTACCACCGTATATGTAACCCTAGCCGTCAACCCTCACGGTCACAGCATAGCACCACCCTTCTCTTTTTTGCTTCAAGACTATCGACTCACTACTACCCATTAATTAAATCATTTATTAGTTTTTTATAATTATTCTTTTGTTTTGAATTGCATTAGATTATAATATACTTCTACGTGCTGGTGTTTTTTAATTCCTCCCCACTATTATTTAATATATTTGCTGACTCCTTAGAATAATAATAATAAAGTAGTTTTCGTTCATATATCTTTGCTACCCATGACTTTCTAAATTAATGTGGATGAAATTTAAACGAAAAATAATTTAACAATTTTAATATAAAAAAGAAAGATGATTAACATTACAAAAAAATGAAAAGCCATTTACAAGTAAACTCCAATGGCATTGTCTATTTAGTTATAATTTTGTTTATGTTTTTATTATTTATTTTTTATTGTTTGGGCGGAAATTTATGTTGTTAATTTGTGAAATCAAGTTATGGATCGTGCCCTTAAATTTTCAATATGATAATGAAAAATATTGATACTCTTAGTAGTCGTATGAAATGTAAATTTGTTAATTTCTTTGACCCACTTATGCATGAATAATCTTCATTTTAAATATTTGATTCAATGGAATAATTTATGCATAATCTTCATTTTAAATATTTAATTCAATGGAATAATTTATGCCAAGTATGACATGCTTAAAATAATCAAATTGGAGTAGTTTATTTTTTTTGCGCAAACTTAGGCGTAGCCCCTATGCAATGTATAAGGCTATATATATACTTGCAGCAAAGTCTAATGGGTCATCCTAATTGCAGGCTTGATCTAGTTCTTTCTTGTTGGACTCTCCACATTAGTTAATTACTAAATATAATATTGAGGGACAATTTTTTTTAATTAATATTTGCTAACAGCTAAGAAGTAATATTTTCTAGCACACGGATTATTTTATTCCATAGCAATAAGAAAATAGTTAAACTATATTCAAGTAAGAATAATGCAAAAGCAAACTTATAGATTGTGGTGTTCAAGAAAACAACCAAACCCAAATAAATGACTCAATATTGACAAGCTGGCAAGCAAACCATGTGGACCCAAAACCCTAACGCAATCTTTAGGAGCCCAATATATTAAAACAAAACAAATACAAATAGAAATATTAATTCTCATATAAGTAATGTTAAATGGGCACAACCTAGTTATAAGACACAAGATGTTTTAAATGAAGTCTATTAGATTCTACGTAATACTATAAACTGAATTAACGAGTAGAAATTCAAGTACCTAATTTTTGTATGGAAATTTTAAAGCGATCAATTTTGATAAGGTGTGGTTGTGGACTTCATAGTACTAAAAACTAGTACCTCTAGCCAAAAGAATATTAATTCAACACTAACTTATTAATTTTAATAACTAATTTAATAATTCAAGTAAAATCAATTTGATTTAAGAGAAGAATTACAAATTACACGTAACAATAAACAAATAAAAAGCAAAATTATTTGTTTTACAAATCACATATCATAATAAAAGATACAAATACTATAACTATCTCTCTATCAATTTAAATCATTGATAAAGTGGTATGTAAAATCTTAGTTCATAAAATGTCGGGTTATACAATAGTAACATATACAACTTAAAAAGTCACTTCTTCATTTTAAAAAAAAAAAAAAAAAAAAAACTTAAATAGTTAAAGTGAATCGCTTATATTTTTCTTTTTAGATAGCAAAAAATATTCTAGATCTACAAATTTTGACGGTGCTATATATAAAAAGGACAAAAATTAAATAAAAAAGGGTCCACAAAGTGGGACAAAGCGTGTAGTATCACGCAGTGACTTTTTCACCACTTTGTTAATTTTCATCTTTATAATAATCAAAGTTTTTGTGTAATTTGTCTTTGTGTCCGAGCTTTGAGCCTTAGAAAGAGGGCCCTATCTATCGTCTTTATCAATTTGCTAAAATACATGGAACATTTCTTCGAGAAAGCGCAAAACAAAATTTTATTTTTTATTTTTGAAAAACAATTATATAGGTATTTTTTATTCTATTGGAAATTGGTTTATTTTGACCTAACCTAGCAATACTAAAATATTTAATTCATATTTCAAGCAAAAGATATTTGATTCATATAAATATTGATTTTGGTGCTGTAGTGGCAGACGACAAGTTCTCTCATGCTCTATCTACAAATAAAATAGAAAATGGCAGAGATAAAAACACAATCATATTGTGTTAAAAAAATCACATTTCACAAATATCCAAGCTTATGCTATGGACAAAATGACTTTAGTATTATTCCTTTTTCTTTTTTCTTATAGGAAAAGAGAATGGGGGGGAATTTGTCCAGGGGGAATGCACGTGCGACGCGCCACGTAGATGTGATCACACGTGCGATGACATTAGGGGAAAGAGCAAGTTTTTTTTTTTTTTAAATTCCTTTTTTTTTTGGGGGAGGGGGTGGGGTTGATAATGTGGTTATTTTGGGGTTGTTATCATGTCACCTTTGGTGTAGTATTAGGTGCATTGCCTCCTTGTATTTTTATTTTTTTTATTTGAGTGATTTCTTTTTTTTTTTTTCCAAATTACGTAGTGTTCAAGTGCAACTAATATGCCTTAAAACAAAGGATCATGTTTCTTCTTCTATAATTAGATCTTTATTGTTTTGATATTTTAACAGTTTGTGGTTACTGTGTGTTGCTTCTTTTTTTTTTCCAGTTTATGTTAAGTATATCGATTTATAAGGTTTATTTGTACAAACTTATTTTAAAATATTAATTACCATATGTTATTGCTTCAATATTTTAGCTTTGATAGAACTTCTTGATGTATAGGGGACACCGAGTAATCTAATGTTTGCATTACAAAACTTTTTATCCTTTCTTTTCTTTACAACTATAACATATTTTGTAACTTCAAACAATTGATAAAAAATTTCCAAAAGATAAAGAAGTTGGTATTTTTATTTTTAAATTAAAACAAACTGAACATGATTTTTATAATGTTTGATAAAATGTTTGTGGTATATTTTAGTGACATATATGATCTACCTATTCATTAAAAATGTGGTATGAAATGGATCTACTTTTAAGAATGCACATAGTAATACTTCATAGAAGTGAAGAAAGAGATCAACATAATATTTAAAGTTTGGTGAATGATTAATTCTAAAGTACAAAAGAAAATAACAAACTTTTAAACACATGCATCGAATTTATATATCCTACTGCGTTGAAATAATTTATAAAGATAAAATCTTAAGTACTAACCAACCTGAAAAAAAAAATGAAAAAAAAATAAAATAAAGAAGAGAGAGAGAGAGACGGAGAGAAAACCAAAAGTTTTGCTTTTAATACTAACAATATGTAGATTTTTATCAATACCCCTGTTGGGTTCACTCTCTTACCTTAAAGAAATCTGGGCCGATTTTGAACCAATCACTGTTAGCTGGGCCTATCCTACCAAAGGTTGTCGTTTGGCAGATATCCAACTTGATAAGAAAATAAGAGCGGGAATTAGAGTGTATGTCAATTTTATTTCACATCGTTTTAATAAATGTCTAGTTTTGTCCTTTCTATAGCTAAATAGCTGAATATATGTATTTATACACTTGGTATATAGTATATCTATTTATATACTAATTTTAGTTTATGTACTAAGCATATTAAGCTTTATACTAGGCACACCATATTTTATATATGCTATATATAATATGCTGATATATCGGTCATTTTGCTATAGCATGAATGGCAACGGAGCGGATTGGGAACGATTTTTTAGTTATCATCCCTATTTCGGAAGGCTAATCGTAATACCATACCCGCCCGATTAACCATTCTTTTTATATGTGATACGAACTATGCCAACTTGTGACGAAACCCGAAACAAGATTGATGCCCAGGACCGTTCTACTTTCAAATTCGGATGGAAACCGCGACCCAACACCTATAAGAGATGTGAACCTTGATATAAATAAAGACGTAACAATCAAGAATGGAAACTCGATTGATAAGTCAAGGAAGAAACGCCACGGAGAAATCTAATAAGTTCAAAATAGTTCTAAAAGAACCAAAGAGAAATTGCTCTCAATTTTAATGAATAAACATCTGCCTCTTATTGAATGAAAAGTGTACAATTTATAGGACTAAGGCCACGAAATTTCAAGCTTAAAAAACTCTAAAAACAAGCCTAAGGTAACTTGTCCAAACCAAAAAAGGAACGTTAGAAAATAACCACCTAATAGCTAAAATAAATTCGGCCCTAATTAAAGAAAATCAATTCTGACTTTTATTTCTTAATATTCAGCCTATTACACGCCAATAGAGAAAAGGAAACAAGCATAGAAATCAATTTGAGAAACTAGTAATGCACCTAAAATCCAAAATAGGAAAGTAAGCTATGACTTGGCATTCAAGCCTGTACAAATCATATTTTCCTTCCATAATGCACTTATTGACTTTCTTGAACTTGAATCAGGCTTGTTAGAGGCTGAGAAATTCGTTCATCACAATCAATGGGCCTCTATGTATATGCATGAGCCTAAATCCCTCGAATCAGCCCACTTAACACATTTTGAAATTTCTTAGCATATGCTCTTGTAACCAGATCAATGAGAACTTGAATTGGATCCGCATTCCATGCTCTCGTGCTAGTCATGTCCTCATCAATGTGTGGGTACGGTACAGGGATTAACCAATGGATAATGAGGAAATCTATGGTTATCTATTCCCATTGATATGACAAAGTAAGAGGGGAAAAAAAAAAGACAACAATACTAAAAAAATAAGTAACTATAACTATTTTTCCATAATTGACAAAGTACTAAGCACAACAATATACTAAATAATATTTTCACTCTGAAAATCGAATATGTAGATATGTAGGTATATATAAGTCTCCAAACTCATTATTTCACAAAAACATATGAATATATATGGTGTATAACTAAATCAATATCTATGATTGTAATAATTTTTTATGTGAATATATATGTATATATTGGGGGCAAGTATGGAGCGAATTATACTAATACTTTCCTCGCATCTACCTGCATACTAGCGGTGTAATTATTCTCCACCATGCTTAAATAGTTTTTCCTATCCATGTTCAAATCGAATAACTATGAGTGCCCGTAAACCATGGGTTATATTGCCATTCCTATGCTACAACATTTGAAAAACAAATATTTACTTAAAACAGGCCCAAAAAATTTGCTCATAATGCTATAAGACCCGAAAGAAAACTATCTTCATTGTTGGTAGTAGCTGCCATAATTCATAAACTCTAATGAAATATCCATCCTTTATTAAAAGAATTGCAATAATCTTTTTTTTTTTAAGTAAATAACTTTTCAATGAAATTAGAGTAGTATTTTTGGGCATTTAGGGAGCCTCATAAAATATATGTCTATTGTTTAAATTTTATAGCAAAATGGTTCAACATATTAATTGATGTACTTAGTATAAAAACTAATTGGGATATAACAGTAGTTGTCCCTGAATTATATTTATTGTACTAGTTTGGTCCCCGAGTGTTCAACTTACATAGTAATGATCAATGAATTATGCAATTGTTACTATAATAGCCCATTTATCACAAATTATTAGTTTTTTAATAGAAAATAATCTTGGACAAAGCTTATAATTAGACATTATTTATTTTTATGAGTTAGAATATCGTTCTCAGCCATAGTTACTAAACTATATGCTTTGCATATGACGCATTTCTGTTAAAAATTTAATAGTTTGTGAAAAAAATGATCATTGCTGTAATAATTGCATAAGTCGTGGTAGTTTGCTGTGTAAGTTGAAAATTCATTAGAGTCTTATTTTTTATCACAGTTTAGGGATGTCAATTTCATCGAATGGAGACGAGTTTTCACCGTTATAAATGGTGCGGGGCATGGAGCAGGGATTCCCCGTTTAATATTTAGCGGGGCGGGGCGGGCTTGGAATTGAGTGCCCCGCACCGACCCCGCCCCGATTATATATAAGTTAATTTCTATTTTTTTATATAATAGTGATTCAAGTAGATGTTTTTTAAAAAGAAAAAAGATCTAATAATATATAGTCATATACTAATATTTTTTGAGTTATTTGGGATTGTGTTAGCTTTATGAATGAATGATATGCTATATGATTTTAGTATTAAATATTTTATATTTGACAATTCTAACATGTTAAAGTTTTATTTGAATGTGTTTTTTAGTTATTTAGGTCTAAAATTGGAATTTTCAATGAAGTTAACTTTAATTTTCATTGTTATTTGATGTAGTTAGACTTTTAAAAGATTTGAACTAACATAGAATTGTTTAATTTATACAAGATGACGATTCTAAACGGGGACCCCAATATACCAATGGGGAAACCGATCCCCGATGGGGATTCCCTAAAATTGCCCCGCACTAAATAAAATGGTGAATGATGCGGGGATGATATAGTAAAATAATAATGGGGACGGGGATGGTAAACACAAAACCGGTCCCGCCCCACCCCGTTGACATCCCTATGACACAGTTAGCAAATTGTGTGCTTTATAATGACTTATTTATGCTAAATATTTATTGTGACAAAAGGATTATTGTTAGAACATTCAGGAACTATTACTATGTAAGTTGAAAGTTCAAAGGCCAAAATAGTATGATGAGTATAATTCAGGAGGTAAAACTATTATTAAAGATATTATTTAGTGTTTAAACATTATATCGATCAATATACCTAATGTAAAACTAATATACTACCATTTAGTTATGAAAATAAAAAATAAAAAATTGACAGTTACTAAAACGAAGCGTTAACCCATTAAAAAAAATACGAAGCGTTAAAAAAAAAAAAAATCTCCAATTTCTTCTAGTATTTGTAGGTGAGATTGGACAATTGAAGTATTCTACTTTTGCAAAGCTTCATCAAAAAAATTTTCTGTTTTTTTTCTTAACTTGGCAAATATAATCCTTTCATAAAACTTGGCAAATATAATCAAAATGACGATGATGATAAATTATTGACGAATGACGCAGTCAAATTAATGGAATAATATGGTCACATGATTTTGTCCAAAATCTAAATGATGCATATAAGGCTCTTACAGTCGGGCATTTGATGAATGTTAAACGACATCCTTATTTGTCTTACCAGGTGAAATTTAACCAAATTCATGCTCCATCTAATCGAAGCGAACTAGCTAAGAATCAACGATGGTCATTTATTATCATTATTCTAAGCGAGATTAATATATTGAAATAACACTAAACCGAATAGGGACAACATTCGTCATTGGAATAATTTTCCAATCAATAGTTCCGAGTCCGACTTCCCATTGCCGTTTTGGAATAAAGAAATAGGCATTAGGCCCACGTTTTGGGATGAACAATGGGAGATGCTTTCTCCGTCTCTATTAAAAGGGACTAAAATCCCACTTGTTGTCTAACTTGTTCTTAAAGTATGAAATAGCAAATGAGACAATATTTTAGGATATCATATTTCATTATGGATTTAGAAATGTAAAGTAGGCCGAGTTGGCCTAACTTACATTTGATAAGTGCTTTGTACCGTGCTTACGTCTAGTCTGACCGAGCTCATATTCTTATTAAAAGACTTGACACGGCCAATAGGCCCATCCCACATTTTATGTGAGCTTAAGTGAGCCGTACCTAAGTGAGATGTGCCTATGCAGACTGAATATGGGCCACAATGTGGGCCTAATTTCGTTGCTGTTCTATGCTTTAAAATATCAAATTTGGGTCTCAAACCTATTTATATTCTTTTAAAATTTGAATAAATTAAAAATAAACAAAAATATGTAAATAAATAATATTAAAAGCATATAAATAAAAATATTTAATTAAGTTTTTTTTTAAAATTTCAATTAAAAAATATATTTAAAATTATGGGGATGGCTACGTACCCTACGTAGGGTCATGCCTTAATTATCGTTGGATGGGAATCTGTGGAGAATCTATTTATATACAGATTCCCGTTATTCCCCACAGATTCTCATCAAACGGTGTATAAATGGTGGCCCTATGTAGGGGCGCCCCTACTGTAGCCCTCCCCATATAAATGACTAAATGTTGGCCAGATCAAAAAACCCGGCCCACATTGACATGATTGGTATAGCATATTTCATTTTTCTTTTCTTTAAAAAAACTGTTAACTTGTAAAATGTCATCTTTTTTAGGTAAATGTAAATGTCATTATTGGACAAACAATTGAAAGCAATTAATCAACTGATAATAAGTAACCCAGTTTATTATTTTTCTATATATAAAACTCCTCAACAAAAATTAAATTTAAACCCAGTCATTAATTACTTCCAGTAATTAATAATTTATGACTAGGACTGATGTTTCATTTTATAATTATAAATCTAGAAATTAATATTGAATAATGCTTTTATGAGTAATTAATAAGGATATGCACTAAATAGTTTACTAGTACTTTATAAACAGTTAATGTTCATATTTGTTTTACGGGGTAAAAAATCTAATCAGTACAATTAATTCAATTGCTTAAAAAATTGCATCTACAAAAATTTATTTTTCACAAGAGCGTTTTTGAATCTTAGATTTGCGTAATTTAAAATTCGGCCAGGCTAATGATGTTCATAGTTATTTATGGATGTGTGATTTATATCTATAAATGGTAGAAGTGCCAGAGTTGCTTTGCTAAACCGGAAGGAGAAAATTATTAAAGAACAGAAAGAAAAATAAAAATTAAAGCTAAAAGCAGGAAACAAAAAAAAAGAGATTGCCTTTGAAACAATTTCAACAAAACCATACTTTGCTGTTTGTGTTATGCCCTACTAGATGAAATTCCATGCATTCGGACGACAATATATATTGCATATATATGAGGCAAAAACCAAAGAAGTAATAATTCTTTAGACATTAAACTTGTCAAATCTTTGAATGGAAAGTTATTTAATTCTTTTGGTGGGTTGAGCATGGGGAAGATTCTTTTGGCAAGGAAGAAAATTATGGGTATTTGTAAAACTCATTTAATTGATCTCTATATATAGCAGAGATAGTAGATATGAAGAGATTATTAGTTCGATCTGATACCTAAACTTAGGATAAAAATTCTACCAAATCCTAGTCTAGGGTCCAAAATTTGGGCCATTAAAAGAAGAAGGAACTTATCACCCTGTGATGCAGATCCTCTAGAATCCAATCAATTCTTAGACAAGAATGAAAAATGATTCCTTTTTTTGCACCAAACCAAGAAGAGGGGATGTTGATTCAAGAAGGTAAGGACACTTTCTTTGGATTTTCAATTATTTATCTATGGTCTATATATGTATATTATATAAATTATGGTACGTACGTCTATATTTCATTGTCAGCAACACCTACTGATTTTTCCGTCAATGGAGTGAAAGCCCACCCTTAAGAGCCATGTACTGTGCGATTTAAATCATGTGCCTACACTGGGTTTAGAGAGGCTGTGACGTTGACACGTGGGATGCTGACAAGTGTCACAATACCAATGCTTTGTGAGATTAGATTAGTAAGAAAAAAAAAATGTCCACCTTTGGTGGGGTCATCTATGGTGGGTCCTTTCTACTTATATTTTTGAGGGGTACGGTGGGAATTGTACCGGGGTCACGGCTTAAGAATAAATTGGCTTGCCTTGAGAAACGTGCCCTTTAATTATACGACTCATATAACAAGAAGTGACTGGCCTTTTCTCATTTGGACTGATCAGATGGACAGAACCCATGTAAAAATGTCCTTTCGAAAAAGTTTTTGAAAAACAATAAAAAGGGGTAAGAACACGTGTAAAAACCGGTATATATATATATGTATTTAGATTTTCTTTTTTATAATTTATACTTGTAGTGTACTAGAGCTAGAAACAGTGTTAAATACTTTTTTGATTGTTAATTTGTTACTTTAGTCAGCATTTTTCTTAGCATGTGATTTGAACTTCAGAAAAGAATGTATGTTATTTCAAAAAAAGAAAAAAAAGAAAAGTTAATGTATGTGATAATTACAATCCCGTTGACACTTCCAAAATTCACAGTAATCCTAATAACACCCATTCCACAAGTCAAGTTGACCAAAATTTTACTTTTCTGATAAGTAAATTTCCCCTTAATTATGAAACTAGTCGTTATACTGCGCTTTGCGCGAGTTGCATTAATATTGCATACCTTAATCCTAATTTATAGTTAGGTTCAATGTATTTCAATATTAAAAAATATATTTATTTCTATATTTATTTTGATGAGACGAATGTAGCACAACCATTTGTTCGATGAACTAAATTTATTATAAGATATCATTAATATTAAATTAAATATAATATTATATAATACATGTATATATTACAACCAATCATAGCAAAGAAAAATAATGATAAGACTAATCATATCATGAAAAAATTAGGATTTTTCTAAAAATTTTAAAAATAGAATAGTGATCAAAAATATAGTTAGGTTCAATATATTTCAACATCAAAAAATATATTTATCTCTTTATTTATTTTGATGAGACGAATGTAACACAACTTTTTGACGTTCAATGAACTAAATTTAATATAAAGAATCATTAATATTATATAAAAAATTAAATTATGTATTTATCTCTCTCTATATTTATTTTGATGAGACGAATATAGCACAATCATTTATTCGATTCGATTCAATGAACTAAATTTATTATTGGGTATCATTAATATTAAATTAAATATAATATTATATAATACATGTATATATTACAACCAATCATAACAAAGAAAACTAATGATAAGACCAATCATATCATGAAAAAATTAAGAATTTTCTAAAAATTTTAAAAATAGAATAGTGATCAAAGAAGCTATGAGAGTTTTTAGCTTCAGGCTTAATGTATATATATATAGATATAGATGTTGATACTAAAACTATAATGAGTTGTTTAATTAAAAGAATATTTATTGTTAGGGGTGAAGTACCAAAAATGCCGTAAATTGATTTTGTATTTCAATTTTTTCTCACAGAATTCTCTGTATTTTAAAAAATATGAAAAAATTCCAATGAATAGGATTTTTTATTATAAAAAAGTTTTGTAATTTAACTACTTTTGAAATCTAATCTTCTCATATTAACTTAATTCGTCAAATTAATAAGAAATAATAAAATTACCCTTAGTGGATAGAAGATTTAGATTTATATTACATTTTTACTTTGTGTTTGCTTACATAGTCTACATATATAGTTGTTTGGAAACTATTTTATCACTTTTGAAACTATTAGAAAAACTAAAATATTATTTAGAAACTAGTATATACAATCCTTAAATTTATTTTAAATCTACATGTGCCTTCGTTAAGGATAATTTTGCTATTTTCTATCAATTTCCTAGTTTTGATGATACGAAAAGGTCAAATTTCAAAAATAGTCAAATCACAATGTATTTTGTAATAAAAAAATCAAATTCAAAAGGATTTTACCGTATTTTTTAAAATACGGAGAGTTTCGTAAAATAAATATGGGCCATAATCCAGTATAATTTTTTTTTTTACCTATATATATATATATTTTTAGTCATTGGATCATTATCTAACGACTACTATAATTTGAGTAATTGAAAAAAAAAAACATTACTTAATGCTTTTCTCTCTCTATCTTTTACCATGAAAAGACATGTGTGATGAATTTTAATTGGCTAAAATAATACCTATAAATATGTTAAAAAAATAGCTATTGGATGAGTGCCTTATATATAATACAAGATCATTTTACGTAAAGGTATTTTTGTAATAAAAAAAATTAAATTCAAAAGGATTTTACCATATTTCTTAAAATACGCAGTTTCGTAATATTATATATATATATGGGCACCAATCCTGTAGGTTATTTTTTTTTTTAACTTATACATAGGTATTATTTTGGCCAATTAAATTTATCATGCATATCTTTTTATAATAAAAAGTAAGGGAGAAAAATAACATTAATGATACACATCTTTTTATGTACATCATTATAGCCGTTGGATCACTGTTAGATAATAATCTAACAGCTAAAAAAAATACTTATACATAGATTAAAAAAAAATACCTACTGAATTGGCAACCTCTCTCTCTCTATATATATATACACACCTATATATATATAATACAAGATCATTTTACGTATTCATAATTTTTTTTTCCCAATTTCTTTTCAGTTTCTTAGAATGTCATTAAAGCTATTTTTGCCCAGGAGACGTCATTGCAATTTTGACATAAAGAATTATAGGTTTGAAAAATGCTTCTAAAGTCTTGAAAGCAAACTTTATTGTTTACAGTCTACCTAAGAGATTAAAAAGTTAAGATCACCCACTATTTGAGATCTCGGTCCTCGGTTTGAGTCACACTGGGGATAAGCGTGAAAATCTATTATTCCTAATGGGGTGGAGATTGAGTAGTAGTAAGTATTTTCCTTTAATTTGTAATAATTGAAGGTTATTAGTTAAGTCTCACTTTTTATTTATTTATTTATTTTTTATAAAAAAAGTGATTAAAAAGCCAACTATTTCAGCAAAATTAGGGACCACGCCAAAAATTATTTTTTTTCTACAATAAATGAATGTTGAGAACCGGTGTTGAAAAAGTCAACGAGGCAAAACTCTGATCTTAAGGCACCATGTACATAGTTCAATACTTTCCTGAAAATTTGCTATCATTGCATTTTGTTGGTCAGCATAACTTGTTCTCTTCACTACTAAAGAACTGCTCCTCCTAGCCTACCATATAGACAGTAAAGGGAAAGGAATATAAAACCACAACGACTCTGGACTTGTGGATGGTCTAAGTCTTGAGGGCATTCGAACAAGATCTCTTAACGAACCACCACACCGGTATCTTAACGAATAGTTAGGTGTAATAGACATTTTGTTCAATGCAGAGTCAAACTCATCGAGATCAAGATCCTCAAACTTTCTTGACATCCCATCATTCATCATAGCCTTGGCAACTTCTTCGTCGCTGCTACATGCTTCATCGTAATCATAAATAGGATTGACCATCGACCAGTACACGAAGTTTGGTCGGATGAATCTTCACGTTGTGGAGACAAAGAAACCTTGTTAGCAAAGGAAAGACTTGGAAATCAGCTCTTAAGACAATATTCTTAAAGAAAGAAACTATACATTCTACAAAGTATTTGCTTAGGAGAGTGTCAAGGAAACTATAGACATAGAATATAAACCTGTCACTTTTCTTTGGCAAATATGGGTCAAATGGGAAGAACATGTCAAGTCTTTCTTCAATCCCACCAAAAGCTATGGAAAGTTCAGATTCCATGTGATTATCAAAATCGAACTGCTCAGATGGAGTGAATAAACGCGCTGCTTTTGCCTGTAATAGAAACTCATTCACTACAGAAGGAAGACAAACCTGTTTAACAAGAAAAGTAAATGAAATTAGACGCTCGGATATGGCGAATATCTTTAGGTTGACTAGCAGCTTGCATATGATTAGCAGACGAAACGATTGACAAGATGCAGAGGACTATGCATTTATTAATAAGCAGCACTTTTAACTCAAGGGTGTGATTATACTTGTTGGTGATTTCTGTTTATATCTTCAGGAGTTCCTCAGAAAGGGATTCGAATCCACCAATCAAGTGGATACCGCCAGCTCGATGGTATAATCACGACTGGTAAAATATTTGCAGATGCCACTAGTAGCTTATGAACTGAATTTTCAGCATATAAAGAAAAAACCTCTTATGTGATGTTTTTGGCGTGTCCTATACTAGTGTTCCAGAAAAGGACATCCCATTGGCATTAAAACAGAAGGGCATTCTTAAGTATCCTAATCAGCTTCTTACCTTCAGAGGGCACAAACTATGAGACAAGATAATGCCTATTGGCAAAGAAAGTAGTTGTGATCTAAACCGAGGAATAGTCATCAGTGATCTCATACAGAAGCACAACACGTACATGATGGCCTATACAAGAGCATAAATGCATCAAGTAAATAACTTTATCAGTTGGAATTGTCACTCAAGTTAAAAAAGAAACTACATTAGCAAATAAGGATCATATCATGCAGCTCAAGATCAAATTCGATCGATCTTTTAGAATGGATGAAGTACAGTCAAGTGATACCAACATAGCAATCATATAGGTGATGCTTTCAAAGGACAAAATTTGTTAATATAGGAAATGCAAAATCATAGTCAAAACTAAGCAAAAATTTCTCCCTTGCTTTTCTTAAGAGTATAAAAAGTGAAACTTGCCATGCTGCTATAGGAAAGCCTAATGAAATGAAATGATCAGTTTGCCTCTTCACACGCCTTTCCATCAATAATTAATGGTCACAATATCAGCAGTTACTCCACAACAAGCTGCAAGGTAAGATGTACCTGGCATCCAGAATAGAAAATTCTGTGAGCTTTTGGGTCTATTTCTCCGTTTTGCATTTTGCAATATTCAAAACACCAGTCCACCCACCTAACACCAGATTGACACAGAACAAAGAGCAGTAAGAATAAAATCCTCAAAATTTTCCTTTTTATCTTTTTACTTTTAGTAACAACCTTTTCAGCGTGTCAATGACTAAGGAAGTTGACAAAAACTTTCCACAAGACAAATAAATAGCTAGGTAAGCTACAGCACTCATCCTGGAAGAAACCAAAAATGTAATTAGCAACAAAAATGGCAAAATAGGATAGAATTGTTAATTCTATAATGGATACACAAAAAG
This sequence comes from Trema orientale, assembly GCA_002914845.1. Classification (NCBI taxonomy): domain Eukaryota; kingdom Viridiplantae; phylum Streptophyta; class Magnoliopsida; order Rosales; family Cannabaceae; genus Trema; species Trema orientale. Next base: position 1,243,693 of record JXTC01000005.1, read on the forward strand.
TACAGTTACAGAACCAAAATAAACCTCCAAACTATGGAACGTAACACTTCCAAGCAGTAGCAGCGTGGAAACAGACAATCAAAAAGAATAAAAAATAGAAGGAAGAAACACATGAGGCTGAATTTAATCCAAAAACCAAAAAAAGAAAACAGAAAGCAATCTCAATTATGAAGGTTGTCCTGATGAAGAAAATAAATTCAATAAGAAGCATCGAAAGACTAGAATTAAAAGTTACCTTAAAAGCAGGTAGACATTATAAACAAAAATATCTGTAAGCATTGTAGCAAATCTTGTGCCACTCAGGATCTAGAGTACAGGCATAGAACATTACAAACTGCCATAAGGAAAGACAAAAACATAGCATTTTCATTACAGGAATCACCATAAACTGCTATTTACATTCCGAACTAAAAACAGAAAAGAAATGGAAAATAAAAAGCTAAGAAATACGGTGAATCTGAATTCATAACCTGGGAAAATTTAGACTTATATGTAGGCAGAACAGTCTTCCGAAAGGATTCAAGACAGAGTTTCAAAGACCTAGCAAGACCATTTAACAAGCAACAATATTAACTTTTGGGTGCTAGTCCAAGACATAAGAGCAGATTGCACATGTTACAATAAGAGGAAGTGACCATATGCCGAAAAGGAGAAAGGAAAGAAAGAAGAGATATATATATATATATATATATAGACAATTAAATAGATACCTCAATTAAACGGCCACTAACTTCACATTCTTCAAGATGCTCAAATGTTAGCTCCATCAAGCTATCCAAACTTTCAGCAAACTGATTTCCTCCTAAACTTTTTTGACTTAGTTCTCTAGGAAGCTGTAAAAAGTAACTCTGTATACATGAGAATGGCAGACTGGATGGTTCAAGAAATTACAAATATGGGGGAAAAGGGAAGTTACACCAAAATGTTGAAAACCAAACAACTTAAAGTTTGGTCTATTTTTGAGCAATAACTGATTTGCATTTTCTTCTTTAACAGTTATTGTACCTTTTATTCTGAAGTTCATTTTGAACCCATCAAAAACTATACCGTGATATCAGTTTTACACTTCCTTTTTTTTTTTTTTTGGGTTTTGCTAATAAAATTTTAGATTTCCTTTAAAACAAGAAAAATTACTGATGTTAGTTAGCAACCAGGACCAGGCAAATTCTCATTTGTAGGATTGAAGTGAGATCATTAGATACCTCAGTACAGTCCGATTCATCATCTGCAGTTTCTGCAGCATCTTCTAGCTCCATCTTAAATATTTCCCTAGCCCAGTCATCTTACAAATTCTCGTCTGGTCCAATCTGCACCTGTAATACATGTAATATAATCATGAAAAATGTTATGTCCAAATACTCGGTTACTAGATAACTAAAAAAGTTCAGTCTCCTTACATCCAAATCTAGCAGCAAATCCACCACCCCTGACAGCATAGTGCTCCTGACAAGTTTACCAAAGGCACCTCCCTCCAACCTTTACCATGTTCTCCACGTATACCGAAAGAACCTACAAAGAAAGTTGGATAGGCCTTTAGATATAAAGATCCACATAAATTAATCTGACATGAAAAAGGCAGAAATTTCAAGGAAGAAAAGACATTTCCTTCTGTTAGAAACTTTGAACTATCATTAAGGTAAATCCAATTCTTATTAACCATTTGCCACAAACTATTCTAGGTTTCAGAAAATCCGAAGATCCAGAACTCACTTGTTCTTGAGAATTGTAGTGTGGTTTTCTCTTTATTACTATCGGCAACAACTTCATGGGGACAAGAGGCATCAAATCAGCTATATCTTCCAGCGCTGAATGAACACGAGATAGAACTTGGTCCTTTCTAGCAATACCACGCGGCTGATTCAGCGTATTTGTGAAAGAATAGGTGTGAAGTTGTGTACTAGCATCTCCAAACATGATTCAACGACTTTTCCATTTGAAGCAGCCTGTAATGTTTTGAAGATGAAACAATGTGAAGGATATTCCAAAGTAATTTTAAGACTCGGAGAAAGATAAAAGAGAGCAGGAATGAAAAGAAAACCACATACCAGCAAAACGATTAATTCAAGCAATGCATCCATTACATCTGGCCCATAGTTCCACAAGCTCATACAAAATATCTGGACCATTTGGTTTTCAGACATATTGATAAAACCAAATAAAACACAAGGGGAAAAAAAGTGAAACAGTACCAAGGCCCAAGTATCAACTAACCAGTTTAAGAAGTAACTCATGCCGGTCATTATCTATATGTATAACTGCACCAGAGAGTGCCTTCAAACTTGTTTCCCAAGCATAAAGAGAAACAATTTGAATTTGGTGAAATGGACATACAGGGATATGCTACATTAGAATACACACACGTACACATTAAATTTACAGAATGAAACAGTTTGTAGATACAAAACTCACCACAAGCAGGGCGATCGCATCAGGAGCAGGAGCTGCCCTGAGGTGCATTACCGCAACAAGCTGATTATACTTGTCGGTATGACCCTGGACAAACAACAGAATTCAGTTTTATCACTTGTTAGGCTATTATCTCAAAATAATAATAATAATAATAAAAATAAAGTGAAATAAAAACACATGCATCAGGGAAATACAAAACACTCTACTATTATATCATAAAGTCAGAGAAAAAAATAAGGAAGGGGGGGCCGGGGGAGTAGTGTATAACTTTTCCTTTTAAGCTAGATACACGGAAAAATTCCATAATCCATAAAAACCAGAAATTTTATTAGTGTAGTTTGAACATTAAACCTAATATAATTTACATCAAAGGTATATGATCATAAGATCATTAGACAATAAATTGTCATAATTGTACAAAACCAGCTGAAAATATCAAACTTTGGTCTAATTTGAACAAAAGCAAGTAAGTTATTCATTTTAACATGGAACCTCCTGAGTAAGAGATTTCATCATTTCTCTATCAAAAACACACCCATCAGTCCATTAATCACCAAATAAATCATACCATAGTGCAAATAAAATAAAATAAAATAAAAACCTTGAACCGGGACATTATAATGACATTAAATAAAATAAAAACCCTTGAACCCAGACATTATAATGACATTCACTTTGTTGAAAGTCAGCAATTATGAGGTTAAAAAAATGAATACATTTAGGAGCAGCTACTAATTCAGGTGCCAAAAATTATTACATGAAAGAACATATTTACAGAATGCTTACCATTGATACTTTGTTAAGAGCGTCTTTAACGTGATGTACTAAGTCAGCATCAGTGAAGTCAACATTATCCATGGTCTCTGGCCCACTCCCTGCAACTTCAGTATGAATAACACAATTAAATGAAACCAACAAAAAAAAAAAAAAAAAGAACCCAGAATGCCCATTACACCTCNAAATCATTAAAAAATTCAGGGGAGAAAAAAAAAAAGCTTAGGAAGATGACCCAGGTCAGTTTCAACCGGAGGAGGAGTGAGGTTGCCCTCTGAGGCGGTCACTCTGTCTTCCATGGCGCCCTACGAGAGAAAATTTTTGTTTCTTGGAAGAAAAGTACCCAGCAATAGATTAGAAGTAAAGAGAATGAGAAGCTGTGTTGGGCTTCTGGGTCGGTAAGTTGGCTTCTGTTACCGAGTGGGAGTAGGTCTTCTTTTGTTAATTACGTCAGGAACCCCAATTCTATTTCTGTTTATTGTTTTTGTCCCATATATTTCTCTTTGCCCCCTTTCCGTGGCCGGAAATTGCCGCTATTAGTTTGGTTGTCGTAATCAGAATCCTAATCGACCTCATTATTGATGTACTTGGTTAATTCTGGAGAAAACAAAATATATTCTATTAATTCCATGGCTTGAAACTTCTTCTTTTTTTTTTTTTTTGGTCCTTTTGACACACATGTGCATATTTTGTACCTTTAATTTTATAATAAAGTGGTGACAAATATAAATTTGTGATTTACCTGTAGATTAATAATTCATTTATTAATTCAAATTGATAAGCAAACTAGATGTGAAAACAAAATGGGTACACGACACATTCCAGTAAGGGCCCCAGGAGATTTTGAATTGAATAGTCATCCTCTTCTTTTTACTTTTTTTTTTTTTTACTAAGAAAATTTTCAGTCGTTTCAGTGAAAACGACAAGCTGTTAATCATATAGGTCGTTTCTTTCAGTTACTTAAAGCTAATAGAAAGTTCTCTGTTGTATTTGCAGTCCAATTGAACTAAATGGATTATTGTTACTAATAAGAACGACTTGTTGTGTTCCACTTTAACCTAGAAAATGACTTATTGTGCCTCTGATGTCCTTTCAAATATGAAATAACATCTGCAGTCTTTAGCTTAGTTTAATGATAACTACACATTCTTTTAATTTAGAGAGTCTGGAATTCGAATTTCTACTCTCTCGAAATAGTAAAAAAATAAATAAAATAAATAATTTCTCCGTTTTAGTTTAAAGTTGGCTTATCATTTTGAACTCTTTAAAAACAACTAAAAACTTAATTAAGCTTTTAAATTTCAAAATGTTTTAGATTTGAAGCTCAAATAATCTTTTTGTTCAATTTTGGTTCCTAATTTTTCGAAAGTATCTCATTCTACTGTCTGAACTATGTATTTTTTTCTCCTAAGTTTGTTTAATAAAGATTGTTCAATTGAGACAACAACATAGTTTATATAATTAAGATGCCGATTGTGATACATTTTTAATGGTTCAAAATAAGATTTGATGTTGCTAAGCGAATAAACGACACTTAGTTCACTGTTCGGAAGTTTACAGGACTTGTCGTTTATCATACTAAATTTAGGCACGCTTTTAAGATCATTTATGTCGTTTGTAATACGAGAACTTACGTAAAACGACACGGAGTTTATACACATTATGCCCATAGATTAAAAAACGACAAGTCGTTCCTTCAGGCCTTGGCTTCAAAATCGCAATTCCTAATTAAATATACGAAGTAAACCCATTCCACGTCAAATTAATGAATTAATTGTACTCTATCTATTTCATTTTAATAAGTGGCTCCCCCTTTGTTACTCACGGTCTCTCTAGCTTTATGTGTATTATAACAAAATTCCACTATATATAGCTGTACACTTGAAAAATGTAGGGGATATACAGCAGTCAACAGGTAATTAACCCAGCAAATCGGATAAAACAAGTTGAAAAAAAAAAAAAAAGAAGAAGAAGAAGAAAAAACTTAGTATATTATTCTTAATCATTATATATACTAAGTATTTGCTAGGATCATCATGAGGTTTGTATTGCTCAAAGAGTCATGACCATCCATTTCCTCAATTTCCACGTTATTCACTCCGATCCTTCGCTTTAGCTAGCCTAGCTGCCAGTCTGCCACCTATTTTCTTCTAATAATATGTATAAATAACACTTTCATGAGTACTCATCTCTCTCTAAAGCCTCCGGTTATTCACATCTTCTTCCTCTTCTCTTCTCTTCTCCTTTCTTGTCGTTTGTTTTCCCCTAACAATAAATATTCCCATATATCATATTTTGAGCCTGGTTGCATATCTATAGTTATAATACAAGACAATCAATCATGCCAGCAGGGGGATTTACTGCGGCCGGAACCGGCGGAGGAGATTATGAGGCGAAGATCACTCCCGTTGTTGTCATTTCTTGCATAATGGCTGCCACCGGAGGCCTTATGTTTGGTTATGATATTGGTATTTCTGGTACGTACAAAAGTTATCATGCAAATCACCTGCTACTGATAGAAGTGGGCTCCACATCTTTAAATATGCATGTAAATCCCACGTCTTTATTAGTTGCGTGCATCTGCATGCATGTGTCTTAAATTAGTATATCACGTCTGAACTGCATGAATGTGTTTTATATTATTATATCACGTCTTGAATTTCCCGATTTTCTATCATAATATAAAGTATAGAGATAGATTCCTAAAATATCGTACGTCTATACTTTTTAATGTTAAAAAATAGGGGGTGTTACTTCTATGCCGGATTTCTTGAAAAAGTTTTTTCCGGTGGTGTACAAGAGGACTCAGGAGAAAGGACTGGACAGCAATTACTGTAAATACGACAACCAAGGGCTACAACTCTTTACGTCGTCGCTGTATCTGGCTGCTTTGATAGCTACTTTCGGTGCTTCTTACACCACCAGACAGCTCGGCCGAAAGCTAACCATGTTAATTGCCGGGATTTTCTTCATTATTGGCACCGTTCTTAACACTACTGCTGTCAATTTCGTCATGCTCGTCCTTGGAAGGATCTTGCTTGGTTGTGGAGTCGGCTTTGCTAACCAGGTTAATTTATGTTTTTTAATGCTAAAGTTTTAAATTTGTCATGAGCTAGCTAAGCTAGATGCTAATTGTTCTATATGACGTATATATGTATATAACAGGCTGTGCCATTGTTTCTCTCGGAGATTGCACCAACAAGGATACGTGGAGCACTTAACATCTTATTCCAGCTTAATGTCACCATTGGCATTCTCTTTGCTAACCTTATTAATTATGGCACTGCCAAGTAAGTAAATCCTTATTCGTTTGTATATAGAATAATGCTTATGTGTGTCACCAAATGCCACATGATATATGCCACTCGTGAATATTATAATTATATTTTAGGAGGACTTAGTTTATTAACCTAGTAACAAAATGACATATTATTTGGTACCAGTGCCATAGCATTGATCCTGTATAATAAATTATACCTTAATTTGAGCAATATTGAACAGAATTGAAGGAGGATGGGGTTGGAGGCTGTCATTGGGTTTGGCATTAATTCCGGCAGTTATGCTTACCTTGGGGTCCATCTTGGTGGTAGACACACCCAATAGCTTGATCGAACGAAGTCGTTTGGAGGAAGGAAAGGCTGTTCTAAGAAAGATTAGGGGAACTGAAAACATCGAACTTGAATTTCAAGATATTGTGGAGGCCAGTCGCGTTGCTAAACAAGTCAAACACCCTTTCAAAACTCTCCTCCAGCGCAGGAATCGACCTCAACTCATCATCGCTATTTGCTTGCAGGTCACTATCTCTATTAAATTTAATTCTTCAATTTAATTACATTGCCATGTATCACATTATAATTTTAACCATAAGAAAATTAGTACTTCTTTATGTTACATGTGATGCATCATGGCCAAAATGACAATGTTGAAAAGTGAAACTAGCAAATAATCAACTTTTTATATTTTTTTAGACAGAACGACCAAATGGGTTGATAAGTTAAAAAATTTGTCGTTGGAAAGTCATTTTTAATTAAATTTATTATACAGATAAATGTTTTAAATACATTGTTATGTGATACGCTATGATCATGTCATATGTGTAAGCTTGCATCACCCATCACTCACTGTGACACAAAGAAATATTAATGTCTTTCTTTTGAATATCATTTCGCATGTTTACTGTAGCATTAATTACGAGACTAATTGGTACGATTCAATAAGTACTAACATATCTCTTGCTTGATCATAAGTAACAAAGTTGGACGTATCGATATATACATACATACAGGTCTTCCAGCAATTGACAGGCATAAACGCCATCATGTTCTACGCGCCAGTTCTATTCAACACCTTAGGCTTCGGGGCCGACGCTTCTCTCTACTCAGCCGTCATAACCGGCGCTGTCAACGTGCTCTCCACCGTCGTATCCATCTACTCGGTCGACAAAATTGGCCGCCGAGCTCTCCTCCTGGAAGCCGGCGTCCAGATGTTCCTGTCCCAGACCGTGATCGCCGTGGTCCTGGGGCTCAAACTCCAGGACCACTCGGACAACATGAGCCACGGGCTCGCCATGCTGGTGGTGGTCATGGTGTGCACCTTCGTCTCCTCGTTCGCCTGGTCTTGGGGCCCGCTCGGTTGGCTCATCCCTAGCGAGATCTTCCCGCTTGAGACCCGCTCGGCTGGCCAAAGCGTCACGGTGTTTGTTAACATGCTCTTCACTTTCATCATCGCTCAGGCTTTCCTTTCCATGCTTTGCCACTTCAAGTTCGGGATCTTCTTGTTCTTTTCGGGTTGGGTTTTGGTCATGTCGTTGTTCGTCACGTTCTTGGTTCCGGAGACTAAGAACGTGCCGATTGAGGAGATGACGGAGAGAGTTTGGAAGCAGCATTGGTTCTGGAAGAGCTTTATGGATGAGAATTAAACAAGGATGGTTAAATTTACAAGGTATTTATAATATATGTGCATATGCATGTGGAGAGGAACCGAATTTTGTGACAAATTATCTCTCTAGTCATATACACATAGTAATAAGTTAGTAATTTCAGTTTTATTTTTTTTTTTGGTCGTACAGAATGTGGAGGAGCTACTTTATTGCTCTCCTTGTTGAGTTATTGACAAATGTTAATAGTGATTTCACATTCACTCAAAAGTGGGAACAGAAAATGGAGTATGCGTAGAGCAGTGTGGGGAAATTAAATATATTATAAAACCAAAGCATAATCTAAGTACTAGAGACTGATAAGACCAATTTGTATTCTGGTCCTTACTCGAATGACGCAGGAATTTGAGTCACATAACGCCTCCATAAAGTCAGGATGCATTTGATCATGATTTATATTTTTATTCAAACTAAAGAAATTGTGCTGAAAGGCACATGGTACTAGATACATGGAATTGAACTTCATCTCTTTAAATTTAAATTCAAGTCTTACGTCTCTATTAATGGTGCTTCTTAGCATTATTCCTTCGTTAAATTTGTTAAGATTAATAGAAAGTAAGTTGAAATCATCTATTGCCATATTATTAGGAGAATGCAAAGTCTATGGGTGGTTGAATTATTTTTCCTGCGATCTCTGTTTTCCAGTCTGTACATATGAATGAAATTATTGATCGTCATGACACCTGTGGTCCATACACTAATGATAGTCTGCAGCTCTCCCATCAAAACTTATATATGACTCCCGTACTTAATGGCACCACAGGTGCCCTATAACTATAAGTTTAATATTTTTCACAAAATAAAAGTTATTTACCTAATTAAGCAATTTAACCATTGGACAAATTTGTTTAAGGTTTCTAATCAACAACTTATGGATGGGGACTTAATTGACTGCTTAATTTGAGTTAAATCTAACTTTGACTCAACTACTAAATGGGGAAGAGTAAAGTAATTGCTTTGAGTAAGATCCACTTTTTGAAGGTGGAAAAAGAAGTTGATGAGTTAGATTCTGGTATGTTCTTTGATTTTGGTAGTGTGAATAATCGATGTTAGAACATGAGCTAAGTTGTTTTAGGACTTATAGCCTAGCTTGGGCTTGAAAGCCCAAGTACATTGTAAAGTCAAAATTAATGCGTTATAAATCTCCTTTTTATGAACCATTTTAAAGCTAAAGATTAAGTGAGACTCACTTCTTGTTGATGAAAGGTCATGCTGAATTCTTTTTCTCTTCTGTGAGAACATTTATTTTGTATATTCACATGCTCAAAATGGTTCACGGAGGAATGAAAAATTATTGCTCAAAAGTACTTCATTAGAATTAGAAAATGAATGAAAGAAAGAAGCTTAAGTCCCACATTGGTGGAAGAAGCTTGGTCCTAGCAGCATATGTAAGCTCATGTTTGAGATAGGATTAAGCTTGATTACTATAGATACTCTCTCAGGTGCACATGAGAGGTTTCAAATTATCAGGCGTAGGTATAATTTACATGGGCTTGTGTACACCTGTATATACACATATGAATGTTAGGCCGAAACTTAAACCCTTTGTAAGCCCAATTTATTTTTTGAGGCCCAAGTTATTTATTTATTTATTTTTTTGAATCCTCTAAATTCATGTAACATTAATCTTGCTTTTAATCTTGAAACTATTAAGAATTAAGGCTATACATGCTGCAATTTCTGAAAACTGCTAAGCTTTTGGTTGGTTTGGTGTTTTGCTAATTATAACAGCTACTTTTAGTTTTATGAGCATTATGTACATTAAGAACATAGGTGTGAAACCTCCCATTTGAGTGGATATAAAAGATGAGCTCCTCCTTCTCATTCTACATATCAAAAAAGTCGAATTTTTCCTCTTATTCTCTGTAGCATCCTCTTTTCTTGTGTTCTTGAGTTCTTAGTTTCTAACTTTAGTTCTTCAAGTATTAGGAAGCTCATAGCTAGAGTTCTAAGTATGATATAGAGCATTCTACTTTTCCTGAGTAGAAGTCAAGTACTTGCCTTGCTGCTAATCGTCATTGTCTATGAGGAGAATGAGGTTGTTATAATCCTTAAGCACTATGGTGGAAGAGACGAATTAGTTTTAAGAAAACTGTGTAACATACAGGCTTCAACTCATAATGCTGTTAGTGATTTGAATGATTTCTTGATCCGTGGACGAATCCAATTTCATAACTTGTTTGTTGGAGTAAGGTTTTGGTAACTTAATTTTATTTTAAAATGTATTATGAACATTTATAATCTAATATATTGCTTATTATTTTACAACAATCGAATAGGTAATTTTGCACTACAGTAAATAGGTAATAGAGCGAAGACACCTAATAGTGGTCGCTTTAGCTCGCACCAAAAGTGATGGCAAATATAGTAGTTGTGGTGACTTCTAAAAGTCGCCACTTTAAATATTACATTGTTAATACGCATCAGCAATTCCCACTAAAAACTATAAAGTGGCAATAATTAAGTGCGCTAAGTGGCGCAAGATATTTCCATCAAAAACTCTAAGACGACGACAATTACAATTGTCGTCGCTTTAGATTTTCGAGAAATTAGCTGGAAATATCTTATTTTTTTAGGGTGACTATAGTCGCCACTTTAGAATTTTTAATTCGAATAAAATAAAGTAATTATAAATAATAAATATAGTTTTTTTAATTTTATTTAAATTCTAGCATTTTTAATTTGAATAAAATTTTTAATTGAAAAAGTAATTATAAATAATAAATAATAAAATATTTTTAAACTCTAAAGCAGCGACTAGAGTCGCCGTTTTAAACATTTTGTGAAAATTTTGGCGGTCTAGTTGACTGCGAGAATTATGTTCTCGGGAAAAAAAAACCTAAAGCGGGAATATGTGATCTAAAGAGGCAACAAATGTTGTCGCTTTAAATGTTAAAACTTTTTAGATCCGCAGCACCGCTTCGTCTTCCCATTTTGTTTTTTGTTTTTCTTAACTTTCACACACTCTTTCTCTCTCTCATTCTCTCACTCATTAACTTTCTCTCTCTCTTTTTCTCTCTTCCTTTCTTTCTCTTTCTCTCTTTCTCTCACTAACTCTTGCCCCCGCTGCCCTACGTTGTCCGTCGTTGTCTCCTTCCGGCTCTTCCTCTCATAGGTTAGTTTTTATTAAATATTTATTATAATTTACTTAATTAATTAGTTTTTAGTTGAAAATTTAATTTTTTTTTTATTTGTATTTTATGTTTGTAGAATATATTTGGATAATTTATGTTGAATTGATACAAACAAGAGAGGTTAGTATATTTATCTTTATTAAATTTTGATGAATTTTGTAATTTTTGATATATTGGAGAAATAATAAACATATTAGAAATTTATGTTTTGTTGGATATTTGTGATTTGATGAATACGGAATATGGACTTTGGTATTTGTGAAGTTTTTGTGAATTTTTGTTTTTGGTTTAGGATTACGGAATAAGATTTTTTGTTATTTAGTGGGAAATATGTGGTAATTTTTTATATATGCAAAAATTTAAAATGTGGTATATTGTAGAAATTTAATTTTGTAATTATGTGGAATATTGTGGAAATTTGATTATGGATAATTTTGGATGAAAATTTGAAATGAAAAAGTTTGAAAAAATTTTGTGATACTAGGAATAAAAAGTTAGCAAAAGCTAGAATAAGTAGAAAAATTTTAATATTGTTAGTTTATGAAATTAGGATTGAAAAAGTTATACTTATAATTGTTATTATTTTAGTGAAATTTTTTATGATAAATTTATTGTATATGTCTATTGTGTTGGAATTTTTAGATGATATTTTTTATGTTTATGCATTTGTTATTAATTTATAATTATTCTTAATTATGGTCAAAGTATTTAAGTAAATTAGTTTTAATATTGGATAAAATACAGTATAATTTTAATTGTAAAAAAATGCTTATAGAAATTATTATTATATATAAAAAATAATATATTATTAATTACTGAACAAATTAATAATGAAATTAATGATTAGGTTTATAAATTAATTGAATTATATAAGAAGTAATTTATTTATATAAAATACCCAAAATACACTTTATTTAACAAAATGACCATTTAATTCTTAAAAATTTCCACAATGCCCTTATAGTTACTAAAATGCCGCTGCAACGAATAAAATATCCCAATTACTCGTATATGTAAATAAATGCCGAAAATACCTGTACAAGTAATGAAATACCCTAAATAGCCCCACAACTAATCAAATTCTAAAAATACCCTACAATCACAGTGATACCAAAATTACCTCTTTTAATTAAAAAATATCCATAATACTCCTATAGTTACTAATATTCTGCTACAACTAATAAAATACCCAAATTACCCGTATATGTAAAAAAAATACTAAAAACACCCCTAGAAGTAATAAAATACTCTGAATACCTTACAATTAGTTAAATTTCAAAAATACCTTAACATTGACAATAATATCGAAAAATACCCTGTTAATTATAAAAAATTACCCATAATGCCCCTATAGTCACCCATAAGTACATTAAGTACCCATTTTGGTGCAAAATTATAGAATTACCTCTACAAATTAGGAAACTAAGACTACCCTTAAGTTCACAATATTACCCGACAATAGTCTTAAATTATAAAAAAACCACAAATGCCCCTATGGTAACGAAAATACAGCTAAATTAAGGAATTAACTAAAATATAATTATACCTAAAATACCCCTACAAGTAATTAATTACTAAAAGTAACATATTTTCACACTAATACTCAAAAATGTACATTTAATTTACAAAATACCAAAAACACCCATAGATAATAAAATACCTTCTAGAATTTAATTTTACTATTCCTCTACAATTTTTAATTTTAATATATTTGTCACTATTATACATGCATATAGTCGTGGCTGCTGTTGAGCCTAGTTATTACGGTAGTGATGGAGGTGTCAATCCTCCAAAGCGTCCTACCAGAGTCCCTCAGCAATGCGAGTCATATATTATTCGTTACGTATTAAATTTTTTACTTTTTTATTACTTTGGATATATAGACCCTACTTACTAATATGCTTATTTATTTTGCAGAACCGATTAAAAGGAATGTAAAATCGAATAGTAGGTTATTGAACCTATGTCAACTATTTAAGAAAAAGGGAAGGAACCGACTTCCTATCAAATTCGACAAGGGGGAGGCACTTGGCGTCCAGTCAGTGACTGTTGGGATATTTGTCCTAAAAAGCATATTTCTAATTATACCCTTTGAGTATTAATAACTTTATCTTATATGCAATTATGATATTTGCTAGATTAAACTATCTTAGTTGAATAATTTATTTATCTGAAAAAGATTCCATGACTTTGCTTGTATATAAAGAAACAAACATGATTAAGTGTCAATTATGGAGAGACTTGTTTCTTTATCTAAATCTAAATGAATTAGTTCACAATATGTAAATAAAGATGGAATACTTTATTTACTATAGGTTGTAGTGTTTGTCTATCTCAACGGGAATGATGTGTCTCAAATCATTAAAGTATGTGACTTCTGATAGAAACACTAATACAACATAAATAAGTTATGTGTATTGAATTGGACCAGGCAATATAAAGAATTAGAGTGCCATAACTCAATTCTTATATTACCACAAACTAGCTCTTAGCATATGGATCTTAATCCTTGATATTTGATTGGACTTGCTTTCATGGGTTGTAGCTTTTTGATTTGTTAAAAGACTAGCCTCTATGAAATTAGAGGTGAACTCTGGCATATTGGAGGTTATGGTTTATGAATTAATGGGAACACCAAATAGTTAAGGACACTATACATTAATGCCACTTTAGGTTCTTTCAAGATTCATGGAATAATTAAATCTAAGATCTTAGTATTCACTTTGTGAATTGGTTAATAATTTTGTCTAAATGGCCATTGAGAACAAAATTATATTATCATTATATTAAAAGTAAATACAAAATTTATAACATTTAATAAATATGACCTATTTATTACCTCGACAATAGGAATGATCTTCTTTTTCTGCATAGTTGGAGCCAACTTCCAATTTTTGTACTAAGGATCCACATTCTATTGGACAAGCACATCAATCAAACGGGGGAAATATTGTTTATAGTCACTGCTAGTATTGCCTAACACTTAGGATAAAAAATATACATGCATGCAAACTATGGAAAAACACATGATCACATCATGAACGCAGCGGAAAAAATAGCGGATTTAGGTTTTAAAATTTTTACATGAAAACAGTTTTCATAACCATATTACATGCATATATCATATACAGGATCATGTATAACATAAATCAAATCTAGATGCATAAACCCTAGAGATAGGATTATGGTTTACCTCTTGTAGCGTGCTCCTTCTTGATCTCCTTGTTGATGGTGATCAAACCTCCAACCCTAGATCTTCTTGTCTATGCTCTTGCTCTTGGTTGATTAAGTGAGTGGGCACCAAGTTGAATCCTTCGTTGGAGAACGATCAAGAACACCTTCTTGATCTTATGGAACACAGAGATGTGAGATGAGAGTGTGAGGTTGCAGGAAACTTTTTCTCTCCTCTCTAGCCTTAGGTTGGCCGAATTTTCTCTCTCTCTCTATGCCTTAGGCATGTAGCTCTCTTAGAGTTTCTGTGTAGTTTTTTCTCTCATATATCTTATATATATGGGATCAAAAACTGCTAACCCTAGTCCAATTAGGATTGGGCTTGTTCTCCAATTTGGGCTTTGGGTATATTTTTATAAATATGTCCAGCTCATGTAACTTATTTATAAAAATACCAACTTCTGTGTAGAATCATTACTTTACACAGTTTTATGAAACTAATTTCACGAATACCACCAACCAATTATTGAGTTTTATTGAGTTAGACAAGGAACCTAATGGATCTAAATAATCTAAGCTCCAATAATATGATAAATACATAATAACTCTTATTATGGTATTTATATAAATATTATTAGTAAAGGGAACACTCCACTAAAAGCCCAATACTGCACTCTTAGATTAAATGTCATGCCTTTTATAGAGATTTAATCAACTAGCCTTGATTAATCGATCTATCTAGCGTATTCTATACCACACATAGAATCCCTATACAATGCCATAGTTGGATAGGTGAAATTACTGTAATACCCCTCCAACACTTATTTACCTTTAAGTTACCATCTTTCTATCAAAGAATAATTGTAAGAATTTTTTTAATACAAAGATCTTGACCAAGACAATGATGATTTGGCCAATATCAGGGATGACATCCTAAAGGCTGCGACAAATATACATAGCAACTAGAAGACCAAGCTTAATGAGTATTTCAGACTAGTTGGGGACAACAAAAATTCTCTTGAGTTTGCCACGACACGTTCCAAAG
The DNA here is from genome assembly GCA_002914845.1 of Trema orientale. NCBI lineage: Eukaryota > Viridiplantae > Streptophyta > Magnoliopsida > Rosales > Cannabaceae > Trema > Trema orientale. The sequence goes on from JXTC01000005.1 coordinate 1,259,162, forward strand.
TGCCTAACGAGATGAATGTTGCGACATGGGGGGCGTTGTTGTGACCTTTTTGACTCTCCAAAGTTTAAGATTAATATGTGGTTTTGAATTATTTAATTATTATTAAGTAATACAATTTTTCCTTTTAATTAATTTTTTTTTTCATATAGGCGATGTCTGAAAGAAATACTGCCAATAGGGCGTATCAGTTAGCAGTAAGCAACCATTGCTCACAAACGATATAAGAAGTTAATAAAATTGTGATGTTTCTATTTTTAAAACATTAAATTTTAATAATAAATTATGTCACCTTAAATATTTTTGCAGCTTAATCCTACTACTGGCGAGCTTCAACCAGTTGTTGAGAGTTTCAAGGACCGTTACTTCACTAAACAGACTGATGGCTGAGTGCACAGTTTGAGGCCAATTATGTATATCATTAATTAATTTATTTAAACAAAATATCTTTTTTTATATATACTAGTTTTAATCTTTTTTGCATGATAAGGTACTTGAGATTCAGAACACTCAGTCTCAAGCATATTCCTAATCTGGTTCGAGCTCATCCACTTCTGTCACTGATGCTCATATTGCAGATGAGGTTCTGGGTACACGTTGTAGATTTAGGAGAGGTGTCAGACGTAAGTTGAGTAACTCTACTTCTAGTACTAGATTTGCCCCACCAGACTTTCCACCGCCAGTAACTAAGGATATCTAACAATATATATAAGAGAGCTAGAATACATGACGACAGCCCAACAGCGAAAGATGGTCACTCAAGAGATGATTGCTCAATAATAGCGATTACTAGAGGCTCAGGCGGAGCAGATTTCACATATATAAAGGATTTTGTCATCTTTAGTACCAAATGTCAACATGTCCACCCTTGCTCCTATCCATTTAGGGTCCATTTCGACATCATTTGAAATGATGCCCCCGCTCCCGCCACTGCCACCTCATTTCACCTCTCCTCCACCACCTCAATTGACTTATCAAGAAAATGAGAGTGAAGAAACTGAGGACGAGGATTTAGGATTGTAGACTTGTTTTTAGTTTCGGACAACTCTATTTAATATTAACGTCATTTAAAATATTACTTTTTTTTAGTAATTATTAATTTATTTGATTTACCTTAATGTAATTTTTATTTATTTAAATTTGAATTATTTTTTATTGTTAAAAAAATAAATATATAAAAAATAATTATTCTAAATAAATATTTAAAATGATTAATTACTAAAAAAACAAAATTCCATATAAAGCAGCGACAATTGTCGCCGCTTTCGGCCATTAATTTAATTAATTATTTAATAAAAATAAAGTTTACTTTAAAACGGCGACATACTGACGACAATTTTAAAATTGTCCCTGCTATTAGTCTACTAGATGACATTAGCGGGGACAATTGTCGCTGCTATAAATTATCTAATATGAGGACTACATATGTCACCGCTTTAGGTATATATACTAGCGAACTTTTAGTAACGACTCTAAAGTGGGGATATTGTTGCCACTTTAGATCTAAAGTAGCGACAAATATCGCCGCTATATTTCTGTTTTGTTGTAGTGTTGAAATAGAAATAGAATCAAATTTTAGCAATATCAATCGCTAGCTATTAAGGGGATATATAAAGAGAGATACTACTATGAAAGAGATTATTTTGATTCTTTGAAAACTAGCATATTTGAATGCATATGATGTGATTGACTATGTTATAACCCATTTTGGAGATGGATAGTTTTTATGCTTTAAACTTCAAAAGTTTCTCTTTTCTGAGATTCAGACATAGAATTATAAAGATTATTATTTGTTCATGTCAATTAAAGCCACTTATGATTTTTTCCAATCAGGGGAGAATGATGTAGGAAGAAAATATGTGAGTTGCATATTCATATATTCACCACTGTGAAGACTTTTGGAAACAAGTAGAAAATTCTCTAGTTTTGGGCATTTAATTACTAATTATCTATAATTTTTTTTAGGAAATTTGATTTTTTATGGTAATTTTTCAAAAATAAATGTAAAAAATCCGGATTTTGAAATTATTTAAAAGATCCCAGATTTAATTAGAAAAATTTCACTTTTAAAAGTATTTAGAAAAATACTATTTTTTATCAATCGATGAGATACTTAAGGTAAACGGTCAAGTAAATTGAGGTAACTTGATTGGTTACGTCAAGTAACTAGATTGATTATCCCAAGTAAATATTTGTTAAAAGTGTTATTATTCTAAAAACTGTTAAAATGTGATACTTTTTTAAATCAATTCGAAATTTTTCAAAAAAATCCAATTCATTTGGGATTTTTTTAATTTTTGGTACTTTGGGCATGTAATTTTATAATAATTTTAGTCCCTTTTTATTTCTTAGTATTGGTAATTTTTCTTGATTTAGGAGAACCAAAATTAGTGAAATCAATTTTGATTTTCTCTGGTCACATTTTAGGTAGTATTTGTTTTATGAGGAAAAGTTCATCAATACCCGTTTTCTTAAGTATATTTTCATAAATACTCATTTATTATTTTTATTTCATAAATATCTATTTTTGAGAAACGTAAACCATATGTATTTTATATATAATGTATACTGTTATGCACACTTCATGAATAAAAATATAACTAAAAGTCGGTATATATTTCAAAATGTATACTATAATTATGAATTTACATTGCAAATGTAAACCACAAAAATTTATATTGTAAATATATACTACTCATATTTTACACTTAAAATGTATTAAAAAAACAGTTATTTTTGAAAAAAAAAATGGATATTTTAAAATATAGAGCACAAAAACAGGTACTAGATGTAAATTTCTAAAATATAGGGCACAAAAACAGGTGCCAGATGTAAATTTCTCTTTTACTTATTTATTTATTTATTTTTTTGAAAGGACTCTTTTACTTATTTTAACTTTCTTAATATTCTAGTTTTTCTTGCTTCTGTTTTGGACAATCCAGCTTAGAAATATGTAAGTTTCATAATTTGTAAAGTAGAAGTTTATGTGAATGAAAAATTAATTACAATGTTTACTTTTCTTAGTTTTAATAAGTATCTCAAAATTTGCAGAATCAATTAGTAGATTGATGCCTATTTTCTAGTATTTGTTCGTGAAGCAACATTATTATTGTAGATATATAGGAACGTTATAGCTAGTATTCTTGCCAATATTCAACAGATATACAGGAACATTGGCCCTTTTACCGTGTGCGTTTTTCTTGTAAACACCTTTTCGTTGCATCATTAGTAATTTCTGTTTTTCTTTTTTCTTTTTTTTTTTGAAAAAAATAGGATTATTGGTACATGCATACATGATACTTCAAAAACTTATGTATATATATATATATTCATTTATATATATATATAAGAGGTTCCTTTTCCATTTTATGAATCACAACCCTATATTGGTTCTACGTGGGTTTTACTATGCAAACGAGCATAAAAGCATAAAACCTTTTTTGTTGGAATGAAAATTTTCAAACTAAAACCATTTACATATTGATTTGCTTTAAAGTACCCTAAAATGGTGAGTGATCTCCTCTGTATTGAAATGACCTTAATGCTCATTATGATTGCCATTCCATTAGGGTCAATGCACAAGTGATGCGCATGGTACTCAACAACTTCTAGAGAAGAATGGTGTACTTTACTTCAAACACTAGATTCTGTGGTTGTAATTTGCCACTCCAAATTGGCAATTACTAAAGTCATGGAAAAAAAAATGTTATATATGATTTTTTTTTTTTTTTTTTTGCTTTTTTCAACAACCTCCAAAACAAAACGTACGTTTAATTTTTTTTTAAAATTAGTTTTATTTTTAAAATTTAAAGTCTTCAACCTCTTTTGGTTTTGCTTATTCCAACGATAAAGGTGAATGTAGAGCCACCTTAGAAGATAAAAGAAAGGAAGCATGCATGTTAATAATTGATAACAATATATTGTCTATTACCGGCTTTTTTCATTTCTTGTCTTCTATTTGGAAGCAACATTGCAGTAAAGCGCAACACCTGCCTAAAACTACGTCAAGTTATTTATTTGAAACGTTGAAATGCATTGATTACATATAGATCTGTATGTACATTTACATGTGTAATATAGAGTCAACGCATTTTTTAATATATGAATTGATGTAACCTTTTGTTTTCTTTTCTTTGAAGGATTTATTATGTGATTTAATTACTATATAGTTATATTGACCAATACGAGTAACTTCTCCGCCACATGAAATATGTTAAAGACTATGCTTTTTTAAAGTGTTGTTAATAAAATGTTAAAATGAGCCTTTTTGATCTAAAATCCTACGAATTTGCAGGACATGTCGGTCGGCATGCATACATATATATATATACATATAGATTGCCAATATATATATATATATGGGTGATGCTTCAATGGAGATTTTTGTTTTTGCTCTATGGATGGATAAAATTATCAAGTTGAATATGACCTACAATAGCAAGTAATTTTATCTATTTTTGAACAATTAATGTTTTATTCAATTATTTTTCTTTTTTATTTATTTCTTTTCTTTTTTTGATTTTAACTTATAAGTTTAATTTTTTAAATTTCATTTAATTTGAACATATTATGCTACTAATATGAATAAGTAATTTTTTTGAGAATATAAATAATGTTAATTTTATTTTTAATATGAGATGTAATGTTAGTTTTTTTTTTTAAAATGAAAGGGAATATTAGTTTTGAAATTATAAAAAAGAAAGAATATTTTTTTAAGAAAAAATTTTGATAAAAAATTAGTGTTTAATAGTTTCATATTAACGGTTAGTTGTTTTTTTTTAAGAATATATATATAACATTAGTTTTTTTTTTTTAGGGGATATATAATGTTAGTTTTGAAATTATAAAAAAGGACTCAATTTTTAATGAAAAATTTAATATATATATACAATTAGTTCTTTAGAAAAAAAATATCTAGATATATATATGGTTACTTGTTTTTCTATTTATTTTTTAATAAAAATAAACAATAGAATGAAAAAAAAAGAAAAAACAATGAAAAAAGGATTGGAAAAAAAAAATTCCAACTCATAAGTCACATATAGGTTACTAATTTTTTAAGTCAAATATTTAATTAGATTTTTATTTTTTTGATAAAAATACTAATATCATTATAACCATCAGATTAAAATCCAATGGTCTAAATAAAAGTACCCATCAATGGAGCAAAAACAAAAATCTCCATTGAAACATGACCCATATATATATATATATATATATCTATGCAATGATAATATTGTTTTTATTTTTCTGCAAATTAAATGAAGTCTTTCTCTAAGTAAACGTACATGAATGAAATTTAAACCGAGTGATCGGAAAGTTCCGAGTTCCAACCTTTCGGCTACATATCCTTATCCAAACTTTTTTCCTTTTTCGCTTATTAACTACGTTATCCGTTCTCACCAACCTTTGCTTAATTTTCTCGTGAATACGCATGCATGCCTGAATTAATGCTTAATTTTGCACCAATATATGTTTGTATGAATATCTTCTTATCTCTATCTCTTTATCCGCCAATAAGATCAAATAGTATTAACTAGGCTTCCAAAAAGTAATTTTCCAAATATTTGTTAGTAATTGCTTCCTTTGTTTTTTAATTTAATTTGTTTAGATAGTTTTTGACTTTCAATTTATTAGATATATAGTCAATTTTGGTGGTCTCCATTTCACACACAAAATCCTATATACTGCATAGTTGGTTAGCGGCCTTCTTTCTTCTCCCTATCATTACAGTAATCTTAATTATGTCATGACCCCACATCATCACTTTCAAATCCATTTGAGAAGAAAAGGCAGAAAATAAACAAGAAAAGCTAGGATTTATTTTTTGACGGCCAAATTGTTGGTATTGGAATCTTAGGTGTGTGGTTTAAATTGTCTTCACTTTCCTCCTTTTTCTAAAAGGGCATCACGGCAAATAGTTAGATGAAGAAACAGTTGTCTAGCCTAGAGAAAAACAAAACCAAACAAAACGAGGAAAGAACTATCAGGAAAAAAAAATTTAAAAACTCCAAAATTAGAGAATTACAAAATAAATAAATAAAAACAAATGATTGATGAAAAATGCTAGCCATCAATAACGACTATTTCCCGGTTTGGGAGTGTAAAATCTATGAAATCAAAACTTAGAGAAATATATTACAATAGCACCACACTGATCAATAAAAGTGTGAGTCATATATCTATAATCTATTATGTTTCTCAAGTAATTCTATTAATATGTAATTTTAGTACTTTCCTTTCCATAAAACGTACCCAAAATCGTCAGTTTCTGTGTAAATGACCAATTAAATTCCAGTTCATAATAATTCTTTTGATAATATAATATTAGTGTTAGTTTATAATTAAATAAAAATATATTTGATCGATGCTCCACATTTTTCTTTTAAGATTAGAATTATAGGTCCTATATATATACGCAGATGACTTACGGGGTAGCTGTTACTAATACTATTAAGATTCTATTTGGTATCTAATGGACGTACACGACAATATGGTCAATATATTTGGATGTGATATAACATTTTCCAAACACCTTCTCTTTACCATATGTTACGACGTGATAGCATGTTTTATAAGCTGACGGAATATCACATGCAAAATGAAACGGAAAAACTCACAAGTTAGAAAGCTGTTGATTTTTGTCAGTTTAAGTTTGATCTAGTGCAAACTCGGCTCGCTCGGTTGGTCTAAGACTTGAATGATATTTGTGTGAGTTTGGAGAGGTCATGATTCAAACTTTAGTAGAATGTGTGTGTTATTTTCCTTTAAATTTGTAATAAGTGGTGTTCATTAGTTAAACCCTATTTTTTCTAACAAAAGAAACTTTGATTTATATATATATATATCTCAAGTTTGATTTATATATATATATGGTTGCCAATCCAGTATGTATTTTTTTTTTACCTATGTGTAGGTAATTTTTTTTAGCTGTTGGATCATCATCTAATGGTAATCCAACAGCTATAATAAAGTGCATGAAAAGACGTGCATTATTAATGCTATTTCTCTCTCTTACTTTTTACAATAAAAAAATATGCATAATAAATTTTCATTGGCCAAAATAATAGGTAAAAAAAAAAATACCTACTGGATTTGCCCAAATTTTCAAAACAATATAGCAAGGGGCCGACCGACCAATTTTAGGTTTTAATTTTGGGCTATTCTTTCGTATTGGTATAATATAAAAGGGAATAAGTTAATTATTCAATAGATCGTAATGAGAGTGAAATAATTCCTAACTATTTATATCATTGTATGTGTTAAAATATTGGTGTAATCCTCGTCATCCTAAAGTCAGCAGTACTTGTCTTTATATATATCCGTGACCCCTTACACCTACTGAGGTGAATGATTTCTTATTAAAAAAAGGGAAAAAAAATGTTGATGTCTATTTAAAATATGTGCTGGATTATGTAATTAGTTTCGATATTGTGAATATTTTATGGCATTTATGATCATAACGATAGCGAATTTTCACATTTTTTGGGTACCTCCACTTTACCAATTTAGTGGGAATGGATATAGAAATTGGAAATCAGAGCAATAGTGACGGTAAATAGTCAAATTATTTATAATTTTAAGGCAGAGTTAATGATACCCTTTTGAGAATATTGAACTATGCATTTAACTCCAAATTTATTGCTCCTCATCCAAATACAACTTAATTTCCAACCCCATTAATTGTAGTGGATTTTCTTTTTTCTGTAAAAGTGGATAAGATTAACATTCCTAGTTTTTCCCATAACACACCATTCCACATCATTTTATCTCTTTGGGCAATGGCATTAGTAATTTTTTTTTTTAACTAATACGATCCAATAATTACTTCAAAAGTCTAGCACTTATATTGGGTTGAACTAAAATACTAAACCCTCATTTTTTCCTTTATTTGTTTATTTTTTCAACTAAATAATACCTTTAAAAAGTTATATTTTAACAAGACCATCACGGATAATTTGGACTCCTAACCAAACTGGCTAATTCATAACAGTATATATAATTCATAGCACGTATTAACTAAAAATTAGGACTAGAAAAAAAGGTGGCGAATCCTTGGATAAACATCATCTGGTGGCGAAACTGATTTCCAACTGGCGTGACAGACCTAAAAAAAAAAGCTCTTGTGACATGTGACTATACATGGAATTTTAATTATTTATCAACATGGGAAAAGAAACCCAAGATGATCAAGTTATTTGACCACCAAAAAATAGTGGTCTTCTCTGAATCTTGAATTTTATGTGCCAATTCCAAATTGTCCTCTAATCCAATATGACACATTTTTTTTGGAAAAAAAATAGAAATTATGTTCCTTTACTTACATGCCTCTGGCTTCAAGCAGGACTTCTTCGATGTTGACGTTCCTATTTAAGTTGAATATTAAATACAAATAAATAAATAAAACACTTCAAAATAAATAAATAAATAAATAAAACATTTGATGTGAACAGGGATGAATTTTTTTTTTGGTGGGGGGCAAAGGTGGATGAATTTGATGTTTTATTATTTGAATTATCTTCTGCCTGAATAATGAATATTTTTATGAGTTGACCCTTCAAAAGAGAAATACAAAAAGATGCGTTCCTCATGAGACGTGGCGTCACACAGTATCTCGCCAACTTTTTGCCCAAACTTCTTTCCTTTTCACACGGTGCTTTCCTTTTTAATTAAATAAATTTAGAAAACAAAAATTATTATTTATTATTTTCATTTGTACATTCCAAAAAAATTCATATATCTGAGATCAAAAGGAAGAAAATCTGGTATTTGAAATTGATGCGAAACAATAAACAGACATGGTTTGTCTTTTTTTAAAAAAGGAAAAACTGCTGGAAGGACAGATTTTCCTTATTAATACTAATATTAGCATTATTATTGTTTTGAAAAGATAGAGTTTCCCGTCATAGCCACTAAAGTTATTTTGTGTATCAGGAAGTAGAACCATACTACGCGGATTCTCCCACAAATTGAGGCTCATGAGTAAGAATGAGTACATGTCTCTCATGAGAACTTTTTTTTAGATTAATATTCCAGGAAAAAAAAAACAATGACACATTTTTAATTTAGAAAATATATATATATATTTATAAAAAAAATTATAGTAAAACCCATGCAAAACTGTGAATAAAAAGAGAAAATTAGTATAGAAGCGAAGTATCGAGTAATGTTAGGGAGACAAAAAAATAAATACACACAATAACATGACATATTTTTTTAGCAAGCCATGTATATGCTATGGCCCTTCTTCAAAAATAGTGGGTGATTAGAAAATATTTATGTGTATATTTTGTGTGTCCAAATTATTACTCTTTGAATGTACAAAATCAAAATTATCGCTGTCAATTTTAGTGACCTAATCCATGTCCAATCACTAAATTTATTAAACTACCTTATAAAATTTAAAATTTCATTTAAATTGAAAACTACTAAGTTTATTAAGTTTATCATTTTTCATTTAGATTTATGGTAGGATGTGTATGTTTTTATTGGTTAGATATGGATTAGGATTCTAAAATTGCACAGACAATTTGAAAACGTTAATTTCTCCAAAAATCCTTATGATTGATTAGTTAGATTATAAGGACTAATTAATAATTATCCTCAAGATCCCAACATATATTACTCATATTTATAATATTGCTTTAATAAATTCTGAATTTATTATTAATTATCCCTTTTTTTTTCTCCGAAGTCATTGCTTATCTTAGAAAATAAGGAAATTAAAAATTAAAAAAAAAAAGAAAAGAAAAGAAATCAAAAGTTTAGAGGATGTTGACTGACTAGGCAGCCCATCGAAATCAACACGTGGAATGATCTAACGGTGGCTCCCACTAAACTTCATCTATTTCGTACCTCGTGCTCTTTCAGGTCCTCCTCTCGCCTATATAAACCCCACTCCACACAACATTATATCCATTCTCTCTACTTAAACTCCTCTTCTTCCTCTTCCTCCTCCTCCTTCTACTACTTATCTTCAAGACTTATATATATATATATATATATACTTATATCCCCTCGTCCTTTTACTTATTATTGTGACAGTTTTATATACATATTTTCTTGCTTATATTAATATTTGGCATATTCTTTATAAGTAATCAAATATGCCTGCCGGAGGGTTCTCTGTGGCCTCGTCCGGGACCGAGTTTGAGGCGAAGATCACCCCGATCGTCATCATATCATGCATAATGGCTGCCACCGGAGGTCTCATGTTTGGTTATGATGTGGGCGTTTCAGGTAACTATTATCATGGTGTTTGGTCCTATATCTATAACAAAATTACGTCGTATATGTAGTTTGTGTGTCTTTTTAGTTTAGAAACTTTAGATCTTATCTTATTGCTTATTATTAGGGCACTAAATTATGGTATAAAAGTTGCTGATACTGTAGGCATTGTTTGGTTACGGTTGTTGTGAAATATGATTCACTTTTTATTATATATAAAAAAAAAGTTAAAAGGAAATAAAGTTGTTAAGTCTTTTTATTTCGGTGAGGATTTTTTTTAGCCTTTCAAAAGAGAAGAAATTTTGTTTTACAAAATCAATAAACTTTTCGGTACAACGGAAAAAAATAACATGGAGAGAAGATTTAGAATCATGAAAAAATAAATTCTTTTTCTTGAAGTCTTTTTTTTTTCCCTAATTGTTTTTCTCCTCTTAGAAATAGACATAAGGGTATTTTAGTAAATCTAATTGCCATGGGCATAATCACAAGCGTTGACGTTTAGAATCTTGCTGCTCTCACGGTCACGGCCAGCCAATGGAATCTTTTGTCACTTGCTGTCCTATGTCATGTGGACAAGTCACCATGATACACAAATCATGAAAATCTTTAAATCAAAAAATAAATGGATAAAATATGTACTTGACAAATTGGCAATCCACAAGATTTCTAATGAGAAAGCAAATTATTTCGTTTTAATAATTTAACACATTAATTATGATTATTTTAATTTGTAGGTGGTGTTACGTCGATGCCGGCTTTCTTGAAGAAATTCTTTCCGGTCGTTTATAGAAAGACGACAACGGAACATCTTGATAGCAATTATTGTAAGTACGACAACCAAGGGCTACAACTCTTCACGTCGTCGCTCTACCTTGCTGGTCTGACTGCGACTTTCTTTGCCTCCTACACCACTAGAAGGCTTGGTAGGAGGCTAACCATGTTGATTGCCGGTATTTTCTTTATAATTGGCACAATTTTCAACGCGGCCGCCCACAATCTTGCCATGCTCATCATTGGGAGGATCTTACTTGGTTGTGGAGTTGGTTTCGCTAATCAGGTTTGTATCCTTGACAACCGTCTTAATAGTGCATCTTACCAAATTAATTAGTTGATAACACTCGAAATATTTTCATTAGTTATGGTACTAATTTTTATCACAATTATTTCTTTACCTTTTAGTTTATTTCTCACTTTTTATATGTTTAGTTTAATTTTTTTGTGTAATAATTTGACTTATATTTCAAGGGTAGAAGTTATGTAATGATGACTATTGTGAATACTAATTAGTATAGTTATACAGGTGTCGCACTTTATATTAGGTAGTCCATGTTTATAGTCAAAACTTTGCTTTACAAGTCTTACGCAAATATAATATTTATTAATAAAATAAATAAATTAATGACCCAATGTTTAGTGAGTATGGTTGCCCAAATTTGTCGGGTGCTAAAGTGTTGGTATTGGAAGAGAGCTCAAGGCATATGTGCTTATAATAAAATTTTAAGCTTTTTTTTTATTCGAGTTATTAGTCATAGTCATTCACTAATTTTTTTATTATATCTTTTTCTTCAAACGTTGCTGTATGTTTTTGACGTTTCTGATCATGTGACTAAGACATTTTTAGCATTTTCTGCATTAATTAAAGAGAGAGCATCAAACGATAATTGTTTATCAAATGATAATTGTTTGTATTGTTTTGAGTTATCCATGTAAAGTCGATGAACCAACTTTCTATGCGTCTTCCGATCTAGCACTCTATATAATTTCCTGTCGTTTTCGATTCGAAAAAGTGGACCCCTTTTTGTTGAATAACGTGATCAAGTGGATCCCTTTTTGGTTCCAACGTTTTCCAATATTTTGTTGTTCGGGTAGTTGGTTCTTTTGAGATTTGTATTATTTGGACTAAGCATATCCTAAGAACACCAACCTAGGTTCTTGTATATAATCAAATTGCACAACTTGGCATGTAGCATGTGAACTAAAGCTAAAACGTGGACATAGTTTCTTTTTTAATTTTTGAAGTTGACAAGTTGCTTTTATTTATAGTTTAAGAAAAGCTAAGAAGACAAATTAATTTTTTTTTTAATTTTTTTACAATATGCTCAAGTAAAATATTATTTGGTTTTAATTGTTATTATAATATTTTTGGATGCTCATTTTCATTATTTTAGTGCTTATATTATGGAGTATTTTCTAATTATTTTTCTTTTTGTAATGTAATAGGCTGTTCCAGTGTTCCTTTCTGAGATTGCCCCTACAAGAATTCGTGGAGGACTAAATATATTGTTCCAACTTAATGTCACCATTGGAATTCTCTTTGCAAACCTGGTGAACTACGGCACTGCCAAGTAAGTCAAACTTTGCTTTTTTTTTTATTTACTCATGTTATTATTTAGAAGTTTTTTTCTAGTGAAATGAGTATTGAATTTTATATTCTTATGCAAGCATAAGAATATTAAATATGTAGCAAAAATAATTATAAAAAAAAGTAACGTGGTCTATATTACAAGACAAAATGTTGTTTTCAAATTGTGGGAATAAACATACGTAACAAGATATGTGCACACGTCCCCTTCAGATATAGACCTTGTTGTCCTTCTGAATTCGTTAAAATACCGACACTAAATATCTGGTCAAATATTTAAATATGTTGACTCTTCTACAAGTATCATAGTCCCCTAAATCATGCTTGACTATTGACATTTTTCATACAGTTAAGTGTTATAATTATAAGATATTGTTATGTGTTCCATAAGAGCAGTTTAAATAGTAATTGTTTTGACACCTATCTCTAAGTTTAGGGATTAGAAACACCTGGTCTCTTATAGTTTCTGTCATTATTTTATTCCCATTAGGTTGATATAATTTTTAGAATAAACTTAAAATTCAAAGAAAAATTGCATGCAAAGTAGTCTTAGCTAGCTGGATTATTTAATATTGTTCTTATTTTATCTTTTAACGTTTAATTTTGTATGCTCAAACTTTGCTTACCAAGTGTTTGATAATTTGGTTGAACGAAACAGAATCGAAGGAGGATGGGGCTGGAGGTTGTCATTGGGTTTGGCTGGCATTCCTGCCTGTCTTCTTACCTTGGGTGCCCTCTTAGTCGTGGACACCCCCAATAGTCTCATTGAGCGAGGTCATTTAGAGGAAGGAAAAGCTGTACTCAGGAAGATCCGAGGCACTGACAATATCGAACCCGAGTTCAACGAACTCGTCGAAGCTAGCCGCATAGCCAAAGAAGTAAAGCACCCTTTTAGGAACCTCCTCAGGCGCAGGAACCGTCCCCAACTTATCATTGCTGTAGCTCTTCAGGTTAACATCATTACAAACTTTTTTAGTGTTACCAGCGTTGTTAACTTTTATATTCTTTGTCTTAAGATCGTTTCCTCGTCTAACATAATATTCACGTACTTATTATAGATCTTTCAACAATTTACTGGCATCAATGCAATCATGTTCTACGCGCCAGTCTTGTTCAACACATTAGGATTCGGCGGCGATGCTTCTCTTTACTCTGCTGTGATTACTGGAGCTGTTAATGTCCTATCCACAATTGTCTCGATCTACTCGGTCGACAAAGTCGGGCGTCGTATGCTGTTGTTGGAGGCTGGTGTTCAGATGTTTTTATCCCAAGTTGTGATTGCTATTGTATTAGGACTTAAGTTGTCTGACAACTCAGAGAACCTCGGCAAGGGATGGGCGGTTCTTGTGGTTGTCATGGTTTGCACTTTCGTGTCATCCTTTGCCTGGTCTTGGGGTCCTCTTGGCTGGCTTATTCCGAGTGAGACCTTCCCTCTAGAGACTCGCTCGGCGGGCCAGAGTATCACCGTTTGTGTTAACTTGCTCTTCACATTTGTCATAGCTCAGGCCTTCCTCTCCATGCTTTGTCATTTCAAGTTTGGCATCTTCTTGTTTTTCTCTGGTTGGGTTCTGATCATGTCTTTCTTCGTATTGTTCTTGCTACCCGAGACGAAGAATATCCCAATTGAGGAGATGACTGAGAGGGTTTGGAAGCAGCATTGGTTGTGGAAGAGGTTTATGGATGATGATGATGAGAAAAATAGTGAAAAGAAGACAAATGGTGCATACTGATAATGGATTTGAGATCCTTTGCTGCTCTGTAAATTTTTACGGATGGTTTTGAAGAAAACTTAGATGGAATATAGTTTTAAAGAATAACTAGGCAAATGATTAAAGATGTCATTAAGTTTTCAGTGTTGTTGTTGAGCTCCTTCTGTGATTCTTTATAGAAGGCTAATTTAATCCAAAAGCTCTATTTGTTTTTATATTACTCTTTCCTTGTTGATTTAGATTTGGACCTCTTTTATGTAAGGAAATTCTTTTGCTTAAGTGATATAAATTTTTCATTCGCATTACTTTTTTTTCTTCCCCGAGTTATTAGTTGGCATTACTTTAATTCGTTGTTTCGCAAAGAAAAGTGAAACTTTGTGAATGACTATACTTTCTTTTAAAGCATTAGCCAGTTTCGATTCTTTCAGTCTTAATCTCCACTACATTTTCACGAATATTACTTCTTCAATAATAACCAAGTCAATTACCAACTTTTGCATAGTTAGTAATGTTGCAGATTGCTTATCACTTTGTAATTAATATTACAGAATTCGATTCTTGTTAGTTTTCATTTATATTATGATCAATCAATTTGCGGAAAAAATTTTTGTTCAACGGTCAGGTCCAAATTCTTCTTAGTGGGTGGAACACAAATTGGGACACCTGTTTTGGACACAGAATTCTGATTCACTAAACTTGTTGTTCTCTTGCCTATTTCTTAGAACAGAACAACATTTTCCAATATCTACTTTCCCGTGAAACAAACAGAAAATTAAACATACGTCTCTTCATAATCTGGGTTGAGTTTTGATTGTTCTATCCTCAAGTCAAGCCTCATCGCTCAAGGAGAACAGTTTGTGTGCTTCATGGATACGTCATTTTGGGCTTGGTATTGGGCTTTTACTTCTACCTTAACAAACCCACTTTTCTGATCTGCTTTCCTACTATTTTCTATTCCTATACTTTATGCAATTGAAACATCTTTTTAAACCATATAATATTTTATATAAAAACGAATATAATATGCAATTTTTGGGGTCTATAATTTATCCAAATACCTCTGTTTACAGCCAATTGAGTAATACTCCTTTCTGTTTTTTCCCAAAAAGCTTTTCATACGTATCCATGTGCGTATAAAACATGGTATAAGGTAAAATGTACGAAACAAGGCAGTTCTTTTCTCATGTAGAAAGCAACATTAATCAACAAAAACGAAATTATAGCTAAAGTATGGTAGGCAATTTCAATCATGGCATTCACCAATAAGAACAGAAAAACTATCATAATAAATCAATAAAAAAATTATTTTATATAAAAGAAAAAAAATAACAATTTTAGGGAATAAAGTGTCTACAATCATGAGGTTCCTATATTGTTGAAGTGAATATGAGGTCTCAACCAATCACTTGACCAACAAACTCTGCCTAAAAAACATTCTTTCCTTTCAAGTACTCCTTCAGTTCAACCGTTGTGATCCAAAGCAATAACTATTTTTGCAGCTAGATACGATAGCTAAGATTAATCATATTTAGATACAAATCATAATTATTAATAATAAAAGTGACCTGATTGTTGTTGATATTCGAAAATCAGAGATATATTCAGGAAAAACAGTCTTTTTTTGCTTACATTTTAGTCTTCTATTTATTTGATATTGTTCACCACTTAGATGCCTGCATCATTCTCAAAATACTAATTTTTCAGGGACAAAAAAAAAGAAGAAAATGTTAATGTTTAACCTCACACTTAAGATTCCAACCAAATTAAATAAATAATAAATAATAAAGTTATAAAATTTTCGTAGTAGAAATATCATTTTACCATATCAGAATTTCATCGAAATTAAGTGATACACATGTGTTATTCCAATATCACTAATATAGATAAAATTGCCAAAAATACTACCTTTTCCCCATAACAACTTAATTAGCTTCACAAACACCCATTTCTTTTTTCTTTTTCATCGTATAATCAATGTCCTTATTATAATAATACACCAACAAGTATGGGACCACTAAGTGCAATATATTGAAAAACAGGGGGTCCATAATACTCATAATTACACTTTCCTCTGTGAGCTTTTGGTTGCCATTTTTGGTCCCAACTTTGCCACTCCAAAAGCTTTATAAATGCCAGAAGAGAAGCCTCTTACTTTGTCTCAACCACAGCCCAAAGCAGAACAGAACAAACAAACCCAATAGCTATAGTAGTTTCTTTAGAGAGAGTCACTCTAGTTAGCCATGGCTTTGGTGGTGAGGGCTTTGGCTACGTTGGTCCTTGTGGCTGTAACATTGCAGGTTTCTAAGGCTGCAGTTCACAAGGTTGGGGACTCCGCTGGATGGACCACCATTGGCAATGTCGATTACAAACTATGGTCAGCTACTAAGACCTTCCAAGTTGGTGACATTATCAGTGAGTTTCCTCTCAATATTAATGATCATCTCTTCACTTTCCATAGTTTCTTGTCTCAATATAGGGAAGTTCTAAATCCATCACAAAATAGACTTATTATATTCATTTGTTTTAGTTACAATTTTACCCATATATAAAATTACTATAAAAGACAATTTGTTTCAGTCAACATCACTTAGAATTCTTTTAAAACCTATAGCACTTACCATTTTTGACAATTACCCAGGAAAATCACAAATAAAATATAAGGGAGAATGAAAAGATTTCTGTAAGGATTTGTGAAGAAATCAAGAAATGCTTTTAATGGGTGTTTCAAAACTAGATAAAGGGTTATATGAATGAGAAAAAAAAAAAAAAAAAAAAACTGGATTTTGGTTTTTATATTTTAGTCTCCTTCGTATTCATCCTACCTAATCCACAAATACAAAACTTACAAACATTTTTATTTAATTACTTATCAATCGATTATTGAACTTGGATTTGATTTAATCACTGTGAGCATTTTTTTCAATGCAAGTATCATTCAATCAAAAGCAGCCAATTAATCTGCCTGAAAAAAAAAATAAAGTACTCAAATAATCCAATGAAGTCTGAGAAATTGAGACCTTAACAATTAGTTCATATATTGGCAACCATATAGATATATATATATATATATATATATATATTATTCATTTAAAGAACGCAACAGCAGTAACCTCCCTTGCACGAACTAAATCAGTTGGAATAGATGAGGGCATACACTCGCATGCAATCTCGGTGGACCCGTGGGAAAATTTAACTATGCGTATTTCATTCTTGTTCTTTAATCTGAAATAATTTTCATGAATATTAAGTATTTTGTATGTTATGAGTTCAGCTCATTTGAAAATTAAAATTTAAATATATGAATGTATGAAAATGGATACCTTTGGAATATGAGAAATGCATAAAGAAAAAGTTAATTTTTCAGAAAATTATTTTGTGATGAGAAAGGAAAGTGTATGTACAAAGTATGGATATAGAATTTCCCTTCAATATATGGTTGACAAATTAAGTAGTTTGTAATCAGTATATTCCAATTTTTTTTATATTCTTTTTTCTTGAATATACCCTTTGAGGATTTGGGCTTGTGTGTGTTATCATTATTTATTTTTTTAATGGGCTCCGTTTTCCAAGGAAAAATGTCTAATTTTTTCTCGATGAACTTCGACTCATTTTGAGTTGATTTCCCTTGCTTTCTTCCAATTTCCATACAATTTTTTTTGGCTGTTTCATTCCCCCTTTTCTTGCTGTGTCTTCTTATTGTTAGTTTGTACTCTGTACCACTCGATAATATGTCCCCTAAATCCTAAGAAAAACAAAACCAAAAGACAAAAACAAAGAGAAAAAGACCCCCCACGCACCAAAAAGTACAAAAACAAAAACAAAAGTAAGGAATGAATATTAATACTAGGACTAGGGAAGTCTCTCTCCTACCCTTATCCAGAAATGGGGTCTAAGAGCCTGAATTACAAGAAAAAATATGGCTACACTGTCTAGTGGCTATAAATAAGCGAGTAATGGTATTCTAAAGGCTATATATGCCTTTATGGAAGAGGAGTTATCTCAGTTTCGTTCTGTTTGTTGTAGCTTTAGGGGGCCTGATGACAAGGCATGCTCTCTTCAGTGCTATAACTAATGAATTTTCACAGTCCATATCCAATATAAATAAATATAAAGCTAAGCTTTACAATTGAATTAAGAGAGCAGCTTTTGTCGTTATCCTCACTTAGCTTTTTTGTTGGGTTTTTGATGTTGTGGTCGGCCATTTACTTTGCAACATTGATAACGATTCGTACATGTGTATTTCCTACTTTTAACATCCACTCGCCTCATCTCTCGCACGCCTTCATTATTAAATATTATGTTAACGTTAGAACAAAAAACAAACCCCGCCTAAGAGTCTATTATACGTACTCGTTGGATCTTAAGTAGTACCTTTCAAGATGAGTCGAGATTTATCGACTTCTTAAAGAGACACTTGAACTACATTAGAGAGTAAAGAGCAGAGACCCTATCAATATTATTAGGATATATATTACTTATTCAAGGCTTGTTTATGTTCTCTATGAGTATTGGTCTTACCTCATTATCTATTATTATTAATCTAAAATCCAATTAGCAATATTAGAAAATATACACATACATACTAACATAGTATAAACTAATTATATATAAAGCTATTTACCTTTATATATATTTTGACTCGCACATGTTTTTGTTTTTGTGGGGATATATCAGAATTCGAGTACAACCCTCAATTCCACAACGTGATGCGAGTGACACATGCAATGTTCAGGTCATGCAACGCCTCACTCCCTTTGGAAACGTACACCACAGGCAATGACACCATCACCATCACAACTCGAGGCCACCATTTCTACATCTGTGGTGTTCCAGGCCATTGCCAGGGTGGCCAGAAGGTAGACATCAATGTTCCCCGGGCTCTCTCCGCTGAAGTTGCTCCCACTCCTTTGGCTTCGGACTCTCCTCCGGCCCCTGCCGCCAAGACGCCTGCGCCAGCTTCCAATTCGGTAGCTTCTCTTGTGAAGAAGAGTCATCCTGTTTTGCTTGCTTTGGCTGCTGTTATGGTTTTTGTAGTTTTTGGTTCCTCTTTTCATGCTTAGTTGCATATTGAGGATATATTTTTTTTTTTCCTTTTTGTTCTTTTGGTGGCTAAAGAGTAAAGAGTTGGTTTATATGAGTTGAGCTGAACTTTTGAGTTGTACATAGGCGACAGTTGAGATGTACAACTGCACTTTGAGTCGTACAAGATGAAAGAATATTAAGATTTTATAATATGTCACACATACTATTGTTTCTGTAAGTATGATGCTGCTAAGCACAGCATATGTCCATAGTAATATTGTTTTTTGATTATAAATAACACAAGCTTATATGACTTCAAAGTTCTAATCAGCCTGTCAATTCTACTTGAATTACGCTGTGCTTAGATGAACTTCAAGACTTATCAATCTCTTAGTTTACGACGCACAAATTTAATGTTGATACAGGATACGATTAAAAAAAATTTGTTGACAGAGGATGGCAATATATACTTGGAAAAGATTGTTGTAAATGCTTCCGTTGATACATGAGAAAGGAGTTAAGGAAACAGTAAAATGTGATTGATTTTCTTTACTTGTAACATGCGTTTAATTTTCTCATTAGAAACTAAACTAGTAGCAATCCCATTAAAATTTAATCAACCACAGAAAAGAAAAAGGAAACAAATTCGGTTGGAACGAAAAGAAATATGCTTCATCACATGGTTTACGCAGAATTTTATACACACAGGTTCCTTTTTTCTTTGGGGGTTAAGAATTGAACATCATTTATGTTGCTAATTTTCTATAGGTGTTTTTTAGAGTAATTTTATGTGTTTTTTTTTCCTTCAGTCAAAACTACATTTGGGACCATGGAGAAGAATTTTAAAGAACGCATCAAGGAAAAACAAAACAAAACAAAAAAAAAAAAAAAAAAAAAAGAAAAAGGAAAAAAGCTCTCTAATATCTCACGTAAAAGAATTTCTAGTACAAAATTAGATCATAATTCCAATTAATTGCACACCGAGCCACTCCACTCAGCCAGGTTCTTGTGAAGTCTGTAGACTCTGAACTGTGATTTCCTATTTCTAAAAATGATACAAACAATTGTGTCACAAAATTCTGCCATGTCATTATTGGACTCTCTACTCCTCTATTTTGTACAAAACTTCAGACTGTTTGGTCCAAAGAGCCCCCTCCATGCAAGGAGAGCAATCACTAACAAATAACTCTAAATGCCTACGATAAAAGAAGATATGTAAAGGTGAAGCAGGAAATTGTATATTTCAGAAGACACTGAGAAATTAGTCATCAAGGAAGATTCAACAGCAGATCATCCAGATGTATGTTGGACCAGAAGACCATTGAGAAGTGGAAGCTCCGCTTCTTCATTCCTTGTGACTAATTTTTTATCACGATGCAGAGCTCTGGTATAAAAAAGTTGCGAAGCGTATTAATAGTCCGAATGAAATAATTACATGTATATGTAAGCAAACATAGACGACAGTCAGCTTTTTACTAATGCAAGTGCTAAATTCATAAACTAAAAGAATTAAAATAAGAAATGGCCCCATTAAAACCCATCTGACTCATCATCAACTTGTATTATTTGTCGGATGGCTTAAAAATTATTTAAATTTAGTAACTGCCAAAAAAAAATGGAAAATTTCCAGTTTCCCAAAACAAACTCAGATGGTCCAAAAGCATCATTATCCATGGACTTAACATGAGTTAAAAAGCATCATAGAGACCTTACACTAGTCGATTGGAGCTCCATGGTAGCTGACTCCTCATTTTCCTGCAAGATAGACAATCAAAGATCAATGATCACATCTTCAGCGTCCAAGAAATGCATTGATAGGGATAAGAAATTGCAATACCTCAATTAATAGGTCTTGTCTAGTTATTAAACCGATCACACGAGATGGACGGGGAACAACAAATATATGTCTCAGGCCTAGCTGACGAAAAAGATTATATACCTACACCACCAAGATGCAATAACCATCTATAAGAATATAAACACGACTTGAAAGAAACAAGCTACTCTGATAAGAACAGAAATAAAATTGCAACCTTTGTCAAAGACATATCTTCAGGGACAATGTATGGAGATGGATTCAAGAATGGAGCGAGATCTATGTACATTTCCAAGTCATCTGAACTAAGATGTATAGCATCTATAGATATTCCTTTACTGGAAGCAGGTTTCACAAATTCATTGAGACTATGCCTGAAATAGAGAGAAATCCATCAGAATCTTAAAGAATCAGACAGACAACCAGATTAAAAGGCAACTTTGATGCATCTCCTTGCCTGATAGACCTGGATCCTCTTGAATCACTTGGGAGAGGACTATGCTGAAAATCAGCCTTAGACTGAAGAAGTACCAACACGTGACTGCATCATGAACCAAATACATTTATTTTTAGTTGAAACTTATGTTCTTCTGTAATAATAATGATATCGTAAGGAGAGAAACTATATCAGACCTCCGAAGCATGAGTCCAATAACAAGTGTTTCTCCACTTCTTGTATGGTCGATCACCTGCATCAGGTAAAAATGAACAAAAATTTACAAATCTGCTAAATATTATGCGAGAAAGAATTAGGGAAAGAAAATGCGTACTGGGAAGCCATTGTGCTTGTTGCTCTGTAAAATAGAAACCACGTCTGCAACCTTAACAACGCGAGGGAAGGATATTACCTTCAAAAAGAAAACACGGCACAATTTCAGACGAACAATCCAATGCAATCATACATGCCAACGCAATTCATATGTCAATTAAAAAGATAAACCTACTGCCAAAACATTCGTGCATAATTACCATCTTCTTGTTTTTTTTTAGCAGGATTTATAAGTTTTCTTTGGGATTGAAATAACACCAGTTCCCAAAGAATGCCAAAGTTTCACATCAATTAACAATCATAAATAATATCATTATGCAAGCGGAAAAGTTCTATCAGTTAGGAGCACTTGACTTGATTTTTGGCAATAATCATTTGAAGCAGATTTTCTTTAACAAAAGCCTCCATAAAATATCAAGTTGTCTATGTTCACCTAAATTTAGCACAGCATAGAAATAGGGGTCATTTAATATGATGAGTCTGGAAGTTCTTGAAATTTTACATGCATACAGAAACAGGGGTCATAATGTCCAAATTTGAAAGAGGTGACATGCCAAACAGCTAAGTTCTATTTTCAGACCAGATACTAATCATTGTCTACAGACTACAGTCATATTTCAAGAAATA
Organism: Trema orientale; assembly: GCA_002914845.1. Taxonomy (NCBI): domain Eukaryota; kingdom Viridiplantae; phylum Streptophyta; class Magnoliopsida; order Rosales; family Cannabaceae; genus Trema; species Trema orientale. The sequence goes on from JXTC01000005.1 coordinate 1,281,691, forward strand.
AAGCACTAAAAGGACATTCACCCTTCTTCCACAGGCTTCCTTTGCTGTCATTTTCCGCATCTGGTACTTAGGTCTTGATTCAAGTAACGGAATGTTCCTCAATCGTGCCTGCTCTTCATACAGGCCTTCATTAAAAGCATCACCAACAGCCTGCAGAATAAAAGGCACCAAATATTCTCTAATTCACTTGCAAATGAAAAATAAAAGGTTGAAAGTAGTGTGTAGTGTACCTTTGAAATAAGAAGAACAAGCATGATAAGAGGTAGTAGTTTCAAGTTATTAGTGATTTCAACCATAATGACACATAAAGACACTGTCATCCGCATTGAACCCCCAAGAAAAGAAGCAGCTCCAAGAAGAGCATATCTGAATATCCACCAAGATTTCCACAGATCAGATCAGAAACAAGCAAGGGTTCAGTATATTCACAGAACTAAATAATAGACTTACGTCCCCTCTTCAATGTTCAACTTCTTGTAAACATTAACAACAAACATGCCAACAAGGCGTCCATACGTTGATCCTATCATTATTCCAGGAACAAATTGACCAGCTGGAACAGCAGTACCAAATGTTACAACTGCTAAAGTATAGAACATAACCTGCAAGACAATTGGCAAAAGAACTATGAAATTTTTTTTCCAAAAAACAGAAACTGTGCTAGCGTACTAAGCGAGACGAAAAATGAATTACCAAAAAGGTCAATAGACTTTGGGCACTGAACTCATGAATTGTTTTTGCACTGAACAAATTCCTAATGGCATCATCCTGCAACAAAAAAATAGATCCCATTGCACGAGATATCATTAAGACACCATAAAACTACATTGTTATGTTCGAATACAAAGAATTCGACAAAAAGTAAAGAACCTGCGTATTGAAGAAAAGAGTTGCAAGATCGTTGTACTCCTTTTCCTTGCCGCAATAAAACTAAAAATAAATAAATAAATTGCGTAAGTCTCCTAATAAAACTAACAACTCTAATTGATGCCAGTAAAATTTGTTTAAGCCAGGACAGATCCTCAAAAACTGGATAAGAAACTCCATGACATATCTTTTTGAGGTTAAGGATGAAGAATGTCATATGTATGTTCTTCTTTTCAAACCAAAATAGTAGAACTGTACAACTTAGGTATAAGTTGGTCTTCGTAACAACCAAGCAAGATATAGAACACAACATATATAGTAAATTACAAATTCTTCTCGTGCTAACTGCTGAGAATAAGCAGCAATTTCTGATACGGAAATTAAGTACTGGGCAAGAAAGCATATAGCAACAGAAATAACAACAGAAACAAAATTCTGAAAGTCTTTAACAGAAAAACTATCAGCAGTAATCTTACATTTACGTAATTCCCATCCATCCCTGGAGGCCTTGGGCACTCAACTCCAGAATCATTATCTGATTCAGGGCAAGCACTGCATTTTCTTAAAAGTGGTAAACCAAATGAAATGAGTGATGTTATTATAGAGACAAGGCATGCTTCATATATCTGCATCGAAAGAAAAAATTAAAGGTAAGGTTAATCAAGGGGTCTAGAACATAAGCATAAAAAAGAGGAATTTATAATGACCTACAGTGCCAATGGCTACTAGCTTTTGATCCCCAAACAGATAATGTTATAATTTAAAACCCATACTATGTTGGCAGTGTGTGATTGGACCAGAAGTCAGTAGCGATGGTGGTATTTAGTTTGTCTTTTTATTGAATAGAAGTCCAAAGCTTACCTTGACTCGGTTCCCTTTCTTGTGTAAATAATTTCGACGCCAGTTCGCGATATAAAACGTTAGCTGATTAAATAAAGCTCCTGAAAAAGAAGAGAAATATTAAACCAACATAAAAAGGGAGAAAGAAAGAAATGTAACCCATACAAAAGCAAGCATCTAAAACACCCGGGTAAGAAGCAACAGACATACCTAATAACCCTCCAATTACACCAATAACTGCCATTGGCAGTAACTCCTCGAAAGAGTAGTCTTCTTGACCACTGAAAATAAGGCAACTTAGATAGTTAGCACAAGCTCAACAAAGACAAACATAATCAACTGAAGAAGGTAAAGAACCTAACCCAGAAATGTCCCATATAATGAAGCCACCTGAACCAAAATGTCCACACTTTCCACTTTTACACCACCCCATTGCAGTACGCACCACAACAGCCACAATGGCAGAAGTAAAGAAGACACGCCACATAAGTTGACTCCTCCACCTTTATGAGCAAAATAATCAATGTTCAAGCTCTAGCATGTTTTAACTTATCATCATTACAAGTTAAGAATTGAGATTGCTATCTATACATAGCATTTTCATATGATCACGACTTTTGAGATGATCACATAAAGAATTCACATGTTAACAAATACATTAATATCACAAGATAAGATTTCAGCCATAAAGATATGAGACAACCCTAGCCAAAAATCAAGAATTACAATTGACGTTACCATGATGTAACTTCTTCCAATGCAAATAATACACCACCAACTGGAGCTCTAAAAGCAGCAGCGACTCCCGCTGCACACCCACAAGTTACCTTTTCAAAAGTCACAAAAGTCTAAAATGAGTATGTTGCATGATATAAAGAGATAAACCTCTCTCATTGAAAAAAGGTCGGAAATTTTTAAGTCAAACACAAGAACATGCTAATAAGGTAGAATCTTTGTAAAATTAATCTGAAAAACACAAGGAACTTACAAGATCTCTACGATCCCGATCGCTTTTAAATACTTGTAGCCACCTGGAACTTAAATGATATTTTGTAGATCCACCCTAAGTTAGGATCATAAGAAGATAAACCTTTAGCTTGTGGTGGACCGACTAAAAAGAATTTATGATATTTGATAACAAATGCATGCATAAGACTTTCTAACATGTTAATTGTCCATTCAAAAGCTTCAAAAAGAGCTGCTGCATTATGATTAGGAAAATCAAAACTAAAAATATAGCAGATTTCAAACAAGGTTGATTTCAAGATTGTGTGCTTACTTGTCCAAGTAAAGAAGCAATACATGCACCAGTATGAACAAGAGGACCTTCTTTGCCAAGAGCTAGACCACCTCCAACTGAGCCAATGCTTCCAAATACCTGCGTATTACCAGGAAAAAGAATGTCACTGAAACTATACTGGGAACGTAGAAGTAAAAATAAATATGACACTACTGCAAAAGAGGCCATCCCACCTTTCCAATCAAGGTTCTGAACAGAAGGATACCATGAATATCCACCCCTAAAACATTTAAATCAAAATTAGCACGCCTAAATTAAATGAAAGTTCAGCAAAGAACAAGGAATGGCAATAACGAAAATTAAAAGGATAAAAAATAAATTATAAATTATAAATTAAAAAAAATTAAGAAAAGGTAAAACAAAACAAAAACGAAGGTAAAACAATCGTACCATTCAAATAACCCTTGATTTCAGGAATACCGGATCCAGCCGCTGCTGGTGCAAACTGCGTAATAATAGATACAGAGGAATAGACTAAAGCCAAGTTTATTAATATGTACACCAGAAATCCCGCCACATAGGACTTTTGTATTATAGCAAATGTTAGTGCAAACTTCCAGCCTGTGAAATTCTCAACAGAAATGTTGATGAAAACAGCTGCTAGTCCAGTACCTGAAAGCAATTGAAGGAAAATCAAATACACGACCAAACAACCATAAGAATAAAAATCCCCAAAAAGTATAGTAGTGAGCAGTAGTGCTCATAAATTCCAAAGACCAATTCACTTCCGTTACTGAGAGTAAACAAAACATTACATTTGACTCTCACTATGCTTCCCATAAACAAGGACATAATAGTTGAAAATCTCTTAACTAACCCTTCCTCAATAATCTCTGGGGAAAAGCAAAAACCCAGATCAAACAAACTCCTCTACATTCTCTCTCTTTCTTTTCCCCTTTTTTCCCCCACTTATTTCACAAATCTACTAGTTATAGTTCTTCAGCTAAATTACTTAGTACCATAGCACATTCCTATAAAGTAATTAGCTATTGCAATCTAACAACCAATGCTCATGCCAAAATGACTAATCCAAAGGTCACAAATTCAATAAGCTATAGAATATCATATAGGGATACTTAAGGAATCACCATATCATGAAGACCCCCAAAAATTAAAATTCACGGAAAAATAGAGATTAAAGGTCATAGACATACCGATGCCAATAAGAAGTGCAACGAACCACTTCACCATAACATAATATCCCACATAAAGCTTTCCTCTTTGCGCCTATATAGATCCCCGAAAAAAAAAAAAACCAAAAATGTCCAGAACCATTAGAGCCGAAAAACTCATAATAAGCTAAAAATTCAAGCACAGTTGAACTTAGAATGGACCAAAGAAACCTCAGAAACGGGACCTGGTCTTCCCAATAAGCATAATTCTCGACAACTTCGTAGTCAAGGCTCTCGACGCTGCTCTCGTCGCTCTTCTTGGCGATGCCAATGGCGTCGTGGGCTTCTTCTCCTCCTTCCTCCGTGTTCGGAAGCCTGGACCACACCAGCTTCGCGGTCTCGATCCCATTCTGAAGATGATTCGACAACATGGTCGCTCAAATTCGGATCGAGGAAAAAACCCTAGAATCCTCAATCGAACCACCGAAATTCGGAAATCGACGACGAAGTCAAGGATCTCCGATTCACAACCGAAGCCTAACGTGACACGAAACTGGGTCCGTACAGCATCTGGGAAGGAGAATTCGATGTCGGAAAACGGCCGGAGCAAGAATCAGAATCCGAATTTGAAAACCCGTTTCGGAATTGGTCCGGTTTTGGGGAATGGAGAGCTTGAGCAATGAGCTCTAACAATGGCTGAAACCTGAAAACCCGATTGCTTCGAAGTGGAGGAACTGTGACTATTGGAGTCGACTCGTGTCGTGCACCATGGGGGGTATATATTCCAGTACGGGTAGACTCAGGTAAGAATCGTGGGGATCTCATCGATGAACGGTCAGATCGTGGTCTTTGAGAATCTGATGCGGATGTTTTTGGACCGGTAATTTTGTGTACGGTAGTTACGAGGGGCAAGGTTTTGTTTGTGCCTGGGTGCGCCCACATAATTGGGCTAACGTGGGCCCTATGGGCTTCATAGGATTATGAGGGAGAAATGTGGACAGACTAGAAATTTTCACGACTAAAATATAATTTTTTTATTAAAAGTGTCACAGTATTATGTGACACGTGCATATTAGTTTTTACCTTAAGATTATGATTTTTTAAAAATGAATCAACTATAACATGTGACACGTATTATATCACACGTACACAACACTGTAATACTCTTGAAAAATTATTTCTCAACTTTTTGAAAAAACTCATTTTAGTCCAAACTATCCATGCCTAGACTAGTACTACTTTATGCTAGCACTTCCAATGCTAAACTTCTTATTTAGAGTTGATTTGGGAAGGGACAACCAACAAAGTTTTTTTTTTTTTTTTCTTTAAAGAAATGGTATAGATTAGAGTTAAAAAAAATCTTTTATAAATAATTAGCTAGGTCTAATAAGTAATAAGTAGTATTTGGTCTAATGTTTTTTCTTACAAAAAAGAAAGAGGTTGAATCGTTGTCCGGGCCTCCACTATCAACATCATAGCGTTGACCTTATATCCGAATGTATTTTAAGTGAAGCTCTAACCTCTAAATCGACGCAAATAATTCTCAAGTCACATTATAAAATAAGATTTGTATGGATGCAAATAATTCTTAGTCACATTATTAGATAAAAATTATGTGATCCGTGGATAATAATGTGCTGATTCTGTAGTTAACATTGATAACTTAATGAAGGAATAATTGAAAACTAATAATGTTGATTACCAATGGTGATACATAGTACTTATTTGTCAATTGAATTATAGTAAAACAAACCAAACTTAACCTACTGCCTTTCCAAAAAATAAAAACAAAACAAAGCCGACAGATGATTTAGTGATTGAATTTGGAGGAAAAAAGCTTTTATGTGGTCCATTTGGCAAAATTTATTATGAAGTTGGGACTTAGGAGGCTGATTAAGAGATCAAAAAAGGTCATACAGTTTTTTTCTCTCTGAAAAAAGTCGTAAAGATTGTCATTTTAAGCTCAAATACCCGTGAGAAAAGGATATAATTAAGTAGGACTAATTTGGGCCAAAATAATTTTTTGTACATTTTTTAAAAATGTCATTTTTAGGAGTATCAATGACGTTTTGACTTATGGTCAAGAATATATTGACCATAAAAAAGTCTTAAATAATGATTTTTTTTTTATTGTCAAGAAGCTTTGGACCTATGGTCAAAAAGTCATTAACACTCCTAAAAATATTTTTTAAAAAATGCAGAAAAAAATAAAAATGGCCCAAGTAAGTCTTATTCATATTTTGTCAATGCCCTGGTCCTTTTGTCCTTTTGTGATGTGGCCCACAATACTTTCCGGTCTCCATAATTGGGTAAATTATTCTACTCCTATTCTGAGTTATGACATATGTGAGCATAAATTAATACAAATAAAGATTAAAAAAAAAAAGATAAATGAAAATGCTGACTCTTAGAAGATTTATAGGCTAGCAAAGAATGTTAAAAATATTTGTACAGCGAAGAATACAGATTAGTAGTTTATTTGTAACTATAACTCCCCTTAATTTCACTAAGTTACACTAGCCAATGTACCTGAACTTCATTTTGCTCCCACACCTTATTTGTGCCACTTTCTTCAGCAGCCCCAGCCAAGAGATCTGGTCCAACGTTTTGGGTCACCTCAGCCTGGTCTGCTCCGGCCTGTTGGGCCTCTAGCGAAGCCAGCCCATCTTCTACCACATTTTGGGCCACTTGAGCACCCACCCCAGCTCCAGCATCTTGGGCCAACTCCGCAGCCACCTCATCAGCATTTTGGGCCACCACCCCATGATCTGCTGCTGCATATTGGCCCAAGATAACATTTATATAGTATCTAATGAGCTGAGTCATATGGTTTTCCGTTGGCTTATTTCCAGTCCAGCGGTCATTGACAAGCTCTATGGCCTTGTAAAGATTCAGGTGGTCAAATGTGATCAAATAGGCCATTATAATTGAAGCACTGCAATTTTTTTTTTTTTTTAAAGGAAGTTAGGTAAAGTAAATTAAAAACTAAATTTAAGTTTAACTAATTAAAAAAAATTAAATAATAACTAAGGACAACATATTTATACCTCCTCGACCCTCCTTTTGAGCACACAAGAAGTACATTTTGACCTCTATTGATTCTCTCTTGAATAGATTGTAAGCAGCGGTGAAAAGAAGAACGTATATCTTCATCCATCCGTAACTGTCATTATATAAGAGCAAAAAATTATATATATACAGTCCCGTTCGAGAACTGGTCCAGTTTAACATAACAAATAATTTAGATATGTAATTGATGTAATTAATTGGTATATGCAAAATCATATGCATGTGTTGTATACTAAAGTCTAGTGGCTTACAATCCTCTACATGTAAAATACTTTGAACGGCATTAGCAGCTTTTTGGGAAGAAATTTGGCTAACACTAATACAAGTGAGATGTTCGCCCTTCGCAAAGAAAATCCCTCTTCAAGAATCTTAGACCTTGCTATGTAAATTCTTTCTCGTATCTCAATTGGTGTTTCTCCTACGCGAACTGCCCCGGCAAATTTTTTGGCTCCTTCCATTTTGGTTCCTTCAGGGAAAAAAAAATAATAAAAATGGAAAAACCTACAGTAATTAATTAATTATAAAGGAACACTAGTGATCGATGATCAAGAACTGAAATATGACCAAGATTATATATATATATATGTATAAATTAAGAATCATGAGATGAGACTATGAGTAGTAATTAGATTTGTGTACACATGCATATATAGATGGTCATAAATAATGGAGGATACATTATATGTAATCCGACTAAGAGCAAAATCCATGATGAAGTTGATCATGGTTCATCCCAATATATATGAATACGATTATAGCAACCGGAACTCCTAATTGTCATTGTGGACTTCATTCAACGTGAATATATACATGAACGACTACAAAGAATTCAATAACTCCAACAGAATCATAAATTAACTTCTGAATATGCAAATATATATAATATTTTATATGTACACAATTACAAAGAATCTAATAACTCCAAGATGTTATCAAAAAAAATAATAACTCCAAGATAATCATAAACTAGAGACGAGAAACAAGTTAGTATGATCACCTTGAGAAACCGAATTCTCAGAATCAAAATTCAATCCGAAACCTTGGATTACTTTCGCCCAAACTCTTGAAAACGTATCTGAATGAATATTCACGTAAGGTGATAATGTAATAGCTGGAGTAATATATATTTATACTACGTAAGGCCTCTGAACTGCGGTAACTACATATATTTTTCGATATGCTGATATATGCCGCAAAACGACTTGTAGTATAAATTACATAGTTATTTACCTAAAAAATCCAAACGGCCAAACCCAGCTATTTTTTTTTTTTTAAACAAGAGGCAGCTAATTAATGTTCGAAACTATGAAGAAATTATATTATATAGGGTAAGTTTTCACCAATGATACCCGAATCATAGTATGTTGTACCATTGTCACCGCAAACAAGAAATGTAAGTATGAAACTAGCTTGTTGACACACTTGTAAATTCGTCCCGACACACGTATATTACGCAGGAATGGTTAGGCGCATATATATCGTGGCCTGCGAATCGGCCCATAGAAAATGAAGCGAGTATTTATAAGAGATGACATTTTTTAAGATCAATTTGAAAAATAGCATTGTTTTACATCTATTTAATAAACGACTATTTTATAATTTTATTTTGATAAATAGAATTTTTTTAGTTGATCTATTTTTTTATAAAGTAAATCAATTTTTGAAATAGTAAATCAATTTTTTTAAAAAAAATCAATTTTCAAAAATAAATCATTATATTTTGATATACTAAATAAAGTAAATCAATTATTGAAAAATTAAATCAATTTTTTAAAAATAAATCAATTTATTTAAAAATAATCAATTATCAAAAAATAAATCAATATATTTTGATATACTAAATATGAAAAATAGCTATTTTTTAAATAATTTTCAAAATTCGGTCACCTTTTAATAGTGCTTGAAAAACGGTCATTTTGCAAACTATGATCCAAAATTTGACCATTGGCTAAAAAGCCCAATAAAATTCTAAGCTAGTATTGGCCAACCCACAGCGGGTCAGTCCATTCTAGCCAGCTTATTATTTTTTTAAAAAAAATTATAATTCCAAATATTTCTAGAGTATTTATAAGAAATGGCCTTGTTTTTAAGATCAATTTATTTTGATAAATGGCCGTTTTTCAGTTGATCTATTTTTTATAAAGTAAGTCAATTTTTGAAAAAGTAAATCAATTTTTTAAAAAATAAATCAGTTTTCAAAAAATAAATCAACATATTTTGATATAAAAATATGAAAATAGTCATTTTTTAAATAATTTTCAAAATTCGGAAGTTTTTTCATAGTATTTGAAAAACAACCATTTTACAAACTATGATCCAAAATTCAACCATTCGGCTAAAAAGCCCATATTTCTAAGAGAAAACTACATTACATGCCCCTTTTTTAAGTTATGTGCTAATGAATATCTCTTTTTTATTATTATTATTTTCTTAACTTCTACATCCTTTTTAAGCTGTAATGATTAAAGTTTACTATTATACCCCTATGTAAGTTAATTTGACATATCAAGTATATAATTGATTTACCAACACATATAATTCATTTACTAGTGTATATAATTTATTTATCATNTAAGTTTTTTTTTTCCTTTTTTTTTTGTTATTTTGAGAAACCCAATTTTTTATTACCAAATTGACCTAATAGAGATCATTCATGTAGGTAAAACCGACTAATAATCAAATAAAATAGACGAAGAAACCCTATGAACAATCCTTAATACAATGAATCGGAAGCCAGTGAGGGAAAGAGAACCAGGAAAGGAACTCTTTTCACTGGACTAGCCATCGAGGACAACGATTTCTAGACTTGGAAGCTTCTCGCCGAAGGAAACCGCGATGGCTTGAAGCCAGTTGAAGGTCTCGAACTGGGGCTTGGACGACGAGGAAGAAGAGGCATCAGCCATGGTATGATGCCTTCTAGCTTAGGGTCTTTCCAATGGGGTTTTGGCTGGGGTAGTCAGAAAGGAGTTTATGGTAGCTATGATTGGAACTTGAAAAATTGAGAAAAAGAGAGTGAGAGAGAGTCTAAAACACATAGGATGAGAATGAAAGAATATGAGAGACTATATCTAAGGATTAAATTTGGTATTAAGGAAATATAATTAATGAATAAGGAATATCTTTGTTCACAGAATAAAAATGGGCTATATATTTAGTGGGAGTGTACATATCCCTATTTTTAAATGAAAACAAGTTGTTTGTGAGCAAGCTCGACCCATCCTGCACATAATTCAAGGCTTGTGGGATGGGTTAAGATAAACATTTATCTTATGTGCATTAATAACATAATTTTTATCAAATCATACATCATAGTATACTAGTCCTTCTAATTTTTTAAGCGGCTTATATAAAAGATTTGCAATATAACTAGAAGGATGTTTTAAAGACCATATATGGGTTACCGGACATGCCAATTTGATGTAGCCCATTTGATATCTTCGAATCCGATAATCAACAAATTCGAATCCGTATTGTTAAAAAAATTCGGGTCTTCTTTGTCATTTCCAATTACTCGATAATATCCACAAACACAAATCCCATTTTTTATAGGCCCAAAAATTCTTTCACAAAATAATCCATCTTTTTCAGATTTATTGATTTTGTAATGAAAAGTGAGGTTTTGTCACCTCTCTAATTATTTCTCCATTAGGTAGGATTTATTTAGCCTAAGAACTTATTTGTTGAGGAGAAATTGATCCAAATTCAAAGCTCTTGATTAGCAGAAAAATTCTAATTCTGCCGATTAAGCATCCTTCCTATTAATCTAGAAGTTCTTATCAAATACAAGGAAATGATTCAATTCCATAGACCACAAAAATTATGAGCTAGGGCTGGCCGACCTTGGCACCTTAGGCCTATAAAAAACAGGAGGAGTCAAACATCTCATATTTACATCTCTACCCAAACTTTCAATTTAGATACATATTACTTTGAACTTGGTATTGTTTTATTGCTTATCAATCCATCAAATATTAGACATTAATAAAAGTAATTTTCTTAATGTTGAAAAACCCCAGCCGTATTTTGGATGTTAGACTAGAATATAAATCTTTAGATCAGGCTATTGAAGGACCTCATTTTCAACCTCACTGAGAGTCAAATCCAACTCGTCATTGATTAATGGAGTAAATTTCTAGTATGTGATGCAGAAAATTTTCTAAATTTTGAATTGTGATGTTCTGCAACTTGACAAAAATATAAAAAAAAAAATAGGGCTATTTTATGTTTGTTCCTAAATTATGTCTAATACCTCAATATGTCACCAAATTATTAAAAGTTATAATTTTGCCCCCTAAACCACTAAGTCGCAATTCTTAGGCAAAATAAACCAAAAAAACAAAACAAAACAAAATTTTCAGTGTTTGGGGGCAAAGTTGAAACTTTCTTCTTGTTGAAGAAGCTTCAAATAACTCATGAATCTATTTTAGATGCATATGAATAAATATGTTATTTAACTTTAGGACTAGGGCTTGTGATCCTTCTCTTAATTGTAGAGCAAAAATAATAAAAGAGTTCTTCTATCCAAAGCAAAAAATGCAGAATCATAGACCATTGCTTTAATGAAAAATGGGATGAGTTTCTTGTAACGCCCTAAATCACACATCGGGTTTTCTTCTTGGGAAGATCATGGGTATTTAAGTAGTGGTCTATTATAAGTCCAAAAGTACCTTCAAGTTATCACTTTTAGGTGAGGCCCAGTGGTGTTATATTTGGTATCAGAGCCTACCCAATCCATAATGTGTATTTAAGTAGTGATCCATGAGCCCAAAAGTACATTTAAGTTAGCACTTTTGGATGAGACCCAGTAGTGTTATATTTCTTCTTGTCCTAAGCTGTGAACTCATGGTAAAATTCTAAGATTTAAAAAAGAAAAAAAATAAAAGAAAACTCAAAATAAAATTACATGATTGAGTTTTGGATATAATCAATTATCTCCTTGGTCATCTCAACCAATTGCTAGTAGCATGACCCTGCCATGAAAGTTTCAGAGCAATTGAATCGATTTTTGATTGGCCTGAGATTATACTGTATTCAATTCCAAAGTACGTGAGTTATTTTCCTTTTTTTGTAATAAGTGGAGGTCATTTATTAAACTCAATTAATAAAAAAAAAAAAAAGAAGAAGAAAGGTGCAACGAGAATTAAAGAAAAATCGAACTTTTACCAATGTTATTGTTACTTTTCTCCTTTTAGGCAGAACATGATAATATATGTCAACATCATCTCCCTATTTATTTTCCCTTCGAAATTATATTTAATTAAGAAACTTGATTTCGGAATATTAAAAGTAGTTGAATAAGACCTTTATGAGCCAAAACGAAAACAATAATATAAATTGAGGGCCAAAAATAAAATGAAAATAACCCCAAATGAAAATAATCCCATATTAAAACATCATATAGACGACATGTCGTTTGTGGAATATTAAACTACATGTCATTTAGATAATGCTATCTGAAAATGTGTCTTATTTTAATTGAATTGCTGTGTTGTTTTGAAGAAGAAAACACGTACTCAAAGGACAAGAAGACATAACCTTAAACGAAACCGAGCCATGACACTTGAGGCACCCGCCATGCTCTCCTGTGAATCTACATGACAAGTCGTTCAAAATACATAATGTCATTGGTGGTTCGCTTTACATAATACCAGTCAAATGGGTTTCTAATTTTTAATTTCTTAGAAGTTAATGAAAACTAATATTTTTGAAACTTTCTTTTGTATTAATGAAGCTTGAAGTATATTATATATGTCATTTTAATTCGCATGTATTCTATTATGTTTTTGTAGCTTGTTAATCAGGAGTATAGATGGTATTAAAATCATAATCAAAGTATGACCCTGATGATTTCTTATTATACTATACAGTAAATAAAGACAATTGTTATCATGGTATATAATAATCGTGATGATTTCCTTGACAAAATTCTCAAATTCGGGCAAACATGAATTATTATTGTTATAAAACTAGTTCAAATATATCAATATTAACTTTTAGCATTTTTATAAAGTTCTATGAGAAATTTTCGAATATTCTTTTATAAATATCCCTTTTTTTTAACTAGAATATCTATCGAGATCGCGTTTCCGACATCATCCTTAAGTGAAAATCTCGATAACTCCATCAACATGGACATTTTTGTTCTTGATAAATAATAACAAACACTTCTCAAGGGCATCTATTGCTAATGCCGCACCAGAACCAAAAATGATGTATTTAATTCAGAAACAAGCATTTGAATTCTCTGATTAAGGGGCAGGTGCGATCAATTAAATCATAATTTTATTTTGGAAACAAAAAATTATAACAACAATATAGCAAGATGAGTTAAGGCTTTCCCCATTCCTTTCATTGTGTCATCTATCAAAGACGTCATCAAAGCAAGGAGGCGTGTTAAAAACACTCGTCTGGAACTAGTCTTTGGACTGCTTTAGCTTCTTTTCATTTTTCTACTCGCATTTTCTTTGTTTCTTTTCCTGCTCTATAAGCATCTATAAATAGCTACTTCTTATTAGTTTATGATTCACAACTTGCTCTGAGACGAGGGATCAGAAGTCGAGAGCTCTGCATACATGTTAGAAATTGCTTTGGCGAAGTAATCCTTTGCTTGAGGTCTCTTGATCTAAGAAAGTAAAACAACAAGAGTTAAAATATGGAGTTAATTGATGAACTTCAGTTAATATTGAAAATGATACTTGCCTTAAATGTTGGAGTGAGCAGACCATTCTCCAGTGTAAATGGTTCATGTACAAGCGTCACCGCTTTTGCAAATTCAAAACCTCTTAACTGCATGAAACGAATTGAATTTAGACGAAAAAATAGGAATGAGCAATCAAATATACAGCCAGAACCAAGTCTCGTTCCAATAACATGCCTGAGCTTCTCTTCCAATAGCATCCATATCAGCCAAGACAGCAGCCTTTGCTCTTGGATCATTGCATAATTGCTGTAAATCTTCAAACTGCATCCACAGTGCCAAAAAACCATAAAAAAGATTCGACAAATTTTCTATTTGGACTTAATTTAAAAGCAAACCTTAACGCCAAAGGCAGCATATGAATACCTTAATGCCTTCAGAAGCAGCCCATGCTTTCAATACATCTTGGTCCACTGAGACAACTGCTACCAGAGACGAATTTAAGCTGTCACCTGCCAAGAGCCGGGGAGGAAAAAAAAAAAACACTTGAAAAGTCCCAGATGTGTGTAGAGAGATTGAGGAAAGAGAGGGGTTGTATATAATTCCTTTTCTTACCATACACAAAGCACTGGGCAACGAATTTGCACTTCGCATATACATTCTCAATTTTTTCTGGAGCTATATACTCTCCCTGTGCCAGCTTAAAAATATTCTTCTTCCTAAAATGGTAAGCAACATAACAAGAGCGATGCTTATAGTCAAGTTTTTCAGATAGAAATATTTTAATCACAATAAGCCCTGTAATCATAATAAAACTTTATTTATGTTGTTCTGGATAGAGAAGTTTTGTAAATGGTTTAAAAAATTGAGTCGTCCCTTTCCAATTTAACTAAGTGAAGGATTTCTCAAAATTTGTGCCCATATGGATAAGTAAACACATGAATGGATAGGAAAGGAAAACACTTCCCTGATTTCCTTTCCACGGTTCATTACGGATTATTAAACATGGCCTTAAGGTTAATAGCGGAATATGCTTCTATTAGTGCTTTCGGAAAATGCTATGGAAACACCAACTGTCAAAGACAAGCTTTCAAACCCCTATAAAATGAAAAAAGCTTTCATATATTTGGAACAAATACATTATCAAGAAGTTCAATTTTCCACATTCTGCAAAACTTAACTCACCAGATAGTGAAACACATTAGGGACCAAATACAACCAGGCTTAATGCCCCTTTTGGAGTTATAGTTAAAATGCATGTCGACTATAGGGACAAGCATAGAACTTTTTATTATTTTGTTATTAGAATCAGTAAAAACAACTAATCCATCTGAGGAAAAATCACCGAGGGTTCTATGATCTCACCTATCAATAATTTTTAGACGACCTCCTGGTAACCACAACCCAA
The DNA here is from genome assembly GCA_002914845.1 of Trema orientale. Taxonomy (NCBI): domain Eukaryota; kingdom Viridiplantae; phylum Streptophyta; class Magnoliopsida; order Rosales; family Cannabaceae; genus Trema; species Trema orientale. The sequence goes on from JXTC01000005.1 coordinate 1,296,924, forward strand.
TGTCTCCAGTATGCAGCCATCCATCTTCATCAATAACTTCTCTCCTGTCCAGAGAAGTAAAATTGACTAGTTCAAAAGTTGATGTATTGAATACATTGCAAAGAAAGAGAAAACAGGTAAGCATCAGTACGTCTGTACTTCATCTTTGTGATAGCCACGGAAAACAATCGGACCCCTGACACAGATTTCACCTCGAGGATAGGGCTCATCCTCAGTTGTGTAGCTCATTTCTGGAACATCCACGAGTTTTATTTCTGAAACAAAAAAGAACAAAGAAAATATTAGACCAAAAATGTCTCAAAACATCAGTGATGGTTCAACATGATGCAAACACAATCACATACACTATTTGGGTGGCTGAGATACAACCACAACATGCTTGTGTGAAGGTCACACACACATAGATGATGGAATAAATCTCCCAAATTCGAAAAAGTTGGAATAAATCTCCCAAATTTGAGTCATGTCTGTCGTCTAACCAGCTACATTGCAAGTATCAAAGGGCAGTTAAAACTTCAGCTAGGTATGACCAAGTAAATCTCATATCGTGAAGTAATACCAGGTCTACCCGCTACTTTAAAGACCGTAAACATAATACCGAAGCACATGAACACTTCAGTCCTAACATTCTACCTTATTCTGTTCACCAAACAACGATATATAACTAAAATAAAAAATTTATTAATATGGTGAAATATGGTGACTATGTTCCAGGATTTTCTCCACAAGCATCTTACCCATTGACAGTTCATGTCATAAATTTAGTGTAAGATGCCAAAGGCATCAACTAAGATTTGATAAACATTACTGTCCAAGTAAATTGTTTAGCTTATGCCCATAACTCACCACAAGCCGGGTTAGGAGAACCAACGTGACCAGATAGGTTATCACCCTCATCCATAGAACTTATAACGCAGGAAGTCTCGGTCATTCCATATCCTTCAGCTACTCGACCACCAAAGCAGCTGTGAAGACAGAAACAAACCACCAAGTCAGGAGAAAAAAAAAACACACACACACACACCATGAAAAGAAATATATAAAACCAACCATATATCTCTTCTTCTGGGAATGAATATGAAAGCCAAAGGAGGAAACTCACATCTTTAGAAAGTCCATGACATCAGGAGACAAGGGTGAGGCACCAGATACCATGAAACGAACTCTTCCTCCAAGCTTATCTTTTATCTTATTGAATACCAATCTGTCCCACATAGGAGACGGATTTTTGCCTAAATCATTTCATTGACCCAATCGTTATACAAGAAAAAAGAACTCCACAGTGTGGGCAAACATCAATTTGAGTAATTAACCCCATATAGAATCTTACTCATATTGAGTAGCATTTAAAATCTTAAACATATAAAACTTTTTACGTGTCTTACTGATGTTGATTATTATAATGATGAATATATGATCATGGTGTGAACACTAATATTGAGCCTATATATTGAAGATTTATAGAAAATCAGAGAAAAAAGAGATTCTATAATGCACAGATGTTTCAGAACAAATGTTGATTGCTTTCTCTAGTGCCACAGAAGATATTATAGATCAATTTTACCATTCACTAAAGCTTGCTTCTTTGCGTTATAGGCAGCATTGAACAGCCTTTCCCTCAGCGCACCAGATGTCTTTACAGCATTTGTTATGCTTCACAACCAGAAAATTGTACTTAATGACTTGATAGACATATAATTTGCTGTCAAATGGATCATTACATCCCAACAGAAAATGACTGTTTTACCCAGCATAAATTCTATTATACAGCCTAGGAACACTGCAAAAGATAGTAGGTCGCAGAGCAGCCATATCATCCATTAATTTCATATTGTCCTGCATATGACGGTATAGAAATGAAAAAAATGAAAAAAAGGCTAGTAATGTTGTCTCGAGAAAGATAATAATAATAAAAGGACAAAAGAAAATTTGTTGAAACAGAACAAAAGACCGTTTTTTTTTCCCCCCTTCAACTTTTCAAGATACAAGATTGCAAATGGTTAACTAAATGGTCAACGCAAAGCAAATAAACTATATACTTGTGCTGAACTCACACTTATTCGACATAGCAAAATTATTATAGTGCAGGATACCAACTCCGCACCAACAGAATCACATGCAAGAAACTCTTAGGGAATTTTGAGACAGGAAACAAGAAAAAACTACACTAATCACATTTTTAAGATATGAGAATAAAAATGAGAAACATACCCCTTGATAGAATCCAACAGCTGTTCCAAAATATGCCGTCATGACCTGGTTAGCCCGCTCATAGATATGTGCCAAAGGAAGATAAGATATGTAACTGAGAAAGTAGAAGATGATTTCAGCAAAGAGAGAAAGCAATTAGAGAAAAATGATTTAAAAATAACTTAACAAATGATAAGACATAGGTATAATACTAACACGTCCGATGGGTAAAATTTGACAGCAAGACTTGCCCCGGCCACGCTTGCAATCAAATTCCCATGAGTCAAAACAGCTCCCTGCCATATTTCATTTAAGGGGATAATTTGAATACAAGTCATACCAATTAGATTCAAGAATTTAAAGCATTAACCAAACAGAAACCACAGAGCCAAGAAGGAATATTTGATCATACCTTGGGGGTCCCAGTTGTGCCACTAGTGTAGCAAATGGTTGCTACATCATCAGGTTTTGGTGGGCAAAAATGCTGACGGTTACTGCGGCCCTAAAAGGAAAACATAGATAAGAAAAGAACGGCTAATTTGAGTTAATCTAAAACCATCCCGATAAAATTATTGAATAGAATATCATAAGAGCTTTAAAGCATGTTCACCCCATCAAGAGAATCAAATTACCTGACTAAGCAACTTTGAATAAGATATAACCTGAACCCCAGTTGACGATGGAAGAGATGGAATTTGATCATCTATCCCTCCAACAACCTGTATAAAAGAGGAAGCAAAAGAAAATGACAGTTAAACAAGCTGCTCAATCAACATCAAGTTAACAATGCAATTAAAATTTAACAATGCAATTAAAATAAGTAACAGATGTATCATACCACAATCAGACGCACAGTTGGAATATCTGACAAGAAGCTCAAAATCTGTAAATACCAAGAAACGAACCATGTCATAGAAGGAAGTTGAGAACCATCATTATATAGGTGGTATATGTAAAAGGAAGGTAAAATCTAGTACTAAAATCTGGTTTTTGTTTCCTGTTTTCAAGCTAAACAATCTTTCATGATAAAATCATTATTCTACCTTCCAATCTGTTCCTAAATGCACTGGGCTCAAAATTATTTGTCATTTTATTAATTTTTGGCATTTAATATCTTACAATTTTTGATGGTTGAACAGTGAAATCAATATAAAATACTAACTGCCTTAACTTTGGCTCCACTAAATATATTATGACAAGCAAATAGAAAAAACGTAAACAAAAAATTCTTACTAAATCCCAGTATAAAAATAGTAGAAGGATGGTGCCACGGTGCACCTTCAGAAAGTGTAGTTTAACTCACACTATTCAAAGTCTGAGGCACACAAAATATTACTTGAACAACGGCATGATTTACTATGTACATGACAGCATCAGGACCTGAGAATAAATTTTTCACTGTAAATATTTCGGCTAGACCAGGCTACAACAAATCCACTATCTATTAGATGGCCAGTGACAAACCAAGAGTATCATATAAAGGAACTGATATGTAAGAATATGCTGAACACGCATGATCAACAATAAGCCACTCAGGTCTGTTGATGAAGTACAACCCAATGCAAGAACCCTGTATTGACAAAACCAGTGGGGTGGAAATCAGACAGCATGGAGGCATTGATATTGGAACTATATATCTTATCAAATGTAAATGCAAGTGAGAGGGAAAAAATCAGTAATTAGACAATACAAAAGTATAGATAGTGGACCAAGAATAGTTAGATGTAGATGTTCATGGAAAAGTACACAAGTACAACGGTTAGTTTCATGACAAACATACGTCAACATCAAAACGTTCTAAAATTTACCTTTGAGATTCCATTATGTACTAGGCCAGAACCTATTGCTGATCGAGCAGTGCCTGCTTCTCCATATGTCATCCATTTGTACCTTGAAAGGCGAAAAGTGAATGCACCGGAATAAGGTGAGATTCAAATAAAATTTCAACAGTAATTTTACATTAAAAAAAAAGAAACTCACTCTCCAACTGTTCCATCAACCCGAATTCGTGTTCCTAGATACTTGTAATCTTGGAAAGTGTCAACTGAGCGCCTAAAATTCAGAAATTAGAAAATACCATTTAGCTAAATCTTTAGTTGATGGGATTGCACCAACGGTAATGGGCGTCAAATATATATCAAGTACTGAACATATAAACACGGATTATTTTGTCAAAGAAATTGAGGATGCTCACACAAAATTGTCATGTAGTGTACCGATTTCAGGATGATCAGGGAATCTACTAACCAGCTTTAAAGGAGAACGAGCAGATCTGCATAAAGAAAATTATAATTATTATTTAGAAAATATATATATATATATTACAATACGGTCATAGGGCAGTAAGAGCAAACTAAAAGATAACGGGACATGTCTACCTGTATACATTCCACTTTCCTGTCTGCAATTTCTCTGGAAGCACGACACTGTAGCCTTGCTCTGTGACAAATGAATGCCAGCATTGATAATCATTATATACAACAACTATAAAGAAATCTGATTGCGAACAATTAAAATAAAAATAAGAACTCCTCCCACTTCATCTCAGCCAACAACAAAAATCAGATCCAACAAACCATAACTTAATTCAGACATATTTCTAGCACTTGTCACACCATAAACAGTGTACATTGAATTAAGAACCAATGAACCAAATCTTTTGAGTAATGTAATTTGATTTTCCTTTTAGCTTCAAATCCCAATTTCAGTAATTTAACAGTTTTGCTAAAATATCTCAAGCAGCAACCATCAGTAACTTTTTCTAGTACCATGACACAATTTTATTGATACATGTCTTTCTCATAACAAACATACTCTTCACCTTCAATCAGTCAACTCTAAATGAAAACAGTTTCCAAATTCAACTTCCTTGTACTTGAACCAATAGAAAGTTAAAAAGTGTTCAGTGTTTGTAACACAAAAGTGGAACAAAACAAAATATGGGGACTGAAATTAATGAAATATCTATGCCCCTAGAATTCCAAATGTTCTACCAATGAAAATGACACAGGCCACTTAGAAAGGACATTATATAAAAAAAAAAAAAACTACTACAAATATGAAAAGGGGCGTCTGGAAAAATACCAAACAAGATAAAAAGTGGCTCAACACAACAATTGCTAAGAACCCAAATCAAAGAATTGGAGCTCATGCTCATAAAATTAACACAATCTTAATTTTCTTTCTTAGATTTACTTTCTTCCAAAATAAAACT